>JAWWLV010000053.1:1944520-1963643 GCA_035041135.1 Platyrinchus mystaceus
AGAATATATAGAATAGAATTAAAATAGAATATATAGAATAGAATTAAAATAGAATATATAGAATATATAGTAGAATTTTAATAGAATATATAGTAGAATTGGAATAGAATATAATTAAAATAGACTGCAATATAATAGAATTAAAATTAGACTAGCATTAGAAATAGAAATAGAATTAGAAATGGAGTGGAAGTAATGGCAGTTTCGGCTGCTGGAAGGACAGAATTCTTCCCGGCTCTGTGACTGGAATCTCTGTGTTTACCACAGAAATCTGAAGGGCTTGACTCACCTTGGGCTGGCTCCACAGTTTTCCAGAGGAAGCAGGAAGGGGACAGCAGCCTATCTCATTTCTGCTGCAATACAAACTTCTCTGAGTCACAGCCTTTCCAAAAGCACTGGCTCCTCCGATGCCGTCAGACCACAAACCTTTCCTATTTGTCCAAACAGGAGGAACTTAAGAAAAAGTTGCAATTTCTCGCCCAGAAGCCTTGCTGTATTAATTCAAGAGAAACAAAGCATTTTATTCCTGGTGTAAGGAAAGATTCATTATTCTCTCCAAATCAGCTTTATTTGCAGGGGCAGCAGAACATGAGACCATCTCTGATAGTCTGGGTAGGCTTCCAAATGTTGCTTGGTCCCACTGGGATCAGTAATTCTGTCTGAAGCCTTTGGGCTTTGCCTCTGGAGAACGACATGTCCAGAGTTATTTGGTTCTAAATGCCTTTTTATTTTTTCTTATCTAAGTATCCTTCAGTCTGATTTGAATGAAGTACCCTAAACTCAAGCTCCTCTCCAGCGTTCCCATCCACAGTCCTGGACAAGATGCCAAAGCAGGTAAAGAGAAAACCAGGAATTGTGTGTGCTAATTAAATTTTACTGCCAGGAAAGAATTCTTGGCTTATTTCCATGCAGTCAAGATTAGGTAACTACTAATAAATATTCACCCCTACTTCATGAATTGACTGGACCTATTTACTGTGGGTTTGAGCTGTGCTACCAACAGCAGGCAGGGATTTTTGCTGTGTCCTTGGCTTTAGCAGGGCAGGTGTTAATGCACATCCTTAAGGGTATTTATTCCCTTCTTCATATTCTTATCTAACCTCTCCTTTCCCTGGAAATGACAAACAGGCCCTGGAATTTCTCTTTTAGTTTTCCATTATGTCTGTACAATAAGTGTGTCCTTCCAGCCAATATTGTCAAGGGCAGGGGAGCCCAGAGGCAAAGATTTGAACACTTTCAGTGATTCAGAGGGGACAAATCTTCAGCTAATGCAGGCCAGCTCTTCCAGCACCACCATTTCTCTCCCCTGGCTGTGGTGTGTGAACCCTGTGCTCTGAAAATGAAAGTCCCAGATAGGAAAAGTGCAGTTGTGTTGGTCCACAGTTGGACATGGGAGCAGTAGAAGAGCTGGAATAGCAGATGAGGTGAAAGTCCAGCTGGACTCAGCCTTTGACTGGTGCTGATCTGACACCCCCTCCAGGAAAATGGCCAAAAAGGAGATTCTCTCATCCAGAATGACCTCAATGAATCGTTTGAAGAAGAAGTTAGAGCCTTCCTCAGTGATGAAGAGAAACTGCACCTTTTTGATGACCTCACAAAAGTTAATCCAGTGACAACTACGACAGGTAGGAGCAGCCAGGGGAGGATCTCCCGAGGAATCACTTTCCCTGGCTACTGATCTGGGGTAGTTCCTGCTCTCATTGCATTAATACTGCCATGAACACAGTAGTTAAAGATTCAAAGCCTATTAAAGCCTGTTCTGAGCCTTTGAAAGCCACACTTAGCACGCTCTGCAGGCAGAGCTCACATGGCTGTTGTTGGTTCAGGCAGCCAGGTGTGAGTTAACACTGCTGAAGGACTCCTGCAGGACCTTGGCACTGCAGTTTGGTGATACCTGAACACATCAGAAAACGAGCTCTAACTTAGATTCCAAATATAGCCATGAAATTGGTCTTTAAAAGTAAATTCCTCCCTCAACTTTTAAAGGTGATGCTGTTAGAAGAAGCTAAGACCTGTTCCTAGCAGAGATGGGGAGTTCTTGCCTGTTTGTTCTGCAAGGACTGTGTGAAACCCCGTAAAAGTAGAGGATTTGTTGAAGGGAATAGCAGATCCCTTAAGATTTTTACAAATAAGGGCAACTCTTGAAGACATTGTTATGTACATTAGACCCACATCTCTCTCTCTCAGTCACCTCACTCTCTGTTAAACCTAATAGGTAACATACCTGAAGGTTTTTGTTCCAAACAGGCTCAGGATGAATCAAATACACTTTGCAGAAGGTGCTAACACAAGGTGTGTTTTTCAGTTCTGAAATGTCTTCAAGCAAGATACAGAGTCAACTTGTTTTACACCAATGCTGGCTGCAGCCTCGTGGCTTTAAATCCATTCCAGCCTTTCTCCTGCCTCTATTCCCCTGAGCTCATGAGGGAGTACCATGTTGCACTTCGTCCTCAGGTAATGCCTGTGTTTGAAATAACTGTCCCTCTGCAGAACCCAGAGGTCAAGCTCCTCAAAACCTATCTGAGCAAAATACTCCTAAAAGCTGAAACCCATTTCTAGTGAAATATTAGTTCTGTGAAAGGAGCAGTACTGTTTTGAAGTAAATGGGAGATGACCTTTACCATCCTGTGTGCTGTTGAACTGTGTAATTACTCTTCTCTTAAATCTGAATATTCTCTTTCACTGCCAGGATTTAAAACCTCACATCTTTGCAGTGGCTGAGCAAACCTACAGAAATGTCCAAAACCAGATGGAGCCCGTGAACCAGTCTATCATTGTGAGTGGAGAAAGTGGTGCTGGCAAGGTAAGAAAATTTCTTTTTTTATGACACTGCTCTTAAGTTTTGAGATCTGCCAGTGATTTGTAGTGCAGAGTATTGCAGCAAAGGAGCAGAGATGAATTAAAACCCCCTCTGATGGAGCACGTAGCCAGTCTGCTCCAGTGTGACTCTCTTGAAATATGTGTGAAGCATTAAGTGATTGCTGCAGTTAAACACACTCTGCTTAATATAGCTGCTCTTCAGGTGACATCTGTCATTTCTGGGAGGGCTGGGTTTGAATCATTCACCAGGAACTGCACCTGAGTTGATGCCCCAGCCTGGTCTGTCTGGGAGCTCGTGTGGGTCTCAGCAAACCCTGTGTAGAGCCAGATGGAGCAGAGAGTTCAGAGCCTGTCCTGGGCCCTCCTGTGATGGCCCTTCCCTGCTCAGGACAATACTGAGGGTATTTTTAAAGCCTGAGAACAAAATGATTTGCTGGGTGTTAATCACTCAAAATCCATGTATATTCCCTTCATCTTAAGACACTGGTAATTCTGGCTGAGCTTCCAGATGGTGACATCTCAATGAAGCTGCCATTCAGCAAAGCACTCCCACTCCAGCAGCCTTTCAATGTGTGTCTGTGGCACAGAGTTTCCACTGAAGCAGAGCTGTCAGCCTGGCACAGTTACTCTCTTTAGCCTCACCACCAGCTGCACACTGTGTTTCCAGCAGCCAGCACTGCTCACTGACTGACACAACTAATAACGTGGGAGAAACAAGGCCCTATTGTCAAGCCTCTCTCTCTTGCAGACCTGGACCTCTCGCTGCCTCATGAAGTTCTATGCCTCTGTTGCTGCTTCAGCTGTCTGCCCAAAAGGCAATGAAACTGTGGAAAGGATAGAGAGGAGAGTGTTGGACTCCAACCCTGTCATGGAAGCATTTGGTAATTGAGGCTTTTTTAACAGCGAAAAGCAGTAAATGGCCACTGTGGGAGTTTTCTTCGTTAATACGCAAATCTAAGCTATGTCCTGGTCCTCTCCCTAAAATTAAACTCTCAAAAGACAGGATCAAATCACTCTTAGTATCTGTATGTCCTACATGGGAGGGTGGAACCACTCTGATTATTCTGTCCCTGGCAATTCCCCAGGCAACGCGTGCACCCTGCGGAATAACAACAGCAGCCGCTTTGGGAAGTACATCCAGCTCCAGCTAGACAGGTAACAGTCACTCTGGAAACCCCTTACCCATTGTCTTGTTCCTTTAAACCTTCACAAGCCTGTTGCTGAAGTCTGCCACAGAATATGTGATCTGCCTTTAGAGCATATTTTGCTTTGCTGGCAGCTTACGCTGTTATTGTTTCCCTTCTTGTTTCTGCAAGCTCTCACCCTGATCTCTGAAACAGAGCAGTGGAAGAACAGAGATGCAGTTAAGAACTCTGAATGAAATAGGAAATTAGGCTTGCACAAAACTGAAGGTGAACTGCAAAGCATTCACAGTCAGTTGGTGTCATAAAACACAGCACCTGTTGGATTCTGTGAAAAGGTTTTGTTGAAATCTCTGCTCTTTTTCCCCCCTCTAGATTCCACCATCTGAGTAGTGCTTCCATTCAGACTTTCCTTTTGGAGAAGACCAGAGTTGCCTATCAGGCCCCCAATGAAAGAAACTTTCATATTTTTTATCAGGTTTGCCTTCAGTTAATTTTGCTGCATATTTCTGACAAACAGTGGGATGAAATCACCAGATTTAGCACAGTTGCAACTTTTAATAATTAACAGTTTCCCTGTCTGCCAGGCTTCCAAATGAAATCACCCTCCCAGTATGTTGTTCTTCCTTGCCTGTGAGCTGTAAATACCAAAGGCACAATTCAGTCTTTACCTTGTTTTCTGCCTCCAGATCACCAAAGGTGCTACTGAAGAGGAGAGGCTGGAGTGGAACCTTCCAGAAGGGGCTGAGTACCGCTGGCTGCCAAATTCTGAAAGAAAATTGGATGGTAAAGATGAGTTTCACTGTCCATTAATAACAGCTGGAACTTTACAGGAAGGCAGGCAAAAATATGCCCTGTGACCCAGAGCCACCTGCATTAGGGGATTCTTTTGAAGTTTCTGTTTGCACTGTTGAGTCTTAAAACTCAACCTGGCCTAAAGCAGCTGTTTCTGGCTGGTGAATTCGCATCTCTGGGGCTGTGTTTTGAAACTGCCTTGTCTTTGGATGTGCTTCAGCACTGCTGCCTCACTGGAGAGCCACAGAGGCAGCACCGAGTCAGGGACTGGGTTCTCCAGCCTGTACTGTGGGATTTACCCTAACTGCATCTGGCTCCCTTGGTGTCCTGTGATTATTCCAGCACTGCAGTGTCCTGCTTGCCTGTGTTTGTGAGCATGGCTTTGTTTTAACCAGCCCTTGTTTGGCTTTGCAGAGGACAGCTTCGAGGTGACCAGAGCTGCCATGTGTCACCTGGGCATCGACCGCTCCACGCAGAGCGATATTTTCAAGGTCAGGTACAAAAGTGGGGACACCACGAGGCTGCTCAGGGTGTTTGGAGTGTCCTCCTGGTGTGGGATTGCTGCAGGAGGAAATCTGTGTCAGTGCAGAGCAACACATCAGGTTGCACAGCCAAATCTTAGGTCTTAACTCAAAGCCTCCACCTGTGAACTGCAGTTTTCCTTCAGGAATTGCAGCCCTAGGGGTTCACACAGAAGCTTGGAATCTGCTTGCTTCTTTTTGTGCAGAAGTGTTTGGACTTGTCCTGTTGCTGGGGCTGAAGGAAGGCTCAGAGGACACTGCCTTGGAGGGGAGCTGTTTTAAAAACCTCAGCTGTTGGTTATGTTTCAGGTATTATCAGGCCTCCTCCACCTTGGGAACGTCCAGTTCTCTAACCCAGCGGATGAATCTCAGCCTTGTGAACTAGAAGACAAAACCAAAGGTGAGGCAACAACCATGCCATGCTCCAGGGAGTGCTGTTATCTCAGTGCAGATGCCTGATGGAAAGGATTACTGCACCCTTCTGCTGATACAGATTATCAAGGTCATGAGTAAACCAAAATTTAAGCTTGTTTTTTGTGAGTAAACAAAACTCTAATGCTCCCCTGCCCTGAGAGACAATATCCTTGTGTGACAGGTCAAGGCAACTTCAGCATCAGTCAGTCACTTGAGCAGGATTATTGGCAGAACTGTGACTCCTGATTGCAATCTCACCCTGACATCACAACACTTGCAGAAATCCGACCCAGAGTGGAGAGCAGGGCTTTTAACATGAAAGCTTTGAAGTTTTCAGAATAAAGACTTGAACTGAGTAACAGATAATCTGTCAAATTGCAGCATAAATGTGGGTGGTTCTGCATGTCTTTGGGACACTTTTGGGTCTGGTTTTCCTTCAGAGCCAAAACTGTCCTGAACAGTGAAGTTTCCTCCTATGATTTCACAAGCTCTGAATTCACACTATTTAATATTAAATCGTTTTTCGTACAGCTCAGCTTAGCAAGATCTTAAATGCTTTTTTAGCAAATACTCATTGTTCTACATGTTCTGGTTTTTTTCCCTGTTTTTTTTCTGGCCATGACTGAGTTATCTACCTGGATTTCAAGGTCTCTGCTCAAAAAAGGTGAACAAATAACTAAGACTAGAGAGACTTTGTCAAATGCCAACTTCAGTGTGGCAAACTTCAGAATTGCTTGGTATTGGTTCATTTTAAATAGAGTTCCTGAAATTCTAAGGGAACTCTACATCCAAATTAACAGTCTGGTCTTGCAAAACTTGCTGCCAAGTTTGGGTAAAAAGATCCAAAATCCACATTAAAGTTGGTGAGCTCGTGGAAGTGTCATTTTCCTACACTAGAGACCTTCCATAGCTTAAAAGGACCTGCATCCAGGTGACCTGGCACTGTTTGTTCTCCCGAACAAGGGTTTGTGAAGACCACTGGAGATCTGCTGAAGATCCCTGTGGAGGAGCTGCTGGAATCATTAAGAATTCGGACCATAACTGCTGGGAAACAGCAGCAGGTGTTCAAGAAGCCCTGCTCCAGGGCTGAGTGTGAGACCAGGAGGGACTGCCTGGCCAAAGTCGTCTACGCCAGGTACGGACCTGCCAGTCCGTGGGGCTTTGGGAGGGAAGAGGGAGGCAGAGGGATTTCCTTCCCCTGGATTTCTGCTTGGATTCCATAACTGTAACCCCTCCCCTCTCCACACACCTCCATTCTGCTGTACACTGACAGTGTGTGCCACAGAATCCTTCAGTGCTGCTCTTTCATGCCAGGGATTTCTGTTCTTTCCAAGTGACACTGATGGGAGCAGCAGGAAAGGAACACTGTCCTGCAGGCAGCTTCCAGCTAATCCCACTGTCATTGCAGATTGTTTGAGTGGCTCGTTCTGGTCATCAATGAAAGCATCTATGCAGATCCATCGGTGTGGACCAGCTTCATAGGTATGGATATTTTCCACCTGGTTCAACTGGAAGTCCTTCAAGCCACCCCTAGACTAAAGCTCACTGTCTTCCCACGTTCCTTCTAGGCCTGTTGGATGTTTATGGTTTTGAAGCCTTCCCTGAAAACAACCTGGAACAGCTGTGTATTAACTATGCCAACGAGAAACTGCAGCAGCACTTCGTAGCACACTACCTGAAGGCACAGCAGGTGAGACCCCCCTAAGAGGAAAAAAAAGAATCTAATTTTAAAACAGCATCTTTTGTCACTTCAGCTGTATTTCTGTGCCTCTGCTCAGATTGCAACCTTCAGTCAGTCAGCAATGCCACAGAAACCAGTGGGTTGTAAGAGGGGCTTTTTAAAGAGGAGAGTGTGGGGCAGTTGGTGGAATGACACAGCTTTCTGTCTTGGGGACTGGAAATCTGTTCCCTGTTATCCAGCTCCACTGGCTCTGTGCCTGTTAAACTGTTTGCTTTTCCTCAAAGAGCTGAAACTGCTTAAAACTGAACTCTTGAGTAAGTGCAGCCCAGAGATTCTCTTGGAAGCTGCTGCTTAAAGCCACGTTAATTCTCTTCATCAAGCCCAGAGGCCCCAGATGGGTGGGGGGGTCCCAGACTGAGTTTAGTGTGAAGGCAGAGCCCACCAGACCCCTGGAACCCCAACACCAGCATGGTACCTGTGGAGAGCTCCTGCTGCTGTACCTGTGAACCCAAACCACAGTGGGCATCAGCTTTGGGGTTTCATTAAGGATGCTCACAGACTGTGTTGTTTCACACCAGAGGAGGTGTTTGCCCCACACTAAAGACTCTGCAGTCCCTTGCCTTGCTGGTCACACACTGCTAATTCCAGTTCTCATGAGTGCTCTGGGGGGCACAGAGTCCCTTCCAGGGCTGCTCCAATTCCCCCACAGTGCAGCTCCACTACCACATTGCTCTTTGGCAGTAACTGCAATCTGGGAAATCATTTTCTTTATGGCCCCAGCACACTGGCACCTCCTGCCTCCCAGCATGGCTCTGTCAGTTTGTTCAGGAGATAAGTATTTCTTTGTCTACAGTTCGTGCTTTGACATTCCCAGGCCTTTTTCCCTGCCTGCCCTCCTCAGTGTGCCAGGGGTTAATGGTCAGGGAAGGTGGAAACCAAGTTCAAGCACACAATTACTTGCCTTGAAACTGCTCCATGACCTCTGTTTACTGCTCCCCTCCCAGCCACTGCCTGCCCTCTTACCTCTCTGCCTCTGGCTGGGGCCCAAACCACTTAAATGCCATTAGTGGCTGTGCTGAGCAAGCTTTTGGCAGGAGACTTTTAAAATAACTGCCCAGAGCTTGAGCTTGTTAAACACTCCTGACAGTCTGTCCTGTAATTCAGCATAAATATTGTACAGATTATTCCAACTAATATCTTTCTGTACTTCCTCTTGGATCAGGCTTTAAAAGGAGCCTGGTTAGTAAAGCCTGGCACACAGTGGTTGGGTTAGGGCCGTGTCCCAGACTAAGGAAGGAGTTCTGCACATTCCTTGCCCTTCAGGGCAGATCTCAGCACAGCCAGGACAGGCTTTGTGTGACTGTAGCCTCTGTTTACTCTCTAAATCAGCCTTGCAGCTCACTCTGATAAATCTGTGAGGTTCCCAAATAGTCAGACAAATTGTTCCAGCAGGATCTGATCCACACTCAAAAGCTACCTGGGCAAGAATATCCTCATTTGTTTTTTTTCCTTTCTCAACTTGAGCTGAGCTTTGGATGAGCAGCTGAGCTGGGATTAACTCATTAAACATTAACTGCATCAACTGCACAAGACACACAGTTCCAGGCTCTGGTGCCCTCTGCTGCAGGATAATCCTTTCCCTCTTCCCTCAGGAAGAATATGCAGCTGAAGGCCTGCAGTGGTCATTCATAAACTACCAGGATAACCAGAACTGCCTTGATCTCATAGAGGGAAATCCTCTCAGCATTTTTTCCTTGCTGAACGAGGTAAGTGTGATCTAAACCCTGAATTTTTTTGGCCTAGTTTCCTGCCTTTGTCCCACACCACCAAAGAAAACATGAACACTCCATTAGCAGAAAGCTTGTCAGCTATACAATTTCTGCAGAGCTCTGCTTTCAGAATAATCATGACACTGCTCCCTCATATTCTGAGAACATATTGATGGTCTGATTCAAATATGAAGCCTCGGTTACTTCCCATCCTCCCCAGCCCCCCAACACTTCAGGGCTTGCAAAAAAAAGCAAAGTGGCTGTGACTTTAAATTAAAGGGGTTTAGTTTTTGAGTCAGTTCTTCATGGCAGGGAAGAGATGCTGCAATCCTGTCTCGTTTGCAGGAGTGTCGCCTGAACAGACCCTCCAACACCGACCTGTTCCAGACTCGGATTGAGAAGGCCCTGTCCAGTAATCCCTGTTTGAGTCGAGACAGGCTTAGTAAGAAGCCCAACTTCATCATTTCACACTATGCTGGCAAAGTCTGCTACCAGCTGGCAGCAATGGTGGAGAAAAACAAGGTAGGTGTTTTCAGAAAGAGCTGTTAAATCTTACAGAGCAAAGGGGATTTAAATCAAAGCACCGCTAACAAGTCTATTCAGGGATGTGTGCTGGATGTACATACCTTGTTTCAGATAAATCCTTCAGGCCATGGAGAGCTGGGTAATGTTGCTGGTCTGGTTTTCAGTCCATCACTGGCACAAACAGTTGCTTTTGTTAGACCTTTCAGCTGAGGATTAAGTGAACCATCACCAAATCAGGGCCTCTCCCGTTCCTGGGAGATGCAGAACTGTTAATGGCATCAGGGCATTTTTATAACCATAAATAGAGTGCTTCATTTCCCCTAAAAAATCAGGTAAGTTTATGAGAAACAAGAGCATGGACTTTACTGGAAATTCTGGAAGTACTCAAATTTTGGCCTCGTTGTGCCATCAGGAAATAAGTAAAATAGGTGATGCAATAAAACACCATCTCTTAATTAAAAGGAATGTTTCTAACAGACTTTCTAATGTTTGCTGCAGACTATCCTTTTAAACCAGTCCTGAGGCTTCTGGCTCACTCAAGCTGTGTAACAGGAACAATGTTGGGAGCAGTCACACATTTGACTGGATCTGCTAAATATTCAGGCAAACGTTGCTTTTTGTTCCCCAAATCTGACTGTGAATGAATGGACATGGTCAGATTTGAAACTGCAGCTGTGGTTAAACCAAAGTTGGCATCAGAAATACTGTTCCCTCTATTTTTGTGGAGTTTTTAGCCATTTGCAGAGGTGGCAGTGTCTGCCCAAGTCCACATTCTAACACATAATGTCTGTGTTTGCAGGATGCTGTTCCACCAGAGCTGCTCCATGTTTTGCAGAACTCTAAGGACTCTTTGCTTCAAAAATTATTTCCTGTGACAGAAAACAAGCAGAATAACATCAAAAGCCAGAACAGAGCACCTGTTGTTACAGTGGTGTCCAAGTTCAAGGTACATCCTATTCAGCCTCCTGCTTTCTGCTGCTGCCTTCCTGACTAGATGAGAAAACAGGAGCTGGATGAAATCACTAAATGATGTAAAAATGAAACAGCTGTAAAACAGAAACAGCTTCAGACTCCTGATATTGTCTGGGTCTTAACTCCCTCTGACTTTACCTTTAACAGTTGGGCACTTGCCTTTTTCAGGCTTCTTCTTACCTGTTCCTCTTGAGGGGTTCATGTCAACAGATGGCCCTGCTACAATTTTGGAAACTTCCTGAATTTACCATCAACAGTTTGATCAAAGCATCCATAGAGTGAATTTTTTTTGCTCAAGTTGTCCCTGTAGAATTGCTCTGAGTCTGTAAAGCCATCCTTGCAAAAAAAACAGCTCCCTGGGTTTGATAGAAGACCCCCCTGATGAGCTGAGCTCCCTGGGGAGGAGTTGTCCCTAATCCATCCCATTCCTGTTTTGTGCAGAGCTCCCTTGAACACCTCATGCAGATTTTGAACAGGACCACGCCACACTACATCAGATGCATCAAGCCCAATGCTGACTGCAAGGCAATGACTTTCAAAAGAGAGGAGGTAACTTTTCCAGAGCCTTTGCTCACTGAGAAGCTTCCTGGAGACATTGCAAAGCCCCTTTTCACAGCACATTCTGAAATAGCTGCTTCCCCTTTGGGGCTGCAGAGATAAACATCCCTTCACAATCACGGGTGGTGCTTGCCCAGAACAGAACCTGTGAGCACAGCAGCTCTTCCAGGTGCAACTTGTGTGTTGCTGTAGGAGAAGTTCCCTTCCCAGAGCACTCCTGGGTTATTTGGGGTGCTGCCCTCCCAGCCCTCAGACAGATTGAGGGTGTTCTGAGTGCTCAGCAGCCCTGGGCGCGCAGGGATCTTCCAAACAAAACTTTTGCTTGCTCCTGGAGTGCGGGACAAGTTGGGTGAGGTCAGCTGAGGACTTTGGGAGCAGAGCTGTAAGTAGAAACCCTCACCTGATGGGAAAACAAGCAGCTTGGAGTGCTGCTGCCTTGGCTTTAAACACTGATAGAATTTGCTGAGTGCACAATAGTGTTAAAATAATAATGAGAAAATAGGATTCAGATACCCCCACTGGCTTCTCCTGTGCTGCTGCACTCGGTCAGTCAGGGTGTGGATACCACAAGAAAGGAGCAGCTCCCACAGACAGGGTCACCTGAACCATCCCAATTTCTGCCTCAGGTTCTCAGCCAGCTTCAGGCATGTGGAATAGTCGAAGCCATCTCCATCAGTGCAGCAGGATTCCCTGTCAGGTGAGTCCAGACTTCTTGAGCATAACCCACTTCTGCAGCAATTAGTGGCACATTAGTTATTCAAAAGAGCTCCTAAGCAGGAAACCCAAATATTTTGCACTTTGTTTCAGGCCTTTAAACTACTGATGCTTTCCAAGCTGTCTGAGAGCTCACTGTACCTTCCCAGTCTGAGAAGCTGGGGAAGAGATGTTTTGATGTGGACTGTTATGTACTAAAACTTTTCTAATTGAATGTGGCTTCACAGTAACGTTTTGAGCAATTAAATCATAAATGGCATTTATCTAAGTGTAGTCAGAGCTGAGCATCTCATCACAGCCTTGCTGGGCTTTCTTGACCACCTTTAGAGGATGCAGAGCAAGGCCTGAGATAGTCACAGCTCAGCACTGATGGGGTGAAGCTCATCACTGTCATATCCAAGCACAATTCCTGCCCAGTCTTTGCCACAGGCACTACTGGAAGTTTGTACTTTCTTGCCTGTTGGTGGCACTTCAGGCATCAGTCTGTTTGCATTCCCTGCACTGGATCTGTGAAGCCATCCTGCAGTTTTCACCCCCAAAGGATAAGTTCTTTGCCACAGCAGTGACTCTTTCCTGGAATTCACTGTGTGCTTGTCTGCCAGGATCCCTTTCCAACGTTTCACGGAGCGCTACGAAATCCTGAGACCGTCCTGTGGGCCCAGTAAAACAAGAGTGTGTGATAAAAGCAACTCTCACACTGCTGAGGAAAAAGGTATGTTTGTGCAGGTAATCCCTCTGCCATCAAGTAAAATTATCACTGCACCCATTTGATACTGCTTAGGGTGATTACTGTATTCAGCACGAGGGACACCTCTGTTCTCTAATCTGACACCAGCTGGAGTTTCTAATCTCCCTCATGCTTACAGCAGGCTCTTTTTAAAATCTTTCCTCTTACTGCTGGTTTTCTGTGTTCCTCTTGGCTGGAACAGTTGCAGTTACAATGGTGTCTGGGGTTCCCCCCACCCAATATCATTTGATTTAGAGTTGGTTCTTTAGTAGACTTGAAAACCTCTTACCTTTTGGCTCATGTTCCTTCTCCTTCCTTTCTTTCCCCCCCCCCTTTGCTTCCTTGCTGAATCACTGACCTTCCAGCTTACCTGGATTCTGCTGCTTCTTCCACCTTCTGCAAACTTCTCTTTTTCTAAGCAAGAGCGAGGATGGACTTTAAAAACCACAACCCAAAAACCACAACCCCATGCACAAGGTAATGCCTTTGCTGTGAATCCCTAAAAGGAGGAGCTCATCAGGAGGTTACATTTAACACTGAAGGTTCCTGCAACCCCCTTCTCTCCCCCAAATTAATCCCACCTTCACCCAGTGGGTCTGTTCCATAACCAGTGGGAAGCAGGACCAGTAAGTACCAGTCTGTTCAGATTAGTGAAATGTCTGGATATCCATTCACCGGCTGGAAATGGAGTGAAGGAAGGAAGTACAGGCTGGAAAATTACTTACACACTGTATCTTTCCCCCTCAATTACAAACCCATTAGCTGCAAACCCTCTTTGTGATAGGTTCTGAGTCCTTTTTTATCTTTAGGGGGTAATAAGCTGCAAACAAAGCAAAACAAATTTCCCAAACACGGGGATAAGCTTTTGGTTCCCTTATCAGCCCGGCCCCAGGAACACCATCATAGGCACCAGATGTCTTCCTGTAGGCAAGAATTGCTCCTATTTGTTTTCAGTACCTTAAAATGCTCTCATCTCCTTAGAAATATTTATAGCAGAAAAGCAAACAGTATCCAGGATGGAATGATACAAAGCCCATTGCAGGAACTCCTGCAGCATTGCCTTGAACAACATGATCTCTTCCAAGGACAGCTCTAAGTCTATTTCCAGTGAGATTCATCTGGCCAACCTGTTTGTCTCATGATGTAAAAAGCTGTGTGCACCGTGTCCCAGAAATGGTTTTAATAACCTCTAATTGCTGCAATAAATTCCTGCTCTCTACATGACCCCGTAGCTGCTTCCGATGCCCTGGGAAAGCTGGAGAATTGTGGAGAGTTGTTTCCCCTCCTGCACCTTTCAGTGCATTAAGGCTGAGTCCAGTTCCTTGCTTTTTGTTCTTTGTTCCCACTTCAAACACCCCACGCTGGTTTTCTGGTTGCTGGCAGCTGGTGAAATCAGTGCTGTCCCATTCTACCCCAAAACACAGATGAGTGCCCTCAGCCATCACCTCTTCCCTCATCACCTCTTTCCCTCAAGAAATCTCAGTGTAAAGACAATTCCTCGGTCCTGATTTCCAACTCTTGTGACTGCTGCTCCTCAATGCTTCATTTCCAGGCGAGACTGTGGTGATGGATGAAGACAAAGCACCACGTTCTGCTGTTCTTGAGATCCTTCAGGACGTTTTTATGGGACAAACCACTGCTGAGCAAACAGGGAGTGGAGCAGGAACCCCCTCAGTGTACTGTGGGAAGACCAAAGTATTCCTGGCCAGTTCTGTGGTAAGTTGGCTGACAATTCTGGAGCTCACCTGCCTAATGGGGATTCTGGCACAGGTATCACCAGGGTGGGGGCAATGCTCCTGCCAAGCCAGTGTGACCAGAATTGGGCATTTTCCTTCAAATTACTCAATCAAGCAGCCATCAGAGCCCAGCCCTCAGAAGCACTTTGTTTAATGGCCTCTGTGGAGCCAAGAGACAAGGAGATGCTCTTGTGTCTAGAACTGTCAATATTCTCCCAATTCCAGGAAAGATTACAGCTTTCCTTACCTTCAGCTGACAGATTTGGCTACTCCAGCTGGCCCACAGAGCTTCCCTGGGGAAAAAGATGAAGGAGACAAAGGGAACTTTGCCAAGCTTGCAGGATGCAGCCATGGAAGAACCCCCTTCAGTGGAGCTGGTTTAAGCCAGCTGCTACTGTGACCCCCCAACTACTTATATTTTTGTTTCCATACTATCTAATAAGCACTACTGGAGTGCTGTCACTTCTAACACCTAATCCAGCAGTCACAGGACACTGGAATGAGGATGTTGCTCTCTGACAAACATCAAGAGGCTGCAGAAAAGGGAAGAGTTGAGAGCACAGCTCTGCCCTGAGTACTAACTGCAAGCTCCTGTCCCCACTGCAGCTGGAGCTACTCGAAGCCAGGAGAGCAGAGGTGTTAAATGAGAAAGCATTTTGCATTCAGTGCTGCTGGAGGAGGTTTAAGCAGAAGAAATTGGCAAAGGAGAAACGGTCTGCAACTGTCATCCAAGCAGGTAACCCCCTAAGGGCGTGGCTGGAACAACACAAGGAGCATTTCCAGTTCTGTTGGGGGATTAAAGGGGCAGGGGTGGTGAAGTGCCACCTCTTACACTGTGTGCCAGAGCTCCTGGGATGGTTTGTACTCAGCTCTGTTTCCACTGGATCCTCAGCTGTCCGTTCCTGGTTGGCCAGGAGCCGGTTCCGAAGGATGCGCGGGGCTGCCAACGTCATCCAACACGGCTGGAGGCGATGGAAGGTGAGGGTGTGGGGACAGGGAAGCACAAACTCACTCACTGAGGCTTTTTCTTTAGAAGGAATCTCCCTCTTAGTAGTTACAATTGTACCCCAACTAACTAGAAAAGCAGCGCTGTCAGTGCTCCATTAAACTCTTCTCCAGCTGACGAGCAGAGGATGCCAGTCCTGCTCAGCTGCTCCTAATCTGCAGAATAAACCCATTCCTTACCTTCATGGGAATGCCCCAAAGGGTCTGCTGCCCTTCCAGATTCCCTCCTTTGTAGACTCCTTAAATTCTGTCCAAGATGTCTGAGAATCTGGTTGAATATTGTTCTTTATCTTCACCAGGCAAAACTGGCCGCGTTGGCGGCGGCAGAACTGGACGAGGGCGAAGGGAAGGAGTTCCCAGCTCCTGGAGCCACGGTGATCCCGGCCAAACCGCCTTGTTCCTTGGACACAGCGTGGCCTCTGCAGGCCATTGTCCAGTTCTGGCCCCTGGGCCTGGTCCTGGCTGCTGCCCCTGTCAGTGCCACAGGAGCCCGCAGGGACCTGGCCCTGCTGGGCTGGCTCAGGGGGCTGCGGGACGGCGGCTGCTCCAGGCTGGACGGCTCTTCCCCGGGCTGTGGCATCGCTTCCATCAGAGCTCTGCCCCAGGTAACCCACCTCCCAGACCCCAGGCAGCACAGGGAGGGGGGCCAGCAGTTCAGGAATAGTCCTGGATACCATTTCCTGCTGACAAGCCCTCAGAAACTGCACCTTGTTACCAATCACTTGGGTGGTTTTTTGGGTAACTTTCCTGAGGTTGCATAAAACGTGTGCAGGAACTGGTCACAAGTTACTGCAAGCAGGCAGAAGGAGTAGCAAGTTCAGTACTAAATCTGCTACACAATCTCCAGAGTTTAAGCTAATTCCAGTTAAAATTACAGTATTGGTACTCACTTCTCTTACATCCATTTGTACTAGAACTCCTCTGGGGGTCCTCTTCTATCCTCATAGTCACTAGCTGCTCAAACACTAAGCACGAATAACAAAATTACCTCCCAGCTGACCCCTCTCCTTCCTTTCCTTGCAGGGCTCGGTCAGGTTCCACTGCAGGAAGTCCCCCCTGCACTATTCCAACGTCAGCCCCCACAGGGATACCTGTTCCATCACGGGATTCAACCAGATTCTGCTGGACAGAAAGGAACTCCTGCCCACATAGGCCTGGCCCCTGCACACCTCTGCCTTCAGGGGAGGGT
The DNA here is from genome assembly GCA_035041135.1 of Platyrinchus mystaceus. Lineage (NCBI taxonomy): Eukaryota > Metazoa > Chordata > Aves > Passeriformes > Tyrannidae > Platyrinchus > Platyrinchus mystaceus. Next base: position 1,961,089 of record JAWWLV010000053.1, read on the forward strand.
TCTCTGCAAGCTGCTGCTTTCAAATCACTCATTGTCCACATCTGCTGCTACCTCAGAGCTTTCACCTCGATGCCTTGTGCGTAAAATACAATGAAATATAAAATACACATCAAATTTGGGGGGTGTGGGGGCCATTCCTCCACACAGGCAAAGGCAGCACTAGGAGAACAATCAGTTAAACCAGATCAGGTGCTTTAAGCAATAAATACTTGAACTGAACGCTGCTGGCACTACCTGGCGAGGCAAGAGGCTGGTCATGAGAGAGGAAATAATGCAGATATTCCTGATTCCTGCTGGATTCTCAGGGGTTCAACCCTGCTGACCGACCACCAGTGTTCCCCACTTCTGGCTGACCCAGGGAGGGAGGAGCAGCCATTGTAACACTAAGGGCAGATGTCTCAGGGAAAAGCCACACTGGGCTCTTGTTTTTTATTTCTATGACCAAAATATATGAGCTCTGAGAGCTGCCAGGAGTTTCCAGAGCTCCCCAAACAGCACTGCCCTGCCAGGGGTCTCATCAGAGGTGCTCGGTACCGTCCTTTTCTCGCTCATGGGTCTCGAAAATGTTCAGCTCCTCTGTGTATGTCATTTTAAATAAACTGCTCAATGCCTTGTCAGGGTGTCTGACCATCCCAAACAGTGAACAAAAACACTGCAGAGTATTTGTGGATTAAAATAAATGCAGGTGTATTTAATATTGCCACTGTGAAGTAACATTTCCCACGGTTGCCAGTATTTCTGTACCAACACAAAGCAGGTCCACAGAGTGTCAAGTTCAACCACCAGTCTCTAGAAATTCAACTCCAAATTGAAATCACAGCCCAGACCCCGAGGACACAGACACAGAATGGAGCAGCTCTGCAGCACAGAACCTCAAGGAAAGGAACACGTGCTCACTGGGGGAGGATGTTCTCCTTCTCGGGAGGCTCCACGATCCTCAGGCAGCAATCTGCAAACTCCACGAACAGGGGCTCCTGCATGAACCTCCTCATGAGGGAGCTTTTGTCTTCTGCCTGGTCGATGGCGAGGAGCAGCTGCCGCAGGTGTGGGTTCAGCAGCAAAGCCCTCAGTTCTTCTGACTCCCCTTTAAAAAGGAAAAAAAAAAAAAAAAGAGAAATAGTAGTAATCTCAAGAGTTTACAAAGGAAGTTAAGGCCTCCCTTATTTTGCAAATAAACTTTCGAAGAGACTGGTGAGAGGCCAGATATCCGATATTTAACTCTTCAACGCCTTGCAACGAGCCGCACGGCTGGGAGCAGCTCCACGCGGGACTCCTGGGAACGGGGAGCATTTCTGCTGGAAGCCCCGCCAGCCCCGCGCCCGGCAGTCCCGGACTCACCTAAAAGCTTGAGTTTCTGCAGCGGGACTCGGTCCTGCTCGTCCTCCTCGCCCAGGATGTCCTGCAGGGCCCACGGGCGGTGCGCGGGGCTCGGCGGGGCCGCGGGCCGTCCCTGCTTCTCCTCGCTCTCCCTGTGGGAATGCGGAGCGCAGCGCTCTGCGGACACACAGCGGGTCAGGATCCCCGGGGCACCCCCGGGGCACCCCCGGCCCCTCCCGGCCCGTTACTCACCGCGGTGGGTCCGGCAGCACCGCACGGAGCAGCTGCGGGAGAGACGCGGAGCGTGAGGGGCGGCGGGGGAGCCGCGGCGGCACACGGAGCCCGCCGGCCCCGCACACCCCCCGGACCCCCCGAGCGGCCCCGTACCCCCGTCCCCGTCCCTCCCGGTGCCCCCCGGCTCACTATGAGGCGGCGCAGCGCGGACAGCGGTACCGGCCCCGCTCCGGCTCCCCGCACTCCCCGCACGGCCCCGCCGCCCTCATGGCCGCCCCGGCCAGGCTCCCCAATCCACCGCCGAGCGCCCCAACCAGCCCCGCCAATCCACCGCCGAGCGCGGGGAACCGGGATTATCTGGAAATACAGATGGAAAATGTGGATGTACGGGGATATCTGTAGATATATAGAGAGATAGAAAGACCTATAGATATATACAGACATCTATGGATATATAGAGATATTAGGTATCTATGTAGATATAGATTTCTATACTATATAGAAATAGAGATGAAAAAGGTGGACGAACAGAGATATCTATAGATAGATAGATAGAGATTTATAGATATAGAGAGAGAGATCTACAGATATATATAGAGAGATATTTAGAGTTATACAGAGATATATAAAGAGATCTATAGATATGTATAGAGAGAGATCTATAGACACAGAGAGAGATCTACAGATATATATAGAGAGAGATATTTAGAGTTATATAGAGATATATAAAGGGATCTATAGATATGTATAGAGATCTATAGACAGAGAGAGAAATATCTACAGATATATAGAGATATATTTAGAGTTATATGGAGATATATAAAGAGATCTATAGATATGTATAGAGAGAGATCTATAGACACAGAGAGATCTACAGATATATATAGATAAAGAGATATTTAGAGTTATATATATAAAGAGATCTATAGATATGTATAGAGAGAGATCTATAGACACAGAGATCTACAGATATATATAGATATAGAGATATTTAGAGTTATATA
>JAWWLV010000053.1:1963743-2053322 GCA_035041135.1 Platyrinchus mystaceus
AGATATGTATAGAGAGAGATCTATAGACACAGAGATCTACAGATATATATAGATATAGAGATATTTAGAGTTATATAAAGAGATCTATAGATATGTATAGAGAGAGATCTATAGACACAGAGAGATCTACAGATATATATATAGATATAGAGATATTTAGAGTTATATATATGTAAAGATAGAGAGGTACAGCTACAGATAAATAGGGAGGTACAGGTATAGATATATATCTCTAGATTATTTAGATCCCAGCCATCCCCTTGGCTTTCACAGTGACAGCCACTGCCATGGGCAGTGACACATCACGTGTTCTGCTCCTGACATGTCACCTTCCCAATGTCAGTATGGAAGTGGATACAAAAACTACACCATATAGCAAATATCCCACCAAAAACCACCCCGGGTTCATCTTCACCATCGACCCTGCTGTTGCTGAGGGTGAAATACAGGTGTTCAGGTTCCAGCCAGACACTCCTCGGGGCTGGGGGTGGTGGGAGTTCCCAGAAACCCCTGACAGAACAGCAGTGCTCCAAAATAAAACAAGAAACGGAGAAAAGAAATTATCTCGCCCGAGTTACATTATCCATTTAAATAATGCATTTTAATTCTGTTGTCACTTAGGGCCATCCATTTCCTTAAATATCTGTATTTTAATTTAGACAGAAGGAATTCCCCTGGAGTTCTTCAGTGTGAAGCAGCACAGGAGAGGGGTTTGTCAGCAATAAAGGCAACCACTGAGTATCAGATTTGTTAATGTGATGGCACTTCCCGTTTCTTACATTAGTGGGTGAACCCATTTCTTACCCAAAACACCTCTTTTCTCTTACCTGGCCAGGATCAGAGCAGTGGGATTTTCCCTCCGTTCACTCAAACCTTTTGAAGTGGGGAAAGAAGAAGAACAACAACAACAACAAAGCAAAAAAACTGGAAATAAATCCCTGAAAACTCCAATCTGTGCTGGAGGGGCTGATTTGGGTTGGATTGTGTGATGAATGTGAGAACATCATCACTGTGTGGATTATTGATGCCATTTTATTGGTGTGCATTGATGAAACACCACAGAGCAGCCTCTGAGCACACTGTCAAACCAGCAAGGTGAGCTGATGTCACCAGATCTGCCAAAGCCAGGCTTCTGGTTGGGGCAAGAGAAAATAAACCTGTCTTGGTTCAGGCAAGAGATCAGAAATTTGAGCACTGAGGTTCTTCTAGAACATATCCCTGTGTAACTAAGAATAAACATCCACCTCCACTAGGACCTGATGAAACAATATCTACTAAATAAATATTTAGGAGCCAACTTTCTGGTTTTTTTTTTTTTTGAGAGAGAGGGGTTAAGACCTTTTTCTTTTACAAAACACTTGGTCTTGACATTTTTATTTTGTTTTGTACAGGCAACTCGACTTCAGTTCTGATCCTGAAGGATCCAGCCAAGGTTTTCACCCAGAACACCACAAATTTCACAAGCCATGGACTCGAGTGTGCCTCTATAAGCAGAAATATGAAAGATGCAGCCACAAATGTCTCACAAAAACCTGTAACCCAGCTACACACTGCAGTTAGAACAACACCAGGAAAACAGGGCTGAGCACCCTGTTAATAAAGATTCATCCAACAGTCAAAGAGACAATTTGACTGAGCGTAAATGAGAAAGTAAAATGACAATTTCCCCCAGACTGCTGAGAATTTTCCAGCCATTAAACTGCCTTCAAAGCCACACAAACCACAGAGGGGGGGACGCGAGTCTGGGCAGCAAAGCGAGCGCAGCAGCCGCCGCTTTCCAAACACAAAGCAAACAGGGCTAATGGAGTTATTTTTATCTCCGAGGAAAAAAACAGCTCCCTGTTCCCAGCTGGAGGCAGCACAAAGCAGGGGCACACACTGCTCAAGGAGAGCAGGGCAGCACAGCTTCTCCCTGCTGAGGGATCTGGGAGACATGGAGCTCAGCCCCCCTTTTCAGGGTTCCTGCACCCCAACGCCTCACCCTCAGCGGGTCAGGAACGGAATCACGGGACTCAAGGTCGGAAAAGACCTCCAAGATCAAGTCCAACCATCATCCCGCCGCTAAACCGTGCCCCCAGGTGCCCCATCTGCGTGTTTTTCGGACGCCTGTGGGTCTGGAGCGGGTGCAGAGCTCTCCCTGGCTCCGGGGAGCAGGGCAGGCACACCTAGATGTTCTCGATGGCACAGGCTCGGACGCGGTTGACGGAGAGGCACTTGAGGGCCTTGAGCTTGGCCCCCAGGGTCTTGAGCTTGAGGGTGTAGATGAGGGGGTTGCCCAGGCAGTTGATGGTGATCAGCACGGCCGTGCAGTTCCTGAAGATGTAGACGCCCGGGTAGAGGTCGACGTGGCACCGGTGGTTGGTGGCGTCGAATATGACGCCGGCGAAGAACGGGGCGTAGGAGATGAGCGCCAGCAGCCAGATGAAGATGCTGGTCCTGGCCACCTGGGTCTCAGCTGACTTGTAGGTGCCGGTGGCTTGTCCGCACTCCTTCATCCTCAGCTTCCTCCTCCTCAGGATGATGATGATCCTGAGGTAGGTGAACAGAGGTATGATGAAGGCCACCACGACGTTGGGGATGGCGATGAAGATGAGGTAGTTGACGCAAAAGGGGCTGTAGAGGACGGAGACGTTCTCTTCCTTGTGCAGGCAGTTCCACCCCATCAGCGGCAAGCAGCCCAGAAAGAAAGCCAGGACCCAGTTGATGAAAACCACGGCTATGGAATGGCTTCTGGCAACCCTGAACCTCGTCCTCATGCTCCTGGCCACGGCCAGGTACCGCTCGACCCCGATGCTCACCAGGTTGTAGATGGTGGATAAAATGGACGTCGTGTACAAGGCGTAAGGGGCGAGCATGTCCTTGGACCCAAAGATGGTGATGTCGGGGTTGGTGATGAACAGCACGGAAATCCAAAAGCCAGAGAAGCTGGTGAAGAGATCAGAAAGGGCCAGATTGCAGAAGAGAATGGAGATGGGCTTGTGCAGGTCCTTGGTGGCCAGGCGCGTGAAGATGACGGTGCAGTTGAAGAGCACGGACGCCACGTTGATGGTCAGCTGGGGGATGCCCAGGGCAAGCACCAGAGAACGACTCCAGATGTTTGTGTAGTTAGCAGAGCAGTTTGGGAATCCATTCATGGTGGAAGATGCTTCTTTCAGCCCTCAGTGAGGTCGGCTTTACTCATCCCGTACCCCGTAAGAGGCCACACCACGCGGGAGCCGCTGCTGCCACCTCGTCCTCCAGGTGCAGAATGGATCCTGACACGCAGCTTCTGTTGCCACATCATCATCATCATCATCACGACAGTGGATTAAACTTTAACCACGTGTGCTTTTAAATATTTGGGTTACCACTTCAGGGCATCGCCAATTACCGTCGAGTTGCCAGGACAGCCCAAACTGGAAAACATATTTGCTGCTACACGGATGAGCTGCTGCAAACAACCTCTGTGGGCAGCAAAACCTGGCCAGATCCTGAGAGGATGAATGATCACATCAGGAGTTTGACATCCTTTAAGGACAGCCTAAAATGGGATTAATGCGAATTCAGCTTTAACTCGCAAATAAATTAGACGATAAAGGATTAGAGAGTCAGGAAATGGAGAGCAGAATTTTGTGGGTTTGGAGGGGGGAGTGTGTGACTGATGGAGCTGAAATAAGAACAGCAGTGTTGTGTCACCAATCTGGCCTAAGCAGTTAGGAAAATGCCATTTTTCCACCTTAATTCTTGGATGACAAGGTAGCTAAACAACAGCAGACATCACTACTCCTGCTCATTATAGGATATTTTGTGTTTCTGTAGTGTGTGACTTGCACATTAATAAACCAACACCAATATCATTATGTCTTTTCGTTCCCTACCTTTTTAAAGGCAAATGATTTTCGAGCACTAGATTTAAAATACTCCAACGAGCCTTGCAGAAAAAAGCCTTTGGGACACAAATTCCATGCTCTCAGCAGAGGGCACTGCTGGAACAAAATACAAGATACAGTGGGAACAGGGAGATTTTAAACAGCAGAGCAGTTCAGGTGAGCAGTTCCCCAGGTAAAGCCATGTTATGTCCAAATTCATTCTGATTTAATTCATTTCTCACTGTTACCCTAACAAAGGATTAATTTCCATTAGTAACAACTTTATACCGTGATATTGCCAAGCAGCTCAGCTGAGTTTATGTGCTTTCCACATTCAGCACTGACATCTGATCACTGCAGCAGCAATTCCAGCTCTGGAGATGGGAATCTGTGAGCTCTGACAGCTCTGCCAAATTTACAACATCAGAAATTCAGGCTAAAGTGTGGAGCTTGAAAAGGAAAATCTTAGGGCTTCTTTTTTCCTATTGAATGTATGAAGGTATATTCAGGTTAGTGTGCAATTAGTACGCAGTAATTATGTACTAGAAATACTTTCAGTATTTCAGGTGGTCCCACAGAAATGCACAGAATGATTAAATAGAAAATAAGGGCTGAGAACTGATTAATCAAGCCTGTGGATGTCTTAACATCCTACAAAATATTCTTCTCCCAGTGTCCCAGATAAACCATCCTTTGTGCATCCTGGAACCCTCCCTGTCAGCCACACCTCTGGTGTGAGGTTGCTGCTGAACAAGGGCTTCACTATTTCTGTCACCTCATCAGTGCCAACGCCTCGAGTCAGCAAATCCTTTCAAAAATCTGAAATGCTGCAGATATCCCTGAAAACGCTACTTGAAATTGCTCTAATTTGAAAATTTGGTGTTCAAGCACTAAGCACTAAACGAGATGAGATCGGAATGTAATTAAAATAATATCAAGTAGTATAAACAGCTCTTCACAAAAGCTTTGTAATCTTATTTCCCTAATAGAATTACATAAAAATTACCATAATGCTGCTAGGTTAAGGGAGACAATATTAGTGTGGCAACTGCTTTTTTTTTTAGTGGGCTTTAACATACAGAAAAACCCCCAGGTCTGTGCATCCCAACCCTCTGGGATGCAGCTGGAGCTCTCAAAACCAGGTGAAAACTACTTTGAATTGAAAACACAGAGACAGAGCTGCTGCACAGCTGAACCTCTGAGTGTCACAACCTCAGCTCAAGGGCGTTTTTTTCTGCTCCCACATTCCGGGAACTGTGTGATTTTCCTTGTACTCACCTCACTCTACACCCGGAGGAAAGACTGTTATCTACACCCCATAAACGGGAAAAGAGCAATCACCTTATTTGTTTAAGATGCCTCAGAAGTCCAGAGAACCCAATCTAATCTCCAGTCTCTCAGGCTGACACCTCAACCACTGGCTGCACCGTGCTGTTGGCAGCCTTTGATTCAGATTTATCTAGACCTCGCCTTCCACAACATTTTTTAGTCTACAGTTGTTTTTCTTTTTAGTTCTATCATTGGTTTCACATTTCTTTATCTGAATGTCTGAATTGGTGTTGTTTTGATATATGTCACGTGCTTATTTTACAGAGAATCTCAAAGTTCAATAATAATTACCTGATGACTGCGCCTGTGGGGAAGAAAATAATCACTGAACACGTTGAAGAGATGGAGTAAGAGACACGAGAAGCTTCAGGCTGAAGTTTTAGTGATGATTCAAGTGGCTGTTGTGGAAAATCCATCTTCACCCCCCTGAGCTCACAGTCTCAGAACTGCCCTCCGGACAACAGGCCCCAGCTGGGATGTTCCCAAGTTGATCTTAAAGCAGGAAATTCGGTCCAGGAGCTGAGTCCCAGCTCTGCTCAGTAACCCATGGACAACAGACACCCTTACCTTGGTGTGGTGCAGAGCAACCAAGTGTCCTTTGTGCTGACAGCACTCTGAGGAACTGAGTTGTGCCTGAAACCACAGGAGAAAAAGCTGCATCCACATGATGAAAATAAGAATCCCACAGCACAGGGAGCAGAAGGTGAGCTGCAGGTGGGTTGGTGTCACCTGTAAGGTCATGGACACACATTATACACAGAGGAAAAACCAGGCACTGGAAGGATGAGGGATTCCACTGTCCTGGTTTCTTCCCTGCCACATTCTCCCTGGACTCACAGTCAATTCCTACTCACTCCTGACACTCCAGACCTTGTTTGTTGGGAAAGACAAGGGTTCAGCTTTCTCACAGCTGCCCCTGCACTCCAGCTCTGCCCTTTCACAACAGACAAAAATCAGCCAGTGCCGCCCAGCTCAGCTGAGCATGGAGGCAGAGTCACCCCATGGATCCAGGGTTCACTGCCACGACCTCCGGTGGGACCAGAATATCCACCTGCTCCCTCTCCCTGTGGGCACCACAGGGCCTGCAAAGAAGGAACAGTCACGAAGGGGAGTCATACAAATAAGGAGCCTATTTATCCAGTTTATGTTTTAATTTATGCAGATTAAAGTCTTCCTTTTTGGAGAGGAAGGCACAAATGGGATGTATGATCTCCTTCCAAGATTTTTTTCTGAGATGTTTTGGAAACAGAGAGCTCTGCTCCTCCCCCACCCTCTCTCTTTGAGGAGTTTTTGCCTCAGAGGTTTGGAGTTATCCAACCTCCCAGCTCTGTTCCCATGGCCCTCACCAGGCACGTGAAGTGAAGACAATCATCAGGCTTGAAGTCTCCGAGTGCTGTTTAGCAGCACGTTACCACCAAGCCACAAAATGCAAGGATACTCCCCAAACCAGACCCTCTCCCCCTTTGTGCACAGCCAGGACATCTCTCTGAGATGCCAGAACTGGTATTTTCACCCTCTGGGAACTTGCAATGTCCTGTCTAAAAGGAAACAAGCAGGAATGAATACCTCAAACCAGGTGCATGGCGAGCAAAGCCCTCCACTGATAGTTTAGATGCAAAGAAGCCAGAAAACATCTCAATCCCCACTCCTGAGTGTTCCATGGAAACGACCTCGTACTTGTTCCCAGCGGAGCAGACTCAGGGAGGATCAGAGCCAGCCCACGTTTCTCGTGGAAGATGAAGGCCTAATGATTGTGATTCACCAAGGGCTGTGAAGTTCCAGATTTCCTGTGCAGCGGTGTTGGGAACTGTAAGGAATAAAATGGCAACGCACGAGTAAATGAGGAGCACCCAGTGTGTTTTCTCACACACAGGGTGGGGTTCCCAGTCACGAAACTCATCTGTGTTTGAAGTCTCTTGGAAGTGCTTCCCTCTCCCATTGCAGGGGCAGTTCCTCCTGGGTCATTTGTGACCAGGATTTGGACCCAGGCCAGTCTGACCCTCACAACCCTCAGATCTTCCTTCTAAGGGCAACAACTCGGCCTCCAGCCTGCAGAGCTGAGCCACAGCCTGGACTTTGGGTCTCTGATGCCTTTGTGCCACGGATTCAGCCCCAGCCAGCCCTCAGCCCTTCTGCTGGGACATGGGGTGCAGCCCCTCAGCTGGAAGGCTGGGGACAGCTCTTGGCTCCCTCCCCTCAGCACACGGTGGGATCATTTGACTCATGAAAGCCTCATTAAACACCACAACCCCCCTTGAGCATCCCCTGGAGCCCTGGGTAGAAACAGGATAATGTCAGACCTCACACGTTTCAGGAACCAGGCTGGGGGAACATCTCCAAAACCTTTGTTGCTGTGCCTCTCAAGGCAACAAAATAAATGCAGAAATAAATGCAGTTTTCACTGGTTTTGGTGTTCCCACCTCCCCTGTAGCTATGGACACAACTACAATAATTCTGCCAGGAAAAGCCAGCCTGCAGGTCAGTGATCTGCTGTCACCTCCCTGCTCAGCTTTGACTCTCACCTTCTCTGACCAAGATCCTCACATCTTTATGTTCAGTGTCCAAAACCCACCCACAGAGCAATTCCTTTCCAAGCTATCCCAAGGTGCAGCAGTGCCATGGAGAACTGATAACCAACCACGTGCCAGGTGAGTTTCTTTAGAGAAAAACAAGGAGAAGACATGATGTCTGCCCTGCTTATTTAGATTACAGGCTTTATAAGGAGAGGGAATGTCTTTCCCTGAGCGTGCCTTCACTTTTTAGCACGAATAAAAGCTTAGTTGATATGACTGCAATGCAATTTGTTATCACTTTAATAGTGATAGGCTGAAAGGGGAGGGGGGGAAAAAAAGGAAAAAAAGAAAAGAAACAAACCGAGAATCCTGATTTTTAAGACCAAAAGTTCTAGCCCCGTTTTCAGTTCTGAACAGAGAGTTTCTTGCAGGCTTTCAGCTCTCAGAGAACTAAACAGAAACAGAGTGAAAGAAATCCACGAGAGCGTCGTTTCAGGTCCCCACTGAGGACCATCCCCAGGAAAGAGAGAAGCCCAGGAGTGAAGGGTCTCGTGGATGCCCTTGAAGGCTGCCAGCAACCTGCCCTCTCCCTGCCCTACGTGCTCAGAATGCACCTTGCTCCCGGAGCTCCGCCGGGACCGCGCGCTCGGAAGTGAAAAAATGCCACTAATTCCCTTATTGTTCTTGTCACTGCAGCAACTATTTATCTTATCCCCATGTGCTAGGCAAATCATCCTCTGTGCAGGCTCTAACTGCCTAGAGCAGGATGGAAAAACACTACCCAGCAGCTCTTCATTGTTGGGGGGTTATTTATAGCCGCTTTTTTTTATGAATAAAGGAGCTGCTCGTGAGTCAGCTGTCCCGGTGTTATTGCAGGTCCTGAGCCCGGGCGACCCTTCTGCTGACAGCACAGCCTTGCTCTGGGAGCTGCAGCTCTTGGGGAAGGCAAAAAGCACTTTCTTGGCTCCTTGTTTTTTAATTCAGCCCTTGCTGGATGACTCTGCACGCTCAGATCTGCTGGCAGAGCATCGCTTTGCTCCATCCTCCCCTTCATGGAGAAGCGCTGGGTCGGGCATCCTGCTCTTCTCCCACCCAACCCAGCGTGGACAGAGAAGCACCTGGGGAAGGGGAAGAAGCTGTTTCACTCCCTCATTTGTTTTCCTCAGCTGTATCAAAAGTCAACCCCAAATTAAAAGGTGACACTGTCTATAACAGAGCAAAAAGTAGTTGTGTCGCTTTTCTGTTTGTTGGACAAAGAGTCTGAGCTGCCACTAAATGGAATTAAAAATATCAGATAGGAAAGGGGTCAGAAAAAAATATCTGTAAATATAATACTATAGCAGCAGAAGCAGAAAGTTAAGAAAAAAGGATTATTGAAAACAGTATAATTCCTTAATTACGTAAGTGAGGTGTTGCAGGTCACCTAATAAACATTTCCTGTCACTGCACACGGAATTCCCATTTTCCACTAATTTACTGCAGTCCTGAGGAGCTGTTTGCAGGGTTGTGGGGTAGGGATGGGGGGGAGTTTGGGCTTTGTTTGCTTCACAGGGTTTTTTTTTTTAAAGAAAACACCAACCTTAACACACACACATTATTCAAATGTCATGGGGGCTGTCAGGAAAAAAACCAGCACTAAATAAAAACGCAGCATTTCAGTGAGAGGTCACTAAACATGCACAGGTTGCAAAGTCTCAGCTATTCACTGAAGGCTCAGTGCCAAAGAGCCTCATTCCCTTTGCCATTCATTTTGGAGAATGAATAAATTTAGGCAAATCAGGAGCGGGGTAAATCTGGAGAAATTACAAAGGGGAGGAGTTCACCTTCCTGCTATGGCTTTCAGGTCTGTCCTGGAGTTCTTACTCCAGTATAAAACTGAGAGCAGAAATATGATCACATCCTGAGGAGTCTAATCAATTCTGGTTCCAACACTGAGCCTGTTTAAAACAGAGAATGGAATTGCTGTTCCTTGCTCTGTTCTCTCTGCACATTCTCAAGACAGAGGCAGTAGGTAAGTCCTTGCCTGCTCTTTCTAACCCCGTTTTAAGGTTACTCTGACTTCTGATTTGTTTCTGAGTGTCAGGACACACAGTACAGGCTCTCTGATTCTTCCATATGGTAAATGAGCAATGATTTATTTATTTCTCTGTTTTTTATTATTTGTGCTAAAATATCAAGTATAGATTTTTCTCATGAATGAATGAATGAATGAGTGCTTTTGGGTTGGGGGTTTTTTTTCACCTTTAGAGATTCTATCTGCCTTCCTCTTCCAAGAAAAATCAATGAGGTTTGACTTGATCTCTACAGTTAATTAGATTTGTGCATTTATATCGAAACATAATTTCTTTACCTGTAAAACTTGTTAAAACTAAAAGAAAATAGCTTGTTTTAGTTTTCCACTCCTATTGCTTTGCTGTTTATGATATAAGGTGAAATTCTGCTGAGAGAGAGAGTGAACAATATGTCTTTGCTGCATCAGCCCAGCAGCCCCATCTATTTTTGCTCCCTGGGCACTATAAGTACACTGTGCACTTACCCTGGCTCGATTAAACAGCGATCTATAATTAGTATTGAAAAATGCAGAAGGCATTTTAACGCTTCAGTTTAATCAGCAACGCTGCAACACTGAATGAATCCCCTTTCCTATGCACATACAGGCACACAGCCTCAAAATTAAACCCTCCAAAGCAAAGAAGGGTCTATTGTTTGCACTAAACTAGACCAGAGTGCAGTGAGGGAAAGAGAGCTCCAGTGTCATCAGAGGTGTCGGGGGGAAGCGCTGTTGGTTAAAGGGAGATGTTTTTACAGCAGATCAAGGTTCAGGCAACAAGAGGTGCCCACAAAGTGCACTGGGGAAACTGAGGGGGTTTCCCTTATTTTCCTTCTCTGTTCTTAAATAACCCCCCATGACTCAGTAAGTTGCCTTTTCCAGGCTCTTACCTGACAGTCCCGATCCCTTCCCTCCTCTCCGGTCCCCATTCCGTAGGTGTTCTCTCTCTCCAGAGGTTCCCACCCCTGCTACAGGTAAAACACAAACACAAAGAGCCTTTGCTTTTCCAAAGTCTACAACGACTGTTTGCCTGGTATTGATTCCTGACTGATTAACACTTTGCTAAATTTGCTGCTCTATCAAGGGATGTGTTACGGAAACTTGAATGACTGTCTAGGAAACCTTTATGGCTTTATTAGATTTGGTGTTAATAATTAGTGCTTTAGCAGATGGAAGTAATATAGGGGATGCATATAACATTTTGTGGGTGGTTTTGTCCTCTAATCCTGATTAATTCCACTGTTTTCCCCAAGTGTAGAGCCAAACTACACAGTTATTAGCACAAAAGAAACCTGCCATCCTCTCCACCTTCTTTTCCAAACTTTTCCTGAAGTAGCAGCTTCAGGGGATTCATTATGCTCAGTCAAAGGCTGCCCATTTCAAGCACCCTCAGCTTCTGAGAATCAATTACTTCTTCTTATACTCAGAAGGTACCTTTTTTAAAAAACCAAGCAATTCTTTTCCATCTCACCCCTTTTCAGACCCACCTTGAGGGAGATCCCCTGCCCAGCTCATTTAACCCGCCTCCACCTGGGCTGTTCTAATCTGGGCAGCTCATCACTCCCCACACTTAAACAGCCAAATGACTGATTGCTAATCTTTCAAATTGCTTTCAGCCTTGACCTGTCTTAATATCAAACACCTGGGTTTTAAAATTACTACTGATAGTCCTTCCAGGGTTTTGTAAGGAAGGAAAGGTGGTTATTGCCATTCTACAAGAGGGAAATTGGGGCACAGGGGTGCACCCACCTGCACCTGGAAGAGAAACCATCTCTCTTAAAGCTCTGTCCAGCCTCTCATCCACTGACTTATACAGGTCTCAGTATATTCCTTTAGCAGCTGCACTGATGCACCTCAGGTGGCTGGTTTGACTCCTTTGAGAGCCCAGGGATCCTCTGGTGCTGCTGTTGGGCAGGAGAGAGGCCAAAGGTCTGATATTTCCAGCAGGAGCGTTCCCAATATTTGAGAGAGGTTTTATCAATGGTGAACTCACTCTGGGGCCATTCAGAGAGCAGGAATATGCATCCATCCAGCAGCTTTCAGGTGGGGTCAGAGCAGGCTCCAGGTGTTGCTGAAAATAATTTTCTTTAAGAGGAATGGAATGAACCCCAGCACATTTTAACCTTTTACTTTATCACAGGCCAGGGCTCAGCCATGAGGAGACAATCGCCCACAGTCCATGCTCTGCTGCTCCAACAGATTGTTGCCTGATAGAACATGATTCCTCTGATTTTCTATATTTCTCCTCACATAGTTTTAACTTCGAGGAGCATAAAATTTACATAACCATGCGGACATTGACGTCAGCTCAGCCCTCACTCTGGGGCTTCCTCAGGGCCATTCCCCTACAAAAGATACCCAACAGCCCCACAAACAGCACAAAAAGAGATGCTGTAACTTCTTCCCTTTCCAGTTCTAATGCTGTGGACTGCACACACGTTTATGGTTGTGTCCCAAATCCATTGGAGGGCTGGCAGAGTTGGGATGCTGGTGCACTTAAGACACACTCTGGGATGAAAAGTTGTATTTTCAGTTGTCTAAGAAAGGAGAGTAATAACAACAACTGCAGTGTAAGACCTGGAACAGAGAGAAGAGGCAGTAAGTCATAGCTGCTTTAGGCAGTGATCCACAGGTGCTTTAGGAGGTATGGATTGCCTGAATTTCCCTCTCTCCACCACTCTAACCCAGCACATTAGTAAATACAGCTGACAAGCTACCACTGACGTTACCCCAAAGTGGTTGCTTGACTATCTCAGTGCAGACAGACTTCTGATCTCAAGTAAGGGACTTCATGCTTAGGGCTTTCTTCTCTTCCTCCCTGGCAACTTTCAAGCTGCCAAAACAGTTGTACAGGTTTATCTGAGGACTGTCATTGTGGTCAGCTCCCCTGTGTGCAAGAGAGAAGTGCTCATGTTTGTCAGGATGCACAGGGTATGCACTGAGAGCAAGGGATTCCCTCTGTTTCATTTTGGGGGACAGAGAACCCAGCCCAGCAGGCAGAGAACAACGCTGTGTGTCACTGGCAGGATCCCAAAAAGCAGCTACGAGACAGTATGAGAGCCATAGATGGGATTTCTCACAGCCTGCCAGGTGTGACATCAAGGCAGATCTGTGTTGCACAACGGGGTGACTTTGTGTCAGACCAGAAGTGCCTCAAATCCCTTCCCAGCAGTCTGATGGAGCAGAGAGGATGTGAGCTGTGCAGACATGCTGTGATCCACACTCATCACAGATCCTGACTTGCCCTTAAAGAATTACCCATGGAAGGGTTTGAAGGCCACCTCTGCTGCCTCCATCAGGAATGACTCCCACACTGCCCCCACCCTCACACGAGGGTGAATCCTGCTTTGTTTGATCCATGCTGTGCCCAAGGCAGCACATGGATATGAGGGGCCTCAGTGGGCATCCAGGCTCCTGAGCAGGCAGGTTTTTTTCCTCAGCTGGTGCATCCAAGGGCATCCCAGCTGCCAGTCCAACCTCATTGTTCCCTGCCTTGCAGCCCCTTCCTGGTGACACACCAGGAGTGGGCAGTTTTCCAGGGACACAGTGGCCCCAGTCACGTTACCAGTGCTGCATTTAGGGCCTGAGGAGCAGGAGAACACTCCAGACTCATCACTCTGTGTGAACACGCCGGAGCTGAGCTCATGCAGAACTGCAGTGTGCTGCATCACCTCCTCCTTCACCAGCATCCAAGATTCCAGGGCTCTGTCCTGCTGCCCTTCAGCCCTGGGGGAAGGACAGGAGTGTGGCAGAAGCCCCACACAGCAGCCACACCCAGGTGACAAGTGACATGAGCTCAGCTTAAGAAATACTCTCCTGTCTCCTACAGCAAGAACATCAGCATAAGGACTGGAACATCCCTTTTATGCTCACTGTGATTCTTAAGAAAACTGGAGCCACGTTTTCTGCTGGCTCTTACACTGAGATGCTGAAGATTGGCATGAGAAAAGCATTTTCAGAGACAGGTGCTGCTGTGAGACACTTTTCTCTCAGCTGCCCAAATGACCAGCACGAGCCTTTAGGTGTTTCAGGACATGCTGCAACCCCCAGTGTCTGTCTCCACAGGAACAGGCTTTTTTTCCCTGTTTTTGGCACTGCTGGAGATGCTTTGTTATGTTGCAGAATATACCTAATGGCCTGTTATTAGATTTTTAGTTATATTTTTAGCCCTAAGATCAGTCATCGTAAACTCAGCATAAAAGGCTGCAAAAGGACAGTAAAGCCATGAAAGGCATTTGTTTGACTTCAATTTTTAAAATACTTCAAAAAAATTCTGAATTGTATTTTTATTGAACAGAGCAAGGCAAAAATCCCTCACAGAGGCAAATCACCTTAGCCCTGGATACTCATTTTTTTGTTAAAGACCAGCTTCTACAGCACATTTCTGAGGACACAGATCTATGACAGAGGCTACACCAGTATCACAGGTCACAGCTAAAAACGTTCTCCTGGCTCTGACACAAAGGAAGTAGTTTGCACATGCTAATAAGGCACAGTAAGAATCCTTCACTCTCTGGGTTTTTCCTTTAGTTTATGTGTGTCACAAAGACCTCGCTGAGCCAGTGATTTATGTGCACATGTGAGTTATGTGTACATGTGCAAATTATAAACACCGTGCTCGAGTCAGATGTGGCCACTTGTAATCTTTCACCACTACAGTAAAGCTCATTTTCAAGGCTAAAAGTCCCCTTGAGATACCTTGGAAGGTACATGCATGAAGGTGTGTATCATTATGAAAAACAAAATTCCAGGCACAAGTGAAGAGAAGAGCAGAGCAATGGACCATCACAAACACTTGTTTTTACGTGGTTAGGATACACAAACTTAGGAGTAAACATTTGGAACTGATTTTGTCTGTCAAAGTGGCTGATTGGGGCTTCCTGAGGATATGTAATACTTAAGAATGTATAAATAGGCTTATCTATACATGCTGAGTTTGTGCTCAGCATTCTCATTAATTACAAAGACAGGCTTAGGTAACAATTGCTTTTAAGTTGTTTTGTCTTTTGTACTAAAAATAGTAAGTTTTACAAAGCCGGCCAAAATTAGGATGAGCTCAACACAAACCAAAGCTAAAAATATATCACGTGCAAAAACAGCTTTTGCCACTTCCCTGGAAAATGCTGCAAAGGTGACAGCAGATTTTGGGGATGGATTTGAAAGCTGTGGATTATAGAGCAGTAAGGAGAGCTCTGGCACTGAGGCTCTCTGAAAGGGAGCACTGATCCGTGTGTCCCAGAGAACAGGGAATGGTCAGCCAGGACTGTGGCTGAAAGGGTGACAAGAGGCTAAAAGGGACAAACAAAGGAGTCAGTCAGTGAAAGGGAGAAGGGATTTGAACTAAAAAGCAGCAGAGGATACTCTTACTGTCCCAGTACTTCAGGCTGCTCGTGGCATAAAAGTCATCCACACTTCAAGAGATGAAATGCAGTTAATAAAGATAGCTGTCAAACGTAAAATTAATGATTTTCAGCCACTCTGTCAGAGGGACAAAACCTGTTTTAGTGACTCTTCTGTGCATGTGAACAAGTGAAGAGGGCATTTTCAGCCCACAGAACACACCTGTCCCACGGCACCGACTCAGGGATTGGGGCTCCCGAGCAGCGGCTCCGCAGGTCCAAGTAGGGCAGCAAACAGGCAACAAGGAGGACAAAGTAGATTTAGGAACTTTTATGGAATTCAGGCAATCTGAGCATGGTCCAAAGAGCTGAAGGGTCTTTTCCTAGATCACACAATAGTGGCTTGGCAGCTGCTCCCAGCCCGGCTCCCAGCCAGCAGCACTGTCCGTCCGGCTGCCCGAGCGAACAGAAGAGGGAGTTCTCAACTGGGGGAATTTTCTGCCTCGAGCTTCCAAACGAGGCCTGATAGCTAAAACAATTGAAAACGTTTACAATGAAACAAAAACAATACGTAATTGTATTGTTTTCCAGCTATTCCCGGTGCCAAGACACGGCTTCGGTCAGGAAACCAGTTGTAAGTTTGACAAGGAAGAAACAGAGATAAGTAGGATTTCTCGCTTGCCAGGAGAGACTCCCTAAATTTAACTGTCCTGAACTCTGGGGAGGAAGAGGAGGCTTTCAGCACAGTTCAGCCCCACTCTAAATTAAACCTGTAAAGTCACTGTGACACCTATGGTATGGTACATCACTACTTAAATCAAGGATTCGTAACACAAGGTAAAAGCAAGATATGGTTGATAATACAATAACTGTAGGTCCAGGTGTGTGTGTATATATATATATATCACTGCAATTATTTCAGCACCTCAGCTATAAAAACAAAGAAACAGAAAAAAACCCAGCAAAACACTGAAAGACCCACTTTCTGCTGCATTTTTCCAGGCAATAAAATAAATGACAAGAAAGAAACAGGGTGAGTTGAGGTTTGATTGAAAAAGCGGTCAGGTGGGAGGAGAGCAGGGTGGGATCTGACAGGTACCCAGGCCCTGTAAGAAAGGGGGGTCAGAGGAAGAGGGATGAAGGATTTGGAAGTTGAAATGGTGGGAAGGGGAAGGCAACATTGCCAAGAGATGGGACAAGGGATGGATCAAGCAAGAACAGGAATTACAGATTAGCAGGGAACTATTTGAATGCTGTAAACACCAGGGAGGGAAAAGAATTGTTTAGGGTGGTTCAGTGATATTTCTAGGAGTGAAGGGATGCAGATAAGCAAGTGGAAAATGTAAGCTATTCCACAGGAAACATTTCCTGACAGTGAAGGTTAATAGACTGTGGAACAGCCTCCTAAGGGAAGCAGCAGGAGCCACTTGGACAATTAAGACTCGACTGGACAACATACCTTAGGGCCTAATCATGCCTGAGACCACAGACAACTGGCTGCATGTGACAAGCACCTTTCCTTCTTGCCTCAGAAATAAAGCCCTAAAGCTCAGGGGAAAAAAGAGCTATTGTAGTGCAAGGTCCCCACAGGTAGGGAGGAATCACACCTGACTCAGAGAAAATCCAAAGGCAAATTTTCCTTGTAAGGGACTCGGGGGAAGGTTCCTCCTGAGCAGTATCTACACAAAAGATCCTGTTCTCCAGTGTTCCATTGCTGCCAACCAGAAAAAGGTATCTAATTCACGATAAACATTAATTCACTGTTTGCTCAGGCATTCTGGAATGTTTAATTAGGTCATTGTTTAAGGTTTAACAGCTTTAAGGACCTTTTTCTTATGAAATGATGAATTTATATCCTGTTCTACTTCACTGATACCATCCATGTCTCTAAACCACAAACGAGATAAGGACTTGATAGGAAACACAGACTCTGACTTTGTTCAGAGACATCAAGAATCCTCTGGAACCCTTGCAAAACTCAGGCACCAACTATTAGTTAGGATTCAACAGAAGAAGGGATGAACACTCCTGAGTGCTGGGTGTGAGGCAGCTGTAGCCACTGAGGGCTGGAGTTTTAAAATTTCATTTCATTTTTAAAATCTTTTTCTCCCCTTCATCCTGATGCTATGGCTGAAAGACTTTCAGTGTGCTCATGGTGTCAGTCTGCTAAGAGGTGATTGAAACCCACAGATTTATTTGGGAGAACCTGCCAAGCACCTGTTCAGGCAGTAAAAAGCCAGGGATTGCTTTGTTTGAGAAGGGTGGGATGTGGACTCAGCAGTGAAAGGCTCCATAACCCATTTCCATGGGACAGAGACACTGATTCAGGACCACTGACAACATGATCTGGTGATCTTCACCTTCCCTGGGTGTTTCCTGTGGTTGTCTTTGCTGTGGTTCTACAGCCATTGTTTCGAAGCTCCACAACCCTATCCCCAAGGAACTCGCTGCACTTACTCCCAACTGTGAATCCTACTGACTGGAAAATCGGATTTGCATCCCAGCAGAGCTCTGATGTCTGAGCCCTGCTCACCTCCCATTGTGCAAACCCAGAGCAGAGCTTGTTCCTGGAGTTTGGGGTCAACAGCCCGGGATTCCTCACCCCACCCCGAGTTCTCACCTGGCAACTCTCCTCTCTGCCTCAACTCAGCTCCCAGATGCTCTGAGAGCAAATCCTTGCAGGTGGCTGTCCTCTCATGTCCAGGTTATTCCTGCTTTCTTTCTCTTAAAGGTTCCCTCATGTGTAAATTGCCAAGAAAATCCCAATCCCGGCGTGGAACTGTTAAAGCACAGGCTGACCACTGAGTTGCCAAAAATATGCCTGGAGTCATTCAGCCATGCAAACACTGACTCAGGGAACATAACCAAGCACGTGAAGGTCTCCTTACCTGGTGTTGTTCGGGCATTTATTGATTGGAATATCGATTGAGGCGCTTGGTGACATTCCGTGCCTGGAGCTCCCGGTTCTGCCGCGTCCCGGTGGGGGTGAGGAGAGCTCAGGTGGAGGTCAGGCCACTCTCTGGTGCACACAGGCCTGCAAAAAGGCAACCAGCAGTTTCAGAAAGTAAATTTTGTGTGTGGTTAGAAGCCCGTAAAAAAAAATAAAACCTTGTCAAAAGGGATTTTTTGGATAATTAAAAGACACTGATGGAACGACAACACAGAAATCCCTTCTTTTCTTCCAACACAAACTAACAATGTTGTTTACTTTTCCTCTCAGCGTTACTAAACACTTGCTAAAGCAGAAAGTGAGTCAACACCATTTGTAGTTTTCAGCATAAATTTAGTTTCTGTGAAAGAAAAACTGGAACTCTCATTTTTTTCCCAGGTTATATTAATTGCCAAAAGCTTGTCCAAGTCTCCCTCTGGGTTATAGTTACCCCCCTTTTATGTCAAGGCTCTTTTTATAACTTCTAAATCCTTAATGGATGGATGTATTGCTCTGCTGCTGCTACCAAGATAAAGGTGGTAAAAGCCACTATGAGCCTTCCAGCAGGTGTGTTATAAATTACAAATTCTGAGTAATTACCAATCTAACGACAGGACCTCTCCACAACAATCCTTAACATTGATTTGCCATTTCTTAAAATGTCTATAATTTTCTAATCATGAGAGAACAGAAGCTTTGGTATTAATCATGATCATAAGAGGTTTTGAATTGTTATGGATTCAGGTTCAATAGTCCAAGAGAACTATTCCTGTCCAAGGCCTTTTAAAGTTTAGAACTGTCATAAAGAGCCACTGAAGGAACCTGTGACAACCAAACCAGTCCCTGCTTTCCTGACTAGATCAACACATACCTCAGTTAAATCAGCTCTTTTCCTCTGAACTTTGCATTTCTTCTGGCAAAGAAAAAGTAAAATTAAGATGTTCTATTGAAAAAATTCGCAGCCATCTCTGTGGGATGGATCACAGCTGGGTTAGACTAATGATCCTTCAGGTCTTCCAGGAAGAGAGATCCTGCATTTCTTAAAGCTCCCTATTGCACCAAGTAACCTTTCAGATAGTTCCTGGAACAGAGTAAAATAAGTCCTCTTGCATAAGGGAATTTACAAGTCAATGAAAGGTTGGCAAGTTGGCAGAACCGATAAAGGGAATTTATTTTAACACTACGCGTATTCAAATGTGGAGCTTTTGCGTCAAGAAGTTGTGGAAGCCAAGGTTTGAAAATGGAATTATTTAGAAGCCACCCCGAGTCCTAATGATTCCTGCCAGAACTGTTCCTGGGGGGAATGTTACCAGGTAGGAACTGGTTCAATACAGACCAGGAGGAGACCTAGAGAGGGCAGAGCTGGCCAGTGCAGGGTTTTAGGGTCTCTTCTAAATTATGGGATGTCAGAACCCAGCTGGACCTGCTGCACGGTGCTCTTCACCCTGCTGAGGAGTCTTTAGCAACTAAAGATTTCTTTACAGCTGAAGCACTCGCCTCTGCCAGCCACCCTTGGTTAGATATTTAAGAAATCAAACATTTTGCCCTAATAAAATTGGGCAGAAAACCCCAAGAAGTTCTCAAAAAACGTGTGCCCGGTCATCACTCTCTGAGGATCCACTTCACTGCTGATTTTGGGGGGACAATTTGTGCAGCTTTTCCTTCATCTGATTTTGAACACCTGCTGTTTTTATTTATTTTCCTTTAGTGGGAAGCCACTGGTGTTACCAGTCCCAGAAGTGTGAACACCCGGACTGTGAAGGTACTGCTGGCCAAGTGATTTTTCCAATCACATCTGTGATTCTTCCATTTTGCAAAGGGGCTCTGGAGAGAAATAATGCAAAAATTCACACAGCTCAATACTTGATGCTTTATGTACACAAACAGGATACCTGGGGGAGGGTATTTTGAAGACACCAGTGGTTGTGGTAACCGTTCATTTTGTTTCAACGCTACAAATATAAAAATAACTCCAAAAGAGCTCCAGAGGAGATCCCCCTGATGTCTCCAGTTTCCCAAGCAAGAGTGTATTGGTTGGGGGGTTTGGCTTTGTGAGGGATTTGCTGTCTACAGAAAAAAAACTGTTTCCTTCACCCCACCACAGATCCTCACCAGTGGCACCTGACAGACGCCGCCTGCAAAGGGACCAGACAGTCCCCCATCAACATTGTCACCAGAAATGTGGTTTATGACAGGAGCCTCAAGCCTCTGACTTTTGAGGGATATGATGGGAAGGGCTCTTCGAAGTGGGACGTAGAAAATAATGGACACACAGGCAAGTACTGCCATATACTGTGGGATTTATCTGTGCCTTGCCTTGGAATCAGTGAGTCGCTCCTTCCACGCCCTGGGCACGGAGCTGGGATTCCCTGCAGCACAGATAAGATATCCCCCCCCTGTACTGCAGAAGTGAAACTTTCAGAACACCCTCAGATCCAAAGTTTTGTGGGAAGTTTGTGGGATTTATCAAGTTTTGGGGTTCTGGCCATGGCCCTTGAGTGTCTCAGCAGAAACTGTCCTATGGATGTGCAGGAACTCCTAACCCCAAGAGCATGGGTGGGTGGAGGGCTTCAGGACAACCCTTTGGGCAGAGACATATCATTTTCTGCTGGATGCTCCTGAACCCTTCATTTCTGGGCTTGCCCTTTGCAAACTTTGCTTCTGCACAAAGAATTCTGCTGCAGAAAAACATAACGTGGGACACCCATTCCACCAGTGGCTCGTGGTGTGTGAGTCCTACTAGTTCTTTAAATAACGAGCTAAAATCTTCTCAGACTTAAACCTGTTCTCTCTGCACACAGAAGGGAATCTGAGTGTCTAGATCAGCTACTTATTGATTCAGTAAACAGTGAATCAGTGAAAAGTAATTAAGAACTGTTGCACTTCCTCCACCTTCTATCACTAAAAGCAATAGTAATGATGATGCTCCAACAAAATTATGTTCAATTACTTCAGCTTTAAAAATAAATCTGCGGTCTATTTTATTTTAAATCATTGTTAGGTGTTCTTAAAATCTTAGATGGGTTGTTTTCAGTGCCAGATCCTAAAAGCAGAAAGCAGCAAGTGGCAAATATCTCCTGAGTTAAAAGGGAGGGGTAGGAAGGCAGCTGGAGAGATTTGAACAGCCAGAGGCTCTGGTTTAAAACACTGGTATTGTGACAGAGCAGAAGGAAAAGGCATGTTTTGAGTTTTCACTGATGTGGGTTTTTAGAGACTTTTTGCCATTACAGAATGGTGCTCTAGGATGTCCACCTTACAGCCCCTTTGACACAAAAATGAATATTTACAAGGATTGCTCAGAACTCCCATCTTCCCCAGCCATGCATGAGGATTAGGGGGTTAATCTGGGCTTTTAAAATTTCTTCCTTCTGAGGGCAACCAGTTCCTGGGCTGAACCAGTACAGCACTGGAGCAGCTACTGCTTGAATTCCAGCTGCAATTGGAAGCTCCAGGTGAGATTAGAGCGTCCCCATGTTCAGTGATGGGCAGATAGGAAGGGTCAGTGTCTCAAAGGTCTCACCAGCTAAACAAACAAAGCCCACAAAGATACATGACTCATCCATTTACAGATAAAAATGCAAAGGAACTAAGTGACTCATGAGAGCTCCAGGTTCATTTGGAATTCAGAACACAAATGAAATTTCTGGGGCTGCAATCCAGAATTCTCCTCTGCAGAGAAAAGTGCTGGTTTAATGTAGAGATCCTAATAAGTAAAATTTAAAATGATATGTCAAATGTATCAAGGAAGTGATGGTGAGGTCTAGCTAGAAGAATATCTCCTAAGAAGGTTTTGTTTTGCTGTTAACAGCAGATCAAACATCACATTAAATGGATGTAATGACTTAGATGTTTAGGCTTAAATTGCAGCACTACTCTAAATTAAAGCAGAATATCTTTAAACCCTGCCTAAAAGAAATGCCACAGTGCAGATAATAGGAGATTAAAACAATGGTTAAACCCAAACAAACTATGATCAAATTTACTTTCAGGAATACTTTGATAGAGGGTGTTTTCCTAGACAAAAAATGAAGGAATAGAGGGTCTTCTGAAAGGCAGAAGGAGCTCTGACTCCTGAGGTCATAATGGTGATAATGCATCCCAAATTAAACTCAGCTATAATTTTGTAAGAGTTCAGTTTCTGCAGACTTGAATTTCTGGAACACTTGCTATGAAAAACCAAGCCAGAACTTTTGGATAAATCTGAATCTCTGCTCTCACATCCCATCAATGCATGATCTGATTTTTGCCTTTAAAACAGTTCCCTTTTTTTCCCCCCCAGTTAAGGTAACACTGGATTCATCCTCAAAAGTTGGAGGTGGAGGTCTGGCAAGAAAATACAAGGCAGTAGAATTCCATTTGCACTGGGGGGTCCCAAGTGTGCAGCAAAGCAGCCCAGGAGTGCAGGAATACATCCCTGGCTCAGAGCACAGCATAGATGGAGAGAAATACGCCATGGAGGTGAGTGAGAATGGTGGGTTATGGGTTTTACTCCAGAGCTCCAGCTTTTCAAGATGTTCTCCACAAAAGCTGTTGGCTGGATCTCCTAGGGAAGTCTGATGGTGGGGATATGGAAGGGAGGACACTGCTCACTAACCAGAGCACACAGGAAAACACTCTGGCTTGGCACAGCACAGGCACAGAGCAGACACCAAAGCTGGGGTTACACAGCACCTGGGAGGAGAAACGTGTTAAAGTCTGTACAGTCTGATTACCCTCTGCACATGTTAAACATAATTTATCTGTTTGGAAGCCCAGGGGTGCATTGCTCTCCCACTGTTTATCCAGCTTCATTTCTGGGACTGCAACCACTGACCTGTGCAATCAAAAAAAGATGTTCTCTTCAAGGCAAGACAAGTCACCAGTGCAGATACACAAGGACTGGTGGAAGGAAACCACCCTCCTTTCAAACCCCAACAGGAAAATCTGCCTGTCCCACTGCCCAGGCTGAGAACTGAGGGCAGTGGAACACAGAGCACTTCACCTTCTGGGGAGGTGCATGAAAGGATTGCTGATGGGGGAAGTTCCAAATTCACTGATTGCACAGTTCCAGCCCCACAGGAGAGCAGGGGCAGAGAAGCCACACTCACACAGCGAGGAGAAGGAGCAAATAATTGGCCTTGGCTATTGTGTTACAGCTGCACCTTGTCCACATAAGAGAAGATGTTCCAACCGTAGAAGAAGCCAAGAAATACAAGGATGGTTTGGCTGTGCTAGCCTTCTTTATAAAGGTAGGCAGTCAAATTTTTGATTGTCCATCTCAAACCTACCAGCAATTTGGCTGAGTGATTGTTTATGTCAATACTGCAGTACACAAGACCTAACCCTCCCTGTCTTCTGCAGGCATTCTGCCAGCACTTAGTTCCTCTACCCTTTTCTACATCCTGCTTGCTGCTGGTTTTTACCTCTGTGTTTCTCTTCTGGTTTATCCACAATTAATTCAAAGCAACCAGTGCTTGAGAAATGCATGATTTGGAATCAAAACGTTTCCGTTTCAGGTTGACGAGGAAAATAAAAATTACGCAACTCTACTAAGTGAATTAGAGAATATCCAATACGAAGGTAAGAAAGACACCTGTGATGGGTTTCACAAGCTGTGCAATGAGGGAGGTGCGTGGGGGGGGAGGCATCAGGCTGAAGGTAAATGTGGAAAAAACCTGTAGCCACAAGCATTACAAGCAGTATTTTCCCCGTGGTCTGTTTAGGGCTGTCAACACAGATTGATCCTTTGCCACTGAGTTCCCTTCTCCCACCCAAGGAAGAGCTTGGGAGGTACTATCGGTATGAGGGCTCCCTCACCACCCCTGACTGCTTCGAGGGTGTCATCTGGACAATATTTGAGAAGCCAATTGAACTCAGCCTTTCCCAGGTGAGTCACAGGGGAGGGGCTGCTTTGCCCCTTGGGCTCCTGCCCACTCCCACTGCCTTGTTCCAAACACACACTCACTTGGCATTAGCCTAAATGCAGTCCCCAGTGCCAGCTGATTGACCCTATTAAATCATCTCCCAAAAAATGGCAGGAAAGGGGAAGGAAGGGGAAATGACGATGGGAAAAGAAAGCCAAGAAAACCCCACAGGTAATTGCCCAGCTCAGCGCTTCGTCAGCACCACTTCCACTGCTGTCACCTGCTCACTCCCAGATTTCATGGCTTTGCTCCCACTGGCAGGAGACCAGAACAGAATAATTCCGAATCCAAACTTTGAGCCTATCAGCATCAGCTTTAGGCAGCCCATTTTTGAGCTGTAGAGAGGAACAGGAGATTGAATCACGAGCGCCTCGAAAACACAGACTGTCCAGGGGCTGCACGGCCCGGCTGAGGGCCAGCACCTGCATTTTAGCTTTCTCACACTTTGCTCCAGATTTCTCACAGCACTGTGTGATGCTGAGCTGTGCCTGTGACTGAGGGGCTGGCAGTAAAGACAGAAGTCCCTGTGCTCCCACCTCGTGTCACCGTGACGTGGTGCACAAGGACAGGGCCGCGTGCGTCAGGAGGACGGGGGCGACCAGGTTCTTGAGGTGAACAAAGCCTTTGGCTCACGCAGACGGGAAGTGCCCCTGATTTCCAAGGCTGACAGGAGTCATCTGTGGGTGACCTCTGGCAGTGGCCTCTGTCACGGTGTTTCCTGCAAGCTCTGTAGTTCATCCCCACCGCTCAAAGCCGCGGCTTTGCGACACCTCAGCTCCCAGAGCCCTTACGGGGGGGGGAAAAACAGGATTTAACGATCTGTTCTCTCCCTCCCTGCCTGCAGCTCTCTCACTTTGCAGCTCTGCACTTCGGTGGGAAGAACTCGACCCCCATGATTGAAAATTTCCGGCCCGTCCAGCCCCTGCACGAGCGCAAGGTGTCCTGGTCCAGCGCCAGCCCCGTCCTGCCCCCGGCAAAGCTCCTGCTGCTGCTCCTCACACTCACGTACTTCCTGAGCTCTCCTTCCCAGTGAACATTTCTCACCTCGGTCAACATTCTGCTCTTTTTTTTTTTTTTTTTTTTTTCCTTTTTTTGGTTATTCTTGCTGCTGTTGGTTCTTTGTATCAAGTAGCCTCTCTAATTACCAGCTCGTGAATCATATCCCAGTACAGAATGTAACCTTGTCCTCCTCCAGGCATTAACCAGGGACTGTGCTGCTCTTACAGAAAATGAAACCCGTTGCACTAAGCCACCAGAACTCAGAGGAACTGTAAGATAAAGCTGTGGAGATTCACTTTTAAAATAAACCAACCCAAAACACTTAGAGGAAACATTAGGATGGATTATCTGAAAAACCTGTAGTTTTAACACACCACTGGAAGGACACTTGACAAGGTGTACAGAGGACCTTCAAGAGGAACCTGTTCCTAAGTGCCTATGAAGGGGTTTGTTTGGAGCATGTTTACACTCAGCACTGCAAATCTGGCAGTCATTCCTATAATCCCACATTGTCCTCCCTGAAGGTACAACAGAGAGCAAAGGAAAAACGCTCCCACACAGCGGAGCAACACGTGGGTCACCCCCCTCTGGGGAAGGATATGGGATCAACCTCATCTAACACAGCCCCCCTTCCTCCTGCAAAGGAGTCAAATCAGTTGTAGCTGAGGATGGTGGATTCCTTTCCCCTGAGCTCCTGATCCTGCCTTTCAGGTTCCTGGTATTTATCCAGCCCAGGGCAGAGTCCTTCCCTGGGATGCCAGGGCCGATCTGATGTGCCACAGAGAAGCAGGGAAGCTCATCCCCCACGGACCAGTGGCACATCCCTGGAAATTCCCTCTCTTTGGAGGGCTGTGTTTGAAACACGGGACTCTTGAGGATCCTTTACCGTTTTTATCTGCCTAATAAAATGGGACAGCTCAAGAAATGGCTCTTTCTTATATATATATATTTCTTTTATATATATATAATTTTTAATAACAACATACCTGCAATATTCATATATGGTAAAGACAGTTTTTCCAAGAAGATTGTGATTGGAACTGATACCTTCAGATCTTACCCAATTACTTACAGAAAAGATATCAGTGAATGGGGTTTCCTGGGATTATAACATGTTACAGCTTCTTCTAGAAATTTAGATTTTGGCCACACCAAAATAGGATTTCATAGTAGCAGACTTGTATTTTTTTTCTTTAGGGCAGTGTTTGCAGAGATTACTTTATACTACAGTTATATGGCCATTTTCAGGAAAATCCTGGCAGTGAGAGTAACCACAGCTCACCAAAGGAGAAAAAACAGGGGTGGGGGGAACTATTTTCATATTTATCAATCAATAATATAAGCTTTAAAAACACACATGGGAAAGCAAATCCACCTATTTAATGTTTAAAGGAATGATTGATACTTAAACTGTATTTTTATGTACACTGAAAAACTTTTGAGGAGCAAACATAAACAATATATTAAAGTTGAAAGAGACCTATATGTGAATTGTTCTGAGTTTTTATTTCTTTTGTCCTTGCTGAAGGGGAATCTACGAACACTCTTTCAGAACAGGAATGTGACCTTTTTTTTCCCCCTCCTGTTTTCTTCACAATATTTAGGGTTGGGTTTAGGACTGGGTTTGCATTTTTGGGGAAGGGGGGGGCAGGGATTTGCAGTGCCTGGGGATGTTTTTAATGTCAGCAGTTTTCTGGAGATTTATTTCACATCACCTGGGTGTTCTCTGCACACAGCAGTTTGCTGCTTTGTTTTCTTGCTGTTCTACAGGAACACAGTAAGTGGAATATTCTGAAAGGCTCAGGTTTTGCTGCTGTTCCCAGACCTACAAGCAGCGTGGCACAAGGCACCATGACACACAGAACTCCTGCAGGACTGGGAGCTCCTGTTGTCCAGAGCAGAGATGGGAACCCCAAGGATGCCTCACTGAGAAATGCCTTTTGCACTGATAAAGGTGCACAAGAGCCCCCCATCCCTCTCTATTCACTAACTCCTCCTTTCATTAAGGATGAGTGGAATAACCTATGGAGGATGTGGGTCAGCTGTCATTTTTTGCTGGTGATAAATGATAAATCAAACTGGGGCAGTTTTCACTAGGCTGTGCCTCAGTTTATCATGGAGACAGAGAGAAGCATTTACAGCCATCAATTACAATGTGGGAGGATCTTATTTACTATGACATATATTAAAACAGAACTAAGAGAAAGACAAAAATCTGCTGAGAAGAGGGTTAGTCCTCTCCAAGTCCTCTCCTGCACCAACCCCAGCATGAATAAAACCTGATTAGACGAGTGTCACTATTTTCCTGAGTGACTCAGTGCTGTGGCAATGAGGAAAAGGGAAATGTTCCAATGTGTACCTGTGACAGTGATTGAGTTCAGTCTGTCCCGTGGCGGAGTCTCCTCTTTGCACTCAGGTGACACGTTCTGTTCTGGGACAGGGCGTGACAATGACAGGACCAGTCCTGATGCACTGAATAAATACAGACCTACAGCAAAAGCCACTGCATTTAAAAAGCAGTAAAAGACAGGAAGGCTTTAAGTGGGACATTTGATTTGCCTTTGAGACGATGGAAAAGCCATTTGCTGTTCCATGGGTAGCTTCAGGTGCTGATTGTCAGGAATTTTGTCTATGCTGTGTTTGGCATGAAACTTCTTATATTGTGAAGACACTAGGAAAGGAGAGTAACTCCTGAAGGACAAATGGCCAAGCCATGATAATACAGGAAAGGGTGGGGGAAGGAACAAAAGTATTTAGAAGGATCCAGAAAGAACATTATTTTCCCATGTACAGAAAAGTTAGCACAGAACTTCACTAATACATTTCACATCTGTTGGAGCCAGACTTGATGACTGCTTGTCTTCTGGGGCTGAAAACTGGAGTCCAAGAGAAAATGAAACTACACTGGAAATTAAAATTCGTAGAGGTGAAAGTCTGGGGTTTAAAACAGAGACAAGCAGAGGCTTAGTCGATCTGGATCAAGTGGGAGGCAGAGCAGCATCTGGGTTGCAGGAAACCAGATGTATGAAGTGATGGTGCTCAAGAGGGCAAAGACCAAAATGGTTGGGAGATTATCAAAGTGGGGATGTAGCTTTGCTTACCAGAGCTCTGTCCTTTGGAAGCAGCTTGGACTTTGGTTTAGGGTTGGAACTGCTGCCATGGCAGAGCCCATTCATGTGCTGAACAGCAACTGGGGACTCACCAGATCAGCAGGTCCTCCCTGTTCCTAAAACTGAGCTGAGATTACATGGGTTTGTACAACACATTCAAAAAGCTCTTTACCAGGTCAGACCTTGACTTGAGTGCACCCTCTGAAGGTGTGAGAGGTGAAGGAGCAGCTCTCTCATGTGAACACAAGCCCGGCGTCGCTCCTTCACAAACATCAGGAGCAGGAGGTGACAGGAGGGGCAGGCACCAAAAAAAAAATTCTTAATACAATATGTTTTCAGCAAAACATTTTCTCAGGAAGCAGAAAGAGACAAGGAAACCAAACCATTACTCACAAGAAATATATTTACATTATCCACAAAGAATTCTGACAAACTCGGCGGCTCCATTGTGCAGTCAGCTCCTCCTGTGACAAACACCAGCTCAAAATGCACTTGTCTGTACAAAATTAATTTTCTGTGACTGCTGGGAGAAGAGGATAAAGCCTTTTGCTTTGTCCTTTCCTTCATGGCCCATCCAGAGGTGGATTTCACAGGCAAAACAGCACTTGCCAGCACAGCCAGGAGCCTTCCAGTTAAAAAGATACCATACAGCAAATCCATGTAAAATATCCAACCATCCACCTGTAGTCAAAAATAAAAAAAGGATACAGAGAAGCCTATTGAACTTCCCAGGCTGGTTTTAGAGTTTAACAAATGTGTTAATACCATGTATAGCATCAATCAGAGACAGAGGGGACCATTGCCTGGTGCTGCACCTTGCCCAGGACAACACCACAAAAATTACAGTCGGACTCGATGATCTTAAAAGTCTTTTCCAACCTAAATGGTTCTATTATTCTATAAATGATTCTATGAAAAATTATTACCCTTGGAGATAGGATGCTCTTTTTGATAGAGTTAAAAGTGGACTTGGTGATTTTCTTCCACCAAGCACTAGAATGAGATGGGACTTTAAACCAATTCAATGACAGAGAAACAAACGACCTGGTAACTCAGGGGTCGCTGTGGAAAACGTTGCATATGGGAGAAAATCATATAAATTATATTAAAAAAGAGGAGTGTGGGTTTTCCCTGTCTGTAGTCTCCTCATGGACGGGCCAGGCCGGGCTCTGAGGGGGCCATGGCTGCCATGACAGAGCCGGGCACTGGTGCCAGGCCCTGCCATGGAAACACGAACTGAGGGGACAAAAAGCCAGGAAAAATACGGAAAGAAGTAGAGGAAAGGCAAAAAATTCCCTCTGGGCACAGCAGGGGTGCCAGGCTCGGGGTTGGGCATCACCCCAGTCCTAAAAACCCTAAAAATCCCCAGGCATCACCCCCAAAAGCAGCGATGCTTTGGCTGCTCGAGGAGCCCCCGTGAAGCATCTCACCAGAGGCTCCTGGGAACAGAGGTGGCACTTCCAGTGCCTTTCCAGCCCCTCTGGAAAGTCTGACACCTTGGGGTCACCATCGAGGACTCTGGTGCCCAACACAGGATAAAAAGCAATCCAAGAAATTGGGACAGTGAGCAATGGAGCAGCAGCAGCAGCACCACAGTGACCTCCCCAGACCCCTCCTCGGCACGTTCCCTTCCTGATCTCCTCAAACTCCTCCTGAACAGACACAGCTCGTTCCAGCCAACTGCTGAGAATGGGAACATGCAGTTTTCTTTATGAAGTTTAAACGTATTTCCTAAAAATAACCTGCTGTTTGGGGCTTTTAGTATCAGAAATAAATCCATATACACCGATAAAACCTGATTATAATTAGTCACACAAGTAAAATTATGAGTGTAATTAACTACAGCAATTAATTGAAATGCCTTTGGGACATCATTTCCCTTCTTGCAGTTGAATGCAATTTGCATTTAAAGTTATATCATAGACGGTATAAGATCATAATCAATTTGGGTTATTTTATTATCTTTTACCTATTAATATCTTCTGAAGTGATTTGGACATCCAGTAGCCAAACACTGTTTGGATGTAAAAAGAAATCTGAACAGCTGATACTGTTTTAATAACCATGGGGTTTGTTTTCCAGTAATCCATCTCCTAGCTATCTCCAGCTAAACTTCTCCATGCCCTTCCTTTTTATTGCCTCTCAAAAATATATTGTTTTTCATCGACTGAAATTACCTTCACAATGTCAACACCCATTCCCTTCCCACATTACCAAGACTGCTCGTTGTTCCCAGCACGTAAGAGAAAGATCTTGATGGATTAGTTTGCAGATATGGGTAGTTATGAAGAATTCATATGAGAGAGAAAGAAAGGGTGCAGTTTTACATTTTGCTGATTGTGCTGATGTTGAGATTAAACTCTAAATAAATCATAGACATTTCCTATCAAGAATGCAGTATCGTTGTAAACCTACAGTCATTTGAGTTTGCTGTACATGAAGCTCTCAGCATTGCACAAAATGCTTTTGTACGTGCAGTAAAACATCATGGTTTGTGTCCTGGAACCCACAGTCACTGCTGAACCTGGGAGTACCCCTGGGAGAGCAGCAGTGACCTCCCTAAGGCAAACAAGAGATGGAGTTTAATCCTTAAAACAGCAAGATAAAGACAGAAAGTCAACCATGGAGGTGCTGAAGCTTCTCCAGCCCTGTCAGCTGAGATCCACTGTGACTGTGCAGCCCTTCATGCCAACCACATCTAAGTAAAAGGGAGGATTCGCCTCTCATTTCATCTCCCCAGAGAATTTCAGTGCTCCAGATCATTGGGTCAGCTCAAACATTTTAGGAACCGTGTGCTGTGACAGCTGCTGTCCCAGGAGTGTCCCTGTGTGTAGAGAGCTCAGTCCACAAAGCAGGTTGTGAGCAGAGAAATTGCCACGGCTCCATTTGCTCCAGTGGTTTTACAACAGTTTGACTGGCAGGAATATGGTGTGTTATCAAGCACTGCAGAAAGGACTCTGGTGCCACTCACATAAACGCCCTGAAATGGGTTTTTGTTGTCCCTGTTGTTGCTGCAGTGCCAGGGAATAAACGGGAAGTTGGGGTTTATGATCCCACAGATAGGAGCGGACACGTGATGGATCCAGGCTGATTTATGCTGAAAAGCAGCTATTAAAGCTGATAAAACACAAACATTCAGATTGCATGGAAACACAGTTAAAAAGCCAGTGCAGTTCCTACTGCAGCCATAGGGCTGTTTTGAGGCTGGGACAGGGAAGACCTGCTGGGACCGCAGGCAATCCACACTTCATGATTTATAAATGACTCAAATAAAGCTTATTAAAAAGCAGAATCCTGCCTGCCTGTTTCTCAGCAAGTACCAAATGATCCCAGGAAGGATTCAGCCTCAAGAAAGAGACATCAGCTGGTGAAACCAGCAGCTGGTTTTGCTTACACGAGGCAACACGTTCACAGGAGGGCTGTGGGACACAGGGATATGCAGAACCACCTTGGAGAGTTAAACTCGTTTACAAAAGAGAAAGAGCATGCACAGTAAGCTCTATAAGATGGAATCAGCTCTTTCAATAGCTCTTTTCCCTCCTCTGACTAAGACATAAATGGCTAAGTCAGTCTGAACTTCTGCAGAACACAGAGATGCCAGAAATTTTCAGCTAAATACACGCTTCAAAAAATATAAATAAAGACTGAGATAGGGGTAAAAAAACCCCTCAGCACGTGAGAAAGCCAAAGTTTACATTGCAAAGCAGTTGCCCCCAGCAGTGACAGTGTAACCTGCTCCTCCCTGAGGAAATGAGGGAGAACAGCCCCACAGTCTCATCTGCCTGTCACACGGGCACGGCCATAAAACCAGTCTCAGGCCGCTGCTCCCCATCCCTGCCCTGTCTTCAGACTCACCTGCAAGGGCCCTTCAGGAGAGACAGCTCTCCTGTACCAGTGTCCACAGCACTCCTGGGTTGGATTTTGGATGCAGTGATTTCCACAGGAAGCTCCTTGCAGCACGTTCTCCGTTGACAGCGCTGTTTGTTTTTATTAAGAGGAATTTGATCATCACCGATGACTTCTACGAGTCCTCTGCCATCAGGGCCGTTATTTCTAATATTGAAAGGGTGGCAATTTCCTCTCCTCCCACTCCTTGCCCCTTTTTTCCCTTTTGTTAAGAAGTGACCAGCAGGTCACTGCAAAGACTAGATGAAAACAGTAAAGATTCTGAAATAAAAATTCAATTAAGGCCCAACCACTAGAAACAGTCAGACAGGGCACAGCACAACTGTGGACGTGCACAAACTGCAAATACTACAAGTGACCTGCCCACAACACATTGTTGGTATTCCAGTTATTTGGGGAATCTTAAGCAGCAAAATTACTTGGTAGAGCTTGCAGGGGACTGTCAGCACAGGTCAGCTGAGCAAGAGGGGGATTCTGCATTGTCAGTTCTTGTGGTAAAGGCACTGGGAGCAGCTTGAAGGTCTCTGAATTGTGCAGGTTGGTGTCCAGCTGACAGCCCAGCACAGCCAGCCAAGACAAATGTGGCCCCTCTCTGCAAGCATTCTTCCTCAAATACCTTCCTTTGGAGTCATCTTTTATTTTAAGCAAAATACATAAACAAAAGAAAATAGTGTCAGTTTTACTATTGTACACATGGATCCAAAATACCCATTGCAATCATCACCAAAATAAATTATTGTCCCGGTTTGAAACGGTGGGAAACTTAAGTTTTCCTTTCGTTCAAGTGGAGAGCATTTTATGGTGAGACATTCCTTAGGGATAATAAACATTTTAATGGACTCACATTAAAGTTATCATATATTTTTATATCAAGTCCGTGTATATTAAATTTAGTAGTGTGGGAAACAGAAGAAGAGGCTGATAAGAACTTTAAATGATCATTTTTATGGAAAAGAAATGAAGGATGACACTTCCAATGGCTCTTGCAAGAGGCCCTGGAAAGAACAGCTTTCCACAGGCTTGTGACATGAAATAGCAGAGATTTGTGTAAAAAGTCTATTTTCATATTGGACAAGTGCAGCCTCTTCTTTAAGCATTTTACAGACAGAGAACCCAGCTAAGAACACCCTTCCCTGTCCCCCTTGTCCCTCTTTTTCTTCCCCACAAAGAAAAAGAACTTTGTTTAACAGAGTGGAGCAATCAGAGCCATCGGAGCTCAGGTTGCGGACGTGTCAGCTTTTCCGTGGCCCATCCCGCTCCCCTCAGCCATCCTGCACTTATTTTTAAAAGGTCATTAAACAAGACACAAAAGGTGAAGTGCAACATTACAGATTTATAACCTGCCTGAGCACACAGGGGCTGACAAAGGGCTGGTGCTGCCCAGAACACCAGGCTGAGGTACAGGAGGTGTCTGCTTTGTGCCCTGCAATCAAACCCAGCAGATGAAGGAAGCAGCAGTGAAACATATTCAGAGGGGATACTCACATCTGTGTCCTATCCCTCACCTTCCTTTAATCAGCTCTTAATATATTTTATTTATTTATTTGAACTCTACCCTTCCTCACACTCACCTTGTCTTCTGCTGTGTTCCACCGCCTGCCACTCACATGGCAGGGAGGGCAACCAGTTTTTTGGTCCCAGTTAAATCAAATCAGTTAAACAACAGTCCAAGCTCCTTATCCTGACAGATTTTGTGCTAAAAGCTAATTATTCTTCAGGTCACTCTTAATTCTTACTCCTTTAAACTGCAGCTGGTTCGCCTCGTATCTCATGGAGCCGCCAGATCTCTGGATTATGTTGAAAGCAAAACAGACTGACTTCTTTAATTGAGGCACTACTCGAAAACACCCACACTGAAAGCAATCATCTTCTGGCTTATAACTCATTCATAATCATTTAAAAAAATAATTGGAAGGAAAGGTAAGAAGTTTAAACACCCAGTGTGACATCCTTGTTCACATCTCATGGCCAAACTGGTCCTCTGATATGCTGCCAACTTTTTATCAAAAAGCTTCCACTAAAAGCCTCTTTGTTACAAGTTAAATGCTGGGGCTGCCTGTGCTCAAAGGGGCTGTTGGGCCCAGAGATTTATTCCCTGGCGTGTGTCTTTTAAACAGGAACATTTTTATAATCAGAACTGGAGATGAAAAGGCACAACCACATGGCAAACAAACATTTACCATGGTGAGCGAGGTCATCGACGGCAGCCTGTGCTAACGAGCCCTGTGCATCACTGGGGCCTTCCTGTGTGGAATCCTTTCCTGCCCCTTGAAGGTTTCTGATACATCATGAATGGGTTTGATTTAGAGGTCTCCAAAGGGGTTTTATTCCATATCAAAAGGAAAACATCATGTAACAAAAGAATCCATCGAGCTTTCTGTTCTGCTTGGTGGCGGCTCACAACAGAAATTTCCAGCGCCTCAACAAAGCCTTGAGCCAGGATTTCAACTGCTGCGAGAACATCTGAGCCACAGAGCTCAAAAACTCAGCCAGGTCAACCCTTCTGAGTTCAGAAATTAGTTTTTCCTCCCTCCCTTTGAGTCACAAACTGGTTTGGGTTGAAAGGGACCCTAAAGTTCATCCAGTCCCACACCCTGCCACGGCAGGGAGACACTTCGCTGTCCCAGGTTGCTCCAACCCTGTGCAACCTGGCCTTGAACACCTCTGGACAAGCCCTTCCTGCCCAAACCCCGTGTCCTCTGCTCTGGCCTTGAGTGACACATGGGGACAGT
Organism: Platyrinchus mystaceus; assembly: GCA_035041135.1. NCBI lineage: Eukaryota > Metazoa > Chordata > Aves > Passeriformes > Tyrannidae > Platyrinchus > Platyrinchus mystaceus. Next base: position 1,998,402 of record JAWWLV010000053.1, read on the forward strand.
TGTCACTGGATCCCTTTGGAGGAGGGTCCTGCCTCCCAGTGTCCAGCCAGAGCTGTGTGATCACCCTGATCCTTGCACTGTGTCCTCACTGCAAACACCACAGCACCAACACCATTTGTAAGGCTCTCATTTGCACTGCTGGTGTTGGATCCCCTTTCTGGCTCTGCAGCAGCAGCTCCCTGTGTTGTTGTGCAGCTCCCAACCACGTGCACACTCCAGCTTTCCTGCAGGTCCTCATCGGGAGGCCAAGGCTTATTTGTAAGATATATAAATATTTTCTCCAACAAAATGCTGCATTAGCTGAAGGCACAATTTCTAATCTGCAAACCCTTGTATGCTAAACACACAGAAGATTTAGGTTAACACTGTGCTTTCTATATCATATCTCAGCAAATTCAAACCAAGATCACCCAGAGCTGCAGCAATACCTGGCCCCAAACTTCTCCCTGGTTTTCAGATGGAGAAATGCCGAGAGCAGCTCGGAGACAGCATTTCCCAAACGCACAGCACGGTCACCGCTCACCAGAGCTCCCTCAGCCAGCTCAGTCGGACTTTGCACCCAATAAAAACCTAATGCTGGAAAAAAAACTTTCAGCAGCACTGAGATAAATAACATCCAAGTACAGGGAGTCCTGTATTGTCAGCTCACACAAACACTGGGACAAAGGCTCTCGAGCATCTGCTGCTCTGTTTGTTTTTCTTGCAGGGGATGGGAGTGCACAAACTCCGATCCCCCCAGGCAGTTTGTGACCCACCTGGGGACATCTGTGCTCTCCTCAGGAGTTTTAAATGGTCCCTCTGCACTTCTCACAAGCTGCAATAAACACAGGGAAGCAGCCTGGCTTGGTTTTATTCCCGTGCCTTTTCCAGGGGCATCACCACCAACCACACCAGATCCAAAAGCTTTCCAGGCCACTAATGGCTGAACAACAACTGAAATGTTAACAAATCAACAGAAATTTTCCCTGTGGTTTTCTGTTTTGAGGTCATTTTTTGTGCAACCTAAATAAAAGACTAAACTTGATTTTCCACTGTTCTCTCAGCTCTGCCTTTGCAGGAACAACTCCTCGAGCCCACGTGCCCTACGGACACCCCGACATCCTTCAGCTCTCCCTCCTCACACCCTGCCAGGCTTTTTATCCCAGGTCTACACTGCAAAAACCAGGGAAACTGCTGAAGTCTGTCTCAAGGAAAAACATTATTTAATCCCAAAAAGTCTGTGTGTCTCTATCATAAACCAGCCAGGATGTCACCCTTATGTTTTAGTTTTTGTGAGCTCCTAAAGCTCCTGAAGTGAGCAACTATCATGAGCAGGACTTTCAGATCCTGCAAACACGCTCAGAAACCTTAATTTATATCAAATCCAGAAGCATCCTTACCATATTTTCTCGTTTGTGTCTCATTTTGTTTAAGGGACCTTCCCAAACACCGCTCTTCATTCTCACAAACAGGAAATCTTTTACACGCGATCAAGGAAGTCCGAGGCTTGTCCCAAACAAAAGGCACAATCTCCTGAGCTTCTGAGAGGGTTTTATTTTCCTGAAGTGATAAATCAGCAGGCATGGATGGCTGCATTTCACTCGCTTCTTGCTCCAATTTACTGCACCTGAGGGAACAAGTGTAACAAAAGGTATAATTAATACCTACGCGGATGCTCCGGCCCTGGGCCAGCGGCCACAGCCCGGCACGTTCTCGGGGCACTTGAAGGCCCTGATGGCAGATAAGGGATAAATCCATGATATCCAGATATTTAGAAACAGAGAAAAGCAGGGACACAGCCCCCTGTGGCAGCCAAAGGGAGGGCAGGGAGCAGGGGGATGCACTCCGGCCGCAACAGCGGCTCCAGAGCAGATCCAAGGGTTGGATGGAGAGGGGAAGCACCTTTGGAGTTGGGACTGGCAGCCTGCAGGGAAGGGACAGTGGTCACTCCTGCTGGCAGCAGGACACCCTTGGGAGCTGGTGCAGCCACCCCCAAGTGTAGCACAGGCACTTCCAGCACTGGAAAGGTACGAGGGGAAAATTCCAGCCCAGCTCATTTCACATCCCTCCCCGTCTTACAAACTGGGCTCTGCTAATTTTAGAGTCCTTGCCTGAGACTGCACAATTCTGATCTGGGAAGGAAAAGGGATTCAGCAGCAAAAAATGGCTGCAGGTTTTGGCAGGGATATGATCCCTGCATCTATTTAATGGCCCTTGCTACACTTCTGAATCAATAAAAGCTTTACCACTGACAACAACACACATGAACATCTCTGGGAATTAGAATTTTTAATCTTTTTAAATTGCACTTCCAACACCTCAAAGCCTTAAGAGAGGAAATGCACAGCAAGAACAACTGGAGACCGCAATTCTTTCACTGAAATTCCAATTCCAACATTGAAAATGCCCCAGTGACTCCAGTGACACCTTGGGCAGGTCACACTGGTGAGGAATGACCACGGAATGGATCCCCAGGGCCACAAAGACAACTGAGAAAACACCCAACTTACCTCTGGTAAGCACTAAAGAAGCTGCAGAACTGCTGGATGCTCATTCCCACGTTTCAGTTTTTTGGATTGACAAACACATTTAAGCTCAATGAAAACAGCACAGGCACTCCAAAGCAGGAAAACAGTTATTAAAAATTATCTGACAAGAAGTGACACTTCATCTGCATCCACAGTATTTAATTTGTTTGAATAATATAGTTACAGATAAACAGGTTCACTCCATATACAATTACCAATACCTTTGTTTTAATACAGCTCATATTCCAGTACATCAACACTATTTTATTTACAAGGTATTTATGTACATTAACATCTTTCTAAAGTCAGTGCATTGTCAATAAGTTTTTATACAATAATTTACAAAGTGAATGTAGTTAATAGTTAACTTAATAAATTTACTACTAATCCATGAATTAATTTAATTTAAAAAAATTAATTACAACCAATGTAACAAACACAGAAGATCAAATAACATTAGTAGATTGTGCTACCTGCTTAAATAAAACATTTTAAAGTAAATCAGTTGAAAATCTTTCACTTTTCATGGAGTTTGCTGAGGGAGGAGCAGACAAGTGGGTATCGAAAAAGCTTCTACCCTAGAGATTCCCAAGTCACGTTTGCTTTTCTTCAGGCTCAATGTTTAGACCACTTTAAAGATAAAAGACCAGAGAGGATAAGGAGCAACACCTGACAGGTAAGACAATACTCATTTTTGGAACAGATCTGCTGCCCCTGCAGAGGCACAACCTCCAAAGGCAGGGAGGGCTCTGCCTGGGGAACAGCCAGATCAGCTGACACCACTTCTTACATGGATAAAGCTCAGACCTTCCTGGAAGTGACAAACCCACTGAAGGTTTGGCATCCTCGTGGAACACCTTAGGATGAATCCAAACGTTCATGTCAGAGAACCACGTAAGGAACAGCTCTGTTAGTGAAGACACAGGATCCAGAGGACTGGGAAGGTGACACAGGACAAAATCAACGAGCTGCCTGAACTCAGCGGAAGAAAAAAAGGCCAAAAGAGTGAGATTTTTATCTTCATTCAGATATGCAAACGAGTTAACACTGAAAAGGTTTAAGGAAATGCCTGCTCAAAAAACAACCATCTTTTTATCCAGTCTCTGCTAGGACTCAGTCACACCTTCCCTCCTGCAACAGGCCCCTTGAGTCACAGAGCACGTTGCCAAGGGTAGGGAAAGCAATTCTGGTTTAATTGCAAGTATTTGCATAAACTGTTGTAAAAAAGAAAAAAAAAAGAACATTTGAAAAGGCAACCAAATTTTGAAACCAAGAAACTCCATTAAATTATGAAACCAAGAAAAAAATATATCTCCATCCATGAATGCTACGAGAGCTCCCTGACAGCCACAGCTTCGCCTCCCTTGGAAATACACAGTGGATAATTCACAGCCATTCACTCCAGAGCCCTTACAACAACAACAACAACAACAAAAAAAACCAAACTCTGGTTTTCAATTCAGTTATATGCATTTTTCAAAAGTGCAAATTTAAAAGCAACACCAGTCATGAAACACGAGCTCAAGCACCTCTCCTTCGGACAGCTGGGAGCGCTCTGTGCAACGTGCACACTTTTAAGACACCGTGAGTGTAACCACAACCACCCTCTCCAGCCTGAAGCCTCTTCTGGAGGCAGCTCTGAGGTTTGAGCCAGCCCTCTTCAGGCAGAAAAGCCATTCCTGAAACATGTTGATCTGCACAGCCAAACACGTGGAGAAAACACAAGATAATAAACCATTCGAGTGCAGAAATTAACCTCTTCTCAAAGGATGATTTGGTTGTGCTCCCAACAGACAGAAAGAAAGCAACTGACACACATCAGTGGTGGCAAAACTGCAAACTTCTCCTACTCTTGACGATAATTCTTTCAGTTTGTGCACTTTTCCTTCTCTTGCTTTCCCTGTTTTGCCAATAAAATGCAATAAAACTGCAGGAAAAAGGAGGTAGCAATATCATGTTGTCCAAAGACAACACTACAAATTGGTTTTCCCCATCACCTTAAACCTAACGAGAGCCTCTGGGGGGTTGTTAGAACAGTTGGCAAACTCTACACTACTTTGTTTAGCTCTTATCTGGACTAGTTAATTTAGCTCTTATTTGGTCCTAGGTGGCTTTTCTCAAACCATTTGATTTAAAGGCCAGTGGCAGTCCGACATCAGAAACGTTCAGAGCGTGTAGTGAGAAAACAGAACAAAACGATACTATTGGATATTAACTGGTTAAACCGGGGGGTTTCTCCTTGTGCTTTCAGCCCAGGGGCCACGACAACCACGGGTGGGTGACAACCACGGGTGGGTGACGTGTCCCAGGAACACCCTCACCCCCCCTGCTCTGCAGGGCGTCCCCTGCCCCGCTCACACGGCCTCACTGCAGCACGCAGTACTTCTTGTAGTCGGACTCGAAGTCCTCGTCCATGCTGCTCGTGTCTGCCATCTTCTTGCCGTCGATCTTGGGCAGGAACTGGGCATAGTCCACCCCCTGCTGCTCGTAGAACAGAATGTAGGCAGAGTCCGTGTCGATCTCGTCCGGGTGCAGCTCCTGGGACACGGGAAAACACGGGCGGGGAGACGCGACGGGATCGCCGTGTTACTGTCACCGAACTTAAAATACACAACACTGCCCTGGAAGCTCCTTGTAACTGTCTGTTTGTAACCAAAAAAATCACATTTCTGCTCTCTTATTCGTTATCAGGCTCCATTAATTACTGGAGGAGTCTGAAAAATTTTATAGTGATAAATGCAAATACCTAAAAACGTTGGAACTGAATTATTCACTAATTGAATACAAACTGCTCCCATCATGAAAATATATTCTTGGATTCCTATTTTTAGTAATTTTCCCCATCTCTGTACAAAATAAGCATCTTTAAGTGTAGGAGCAGCTGATGAACAGATGTCACCTTAGGAAAAAAAATCTCATGTACAATTTCATTAATAACTTTAATATTTCTCTGATGCAGCTTTTGAGATGCTCATGATTTCAAACAGCTCTCACTGTGTGGTCCAGTGGAGGGTGTCCCTGCCCATGGCAGGGGGTTGGGTCAAGGTGAGTTCTAGGATCCCTTCCCACCCAAACCATTCCATGATTCCATGACTCTATAATGTAGATTCTTTGGCAATAGGTGACCAGATTACTATTTGCTAGAAAAATCATTATTTATTTGCTAGAAGAAGCAGAGATTTACCTTACAGCTGCTGTCATTGTAGCAGTACCACTTGTTGTTCGGGTTTTTGGCATAAGTGACGTAATGACCCCCTCCCATAATTCCTGAATGGCACTGAAGGAAACGAAGAAGAGAATCAGTTCTGGAGCAAGGAAAACGACTCACAAATTCATTATCTCTGAGTGACAATGGCTCATGGCAATCTAACTTTATACACTCAGGCAGAACAAACACGTGGCAGAGAGACACTTCAGTTGTGCTCAGTGCCACGAATTTACCGTGCTGGCACGGGCTTTGTGCTCCTTCCCAACTGCAGTGAACACAAGAGAGGCATTAATGCAAAGCACATCCCCCAGAGGTGCTGCCCTGGCCCAGCAGGTTGCACGTACCGAGATTGCATATAGGTTGTAGATGGGGTTCGCACACACGTCCTCTCTTTGGTCGTCGGCGCCGTCGTCCTCGCTCTGGGTGTCCCCCTGCCCGCCCAGGCCGTTGCTGAAGGAGCTCTGCTCACACAGGTACCCGTTGGCCAGAGGCCCCTCGCTGTCCTGGGCACTGCACAGTTCACTCTGGCTGCCCCCCAGAGCGTGGCCCTTGCTCAGGGCATCCCCCTGCTCCTGCTCGGATCCGTTCTCCTTGTTCGCATCCAAGTTCTCTTTGCTGCTGGACAGTTTGTTCTTGCCCAGCTGGGGCAGCCGCAGCCGCCCTTTGCCCCTCCCTAAAGTCCTTGGGCTGCTGTTTGGGCTGCTGTTTTTACTTGAGGGACAGCTGGTTCCACCTTTCCTCCCCAGAGATGGAGATGCTAGAACAGAAAGCACGTGGATTACTAAGACAAGTAAACACACAGTCCGGGTTTCTTCTTAAAAAGTGATCTTTTGAATAACCAAACATTAAAAAAAACCCCACTCTTTCATTAGAACTAATGAGTAATACATGGAATTAAAAATCCAGCTTTGTGCACACCTAGGAACTGAAATTTACCTCTTTTATGCAGGAGCACATTCCTCACTCTTATTCCAGCCCCACTTACACAAGTGCCAATATCTCTTGTCACTGAGGAACTTTTTTACTTTCCTTTCATTTTTTATGGTAAAAGCTTCACTAAGAAACACTAAGAAATGTTTCAAAGTGAGCGCAGAGCTTTGGCCAAAACACCCAAAGGTTCAAATTTTGTTGCTAATACTATTCTTTCCCCCTCCTCCAAACAGCAGCACTGGCTGGAACGTCCCCCCATCCCCACCTACCTTTGACACTGTTGAGGACAGAAGTGTTGAGGGAGGACGGGCTCCTGTTCAGTGTCTCTCCTTCCCCTGGTGTGCCAGAGCTCTGCAGCTCTGTTTTCCTGGGCTCCCCTGGGAGGCTCCGTGGCTCCAGGTCCACCTGGAGCGTCAGTGCCTTCCTTTGGAAATGACTTGGGTCCCTTTGTACCAAAAAGGCACTTGGGTCAAAGTTTTCTCTGGGAAATTTGACGATTTTCTGGGATTTTATCCAGCGGCCGTTTACGAACTGAAACCTTTTCAGGTGAATGATCTGAGGAGAGAAGTTGGAGGAAATTAAAGGAGGACAACTACATCCCAGTGAGGAATTTCACTGTTTCTAAAGAGAGTTTTTCCCAAAACATACACATTTTATCATTTGCTAATAAATAAACACAGTGACGAAGCTGTGTGTGACAACTTGGATTCTGGGATCAAGATGGTAAAACAGGAAACTACTGTTTTCATGGGGAATTGATGGAAAGGGCTGCTTCAACTCAGTGATCAGCACTGTCTGTTTTCAATAACTAACCAAATTTGAAAAGTTTTTGAATTTGAATTTGAATGCAGGTGTTGCCCAAGTAAAGATTATGGTACCAGAAAGCCCATCTGAGCGTGAATTCGGTGTCACAACAGCTCACACTGCACACAAACCACCACCACTTCCTGCCATGGAGCAGCTACAAACCTTGAGAAGGAACTGAGGTTTGCTTTATTTACCTGCCTTATAGAACTACACACAGCAAACTCAGTGAGACTGTGAACAAAGCAAACCACCTTCCTCACAACAGGCGATTCAGATTTGGGAACAACGTACTTCGGGTTTGCTGCTGCGGAGGAAAACTACACAAGATCGTACCAAAATAGGGGGAAGTCTCCAGAGATCCAGTTTTTTGGTGGCCAAACAATGGGTCTTGCACTTGGAGCAGTAGTACATCTCATCCTCCCCCAGCTCCTCCTCGCTGGTGAAGGCTCGGAGACAACTGTCCAGGTTGATGGGCTCCGCCTGAGCCCGGCGGCTTTGCTCAACACTCTCGTGTTCTTCCACGATCTGGGGGGAGAGAAAACTGCATCTGACTTGGAAAGGTACACACACTGCTCAGAGGGAGGCTCTGCCCCCAGCACCACACAATCAACTCCAAGGAGTTGTTTAGAATTGAAGATTAAAAGCTGACATGTCAGGTTTTAGCAGAAAATTTCATTTCAGTTCCGAAGAGCAGGATATAAAAATAATTCACTGTCCTTGTTCTTGGGCTCTGCTTACAAATGATCCGTAAAGCACAACTGCATAGATTCAACTCACAAGTTTGTCCAGTTGTTCTAGATTAGCTCAAGCACAGGCTTTTACCTTTACATAGGTTTTGTTGACTCAATGGGGAAATGGGTTTACTAACTGTTTATAGTCACAGAAAATTCATCAAATTAACATAGTTTGTAATAGATTATGGAGATCAGATCAAAAGCAACTCAACAGACAGCTGTGGTTGCTTAAAAGCTTCCCTTCCACATTATTCAACCCCTTAAGAAGTCTAACATTGACATCAGTTTATCCAAAATATATTGCTTCATGATCATTGACTCTAAGAGAAAACAGACTACAGAAGCATCAAATAAATTAAAAAACCAGATGAAATGGGCTGTGCTTCAGAGCCCAGGGTTTGTGCTGGGGTCTTACCCGCTCCTGGGATGTCTGGTAGCGCAGGTGGAGGGCGGTGGGGTCCCAGTCCACAGCTATGTAAGCGTTGCCCACACAAGCTCTGTCCTCCGAGCACTCGATCTTACAGCCCCGGCAAAACCTGCACCGAGACATCACAGTTCGTGAGGATCTGCCCAACGACTTCCACTCACTCAGTTCTGCTCCCTCCAAGTTCCAGACCTCGCCTCCGGTGTCAGAGGCATTTTTATAGAACAATATTCAGTGTCATTTGCTGTTTTACCACAAAACTGTAACAGAGATGAGAAGCTGAAGCAGTTGGGTGAAGCCAACCAGCTGCTGCAGCTGATCCAGGGAAGGTTCCTTAGTGGAATGAGATGAGCTTTAAGGTCCCTTCCATTCCATGATCAAATGCTGTCCAAACCTATGACCCCCAAAACTACACTGCTTTGTCTCCTCAAATCATTTACTCCATGATAACCAATTCACTTGATTATTTAGCTGCAAGATACATTTTTTTTTTTTTTTTAAATGAGTATATGTCTCAATACCTTTCCAGGAGGGGCCTGGAATTTTTGTTCAGGAAAATTTCCAAGCATCCTTCCAGGGTGAATTTCTTACTGCCCACCTTAGTTCTTACCCTTCAGATGGCACAGGAACTCACAAGGGTAGCTGATTCACATCTAAAGTTTGGGTTTGTATGAACCCCCCAAACCACCCAAGCATGTGGACACACATGCCTGCACTTACACACACATGAACACGGAATATTCTGAGAGGTTTTCGATAATCTCATGTCTGTCTCCTAATTTAAAGTTTCTGTGCCAGCTTTCTGCTCTCCAAGCCATAGAAGCTGCACGACAGTGCAAGTCTGCCTTGGGAGAGATCTGGTGAAATTGGATTCCAGATTCTTATTGTTTGATATTACCCCTGAAATGCAGCACGGAGCCATTACCATAAATTACCTTTCTGCTGGAGTGATTCCCTGCTGTAAATTGAAAAAAAGGACAATTTACCTGTACCATGGACACCAAGCACAGGAATTTCCATCCTTCTGAACTACCCTGAGGGTGAAGGGATACTGATACCCCATGCTGTCATCACTGAAACAGAAGAGAACACAACATCAAACAGCAGCACTCACTCACTGCCATACCCCCCCCTTCACTAGGCTTATGTCTACTTAAACAAAAAAACCTTCAAATTATAATTTTGATTAGATCAAGCTATTAAAACCTGCCTTTACATGGCCTAAATTTGTCAGATATGAATAATTATCAATCACTGGGTTAGAACAAATCAACCCATTTGTGTAAAGCCAACCTACAAGTGCAGCAGCATTTAACTGTTATAAAAAAGGATTAGAAGGCATTTTTATTATTGCTGTTATTACGAGAAATCCAACCTGATGGAGATCAATATAATTTTAAGTGTTGTGGCCAATTTAAGCCACTGTGCTGCCCCACTCACCAGTCCTGGGCATGGTTGCTGGCCTCCTGGGGAGGGAGGGGACTGGCCAGCCTGGACACCTGGATCCACACGGCATCGTACAGGTCCCTTTTCCGGGTGTGCACCGTGCAGGGAACAATGAGGGGCATTCCAAAGAGACTGGGGCGGTTCTTCTGGGATGAAAGGAAGTACAGCTCTGTCCTCATCTGTGTGTGGCAAAGAAAAGGACTCACAGGGAAAGGTGCATTAACCCATGGCCCTGTAATTACCTGGATGCTGAACCTGTGACTTATTTCAGGCTCTGACAATTAATTCTACTAAAAGCACTCTATTTCCAGTATTAAATACTGTAAATTTTGAGCACTGACTTGAAAAATGTTTGCATTTTATGATGTTATGGTAATGTTATTTAGGCACTGGACCCCATCAAACACAAATCTGTATTTCAGTCATGTACAATATTTTGTATTTCACAGGACGCAAGTGAGGGAAACGCATTCACGCTCCCTCCTCTGAGGAAATAAAGATTAATTATCATCTGGACATTTTTGATTGTTTTTTCCCAGTGTGTCCCCCTAAGGCACTGACCATTTTCCTGTGGACTGCAATGATGTAGCCTGTGCAGGGACTGTCACCCAGCGAGGGCACGTGGCCGTTGAGGGCCCAGCCGGGAGGGTTCCCACATGGCACGACAGTGTTTGGCATCCCGTTGGGAATGAGGGGCGGCTTGGGAAGGTCCCCGTTCATCAGCATGGTGGGGGCTCCGTTAGCTGAGGGCCCAGTGGAGATGTCTGCAGGGAGACAGTCAAATTCTCAGTTATCTACAGCAAGACCTGAGCCCGGGATCGTGATCCTTTCGGGGATCACAGCGGATCACCCGCTCACAGCTGCTTCGTGCAGCACAGCTCTTGCCCTGTCTTTAATCCTCGCTCACCACAAGAGGCAAAGCTTTCTCCTGGATTTCTCATCACCAGGGCACTGTGCAGTTTAAATAAACAGGAAAATCAATGTTTTCTCTCACCTGTCTGCACGGGGCTCGACGCTGACATGGGGGATCCTGGGATGGGGATCTCAAACGCACACAAGAACCCGCTCACTGACAACCTCACCTTCTGGTTGTCTTGAGGGAAGTTCTTCAGTGAAGAAGGGAAAGTCAGTCAGGTATTTCAGTCTTTTATCTGATCCAAACATGCTTTGTTCTTTTAAAAACAGTGTATTTAGCAGCTCCTCTCTCCCTCTCATCTGATTTCTTACCCCTTTCCAGAGGAATAAAGGAACCCACCCCCCTGCAGCAAAACCTGGGAGTTATTGATGGTTCTCTAAACACACTGGGAACAGTCTCATTTCAAGCAGTGACAGCAAAATATAATATATTTACAGATATACATACACACTACACAGAACTAAGCCAGTCATTACTTATGTCCCCACTACCTTGACAGTGTTTGAACTCATCACTTCTAACTTGAGATTTATTTCCTCCAGATGATTCTATGCTTTTCTCCTAAAAATATCATTAGCAATCCATTTTAATTTATTTACAGCAAGCCAAATCACAGCTTAAGAATGAAATGGGAGTTCATGTAGAGATACAGCCAAGCTGACTGTTTAATCATACTTTTAGTTCAATTATGTCACGGTTCTTATACACAAAACTTAATGTCAAAAAGAAAGAAGTAAGAAAAAATGATTCATCTTTTTTCTTCTCACCTTTATATTGGAGCTGTGCACCTCTGCAAGTAGAATCTGCTCTGGTTTGAGCCCACAGAGTTCACTTAACTGTTTTTTCAATCCTGTGTACTTCTCATCCATGTTCAATCTCAGGCCATATCGAACGGGAGTGGTACCATCTAATTTAATTACTTTAAAAGGGAAAAGAAACACACTGGTCAGCAAACCAGGGAAATTTTAATGAGAATAATACATTACTGATTGGAAAATATTTTTTTCCCCACTTGAAGGTATGATTTATTTTATTTTCCCAGTCAACTGGCAAGGTCTGCAGACAAACATCAGACAGTGTCTTTTTGCACAGGCAGTAGAAAATAGTTGCAAAATTTGGTTCACTTCTTTATGATCTTTTCTTTTGCCTCTTTTCCAGCAATACAGGGGTCCTTCATTGCACAGTTCATGACCCATATTGTATTTTCCCCCAGCCCTTGTTTTAGCTTCAGGCAGATTTAGGACAACCTCCACAAGACAGTGACCAGAAGCAAACTTCTCAAAATCTCCATTTTACACATTTCTGTTCTGTGTCCTCCAATCAAGGCTGAAAATGGGCCATCTATGTTCTGTTCTTAAAGGTTTTATCTTAGTTTAACTGCATTGCAATGAAAATCCTTGTACTCATGTTAAAATACTATAATAAGTACTAACTATAATAAGTACTAACACAAAAAAATGTGATGTTTTCAGTTGTTCTACATGTGCAACTTTTATTTTAGCAATGAGAGCTTAGAAGGAGTTGAACACCCCCACTCACCTGTGATTTCTAGGTGCATGTAGCTGTCCATTGGCAAAGGCAAGGATAAAAAATTAAAGGGGTCAAACCTAACACTTATATGGCCACAAGTTTTACATTTCACTTGTGACTTCAGCTGCCCGTGAAATAAATCTACAACAATGGATCTGTTTCTTCTCAGATGGTTTTCCCAGGCCTACAATGAAGCACAAAAAAATAATAAAAAGTTAGAAACTGAAGACTGTTCCTTTGATCTCCAAAGTTACACAGGCCTATGGGAGTCAAATTATTTCCACAGAAGTTGTGTAGTAACTTCTAATAAATAGAAAGTGTTTAGTTTCAACGTAAGTAAAGTTCTCAAGTAACACAAATATCAAGGTAGGACATAATTTAAAGTCCTTCTGAGAGGATCATCGAGTGCCTTGAAATATTTTAGTGCCATAAGGACAAAAAACCCAGCACACAAACCCCAACCCAACAATTTTAAGCCCCTACCTCTGCTGCTACTTCCCAGTCTGGTCGCCCATCACTGTCCTTCAGTTCAACGTATGGCTTATCATGAACTCTGTTCAAATCCTCGTGGAGCCCATCCAGAAGGAAAGCCAGAAGCTCCTGTGAGTCTTGCTGTTGGAAGCCATTAAATCTTGGAGCATATTTTGCTATTGTCCACTGGAAAAGAATGACAAAGTCATTTAACACCACGTGGCAGAAGTTGTAACGATCAGTCACAATATGGGAGTCCAGACACGTGCTGTCAGTGGGCACAAATTCAACTGCCAAGAGCTAAAGGGAACCCCTTTGCTTGCAGAACAAAAGCTCATTTACAGGCAAATGCATCATCTTTTGTCCCTAGAAAGGGCTATAAAAGCCATTATTTTATCCCACAGCCTCTGAGTCTTATCAGGTCATTCCTCTGACCTCACAACCAGTGAGCCACATATTCCACAGAATTCCTGAGCACCAGGACTGATGAGCACTGGCCTCTTCCAGGGCATCTGCCCTTGGCACTGCCCCTTCCTGCACACCTTCCCAGCACCCTTTACAGGCAAGAAAGGAAATTCCATGATGAGTTTGGAGCAGCAAAGGGGATGTCTGACTGCCCAGGATGTCACCGGCTTCAGAGCCAACTTCCAACACATCCAGGTTTCCTTCCCTTTCTCTAGGGGAGACACTGTTTGAGTCTCCAGACCATTACAATGCAGGTAACAGGAGGAAAAAGACCACTGAAATATTTGTTCAAAGAATTCTTGTTTTCTCCCAGAACTCCCAGCACAGACTCACCCTCAGCTTTAGGGGTGCAATGTTCTTCTGAGTCCCACTCCACAGCTCCTGAACCAGATCCCCATAGCACTTGGCCATGTGCCCTTTCATTCCTATGGGATTTGTCCTAGAAATTACAAAGTAATTAACATCACATTAAAACTGGAACACAGTTCAGGCCTGCAAATAAACCAGGAAGTGGAAAGGCTTCTTGCTCCCAGAAACAAGAGGTTACATTTTCACATTATCTAATCAGTATCTGCTGCGGAGCTGATAACACTGAATTGAAAAGATTTCTTTAAACTGAGTTTCAGCTTTCAGAACAGGATGAATAAATGCTCCAGGACCTGAAATGCCAACGGTCTCACACAGATAATTACCTGTTAAGTTCATAGAGATGCCTTCCTGAGATGAAATAGCGAGTGAGAGGCTGTGTGTTACTGACACACTGGATGCTGGAGTTCATGAAACACGTGTTCCCCAGATTGCTCAGTCCTGTAGCACCCTTTTCAGTAGGAACTGAGAGAAAAAAACATCATTAGATCAACTGTGCAGATGTGAAAATTCAGAATGCTGTATCAGTAAAGATGTGACCTTTTCACAGCAACCAATTTAATTTAACCTGCTCCCAATTACAGCAGCACAGATGCAAGAGGTGTTTAAAATACCTGCTCTCCACTCTGCTTAACAGAAGTGGGGGTGTTTTGTTGGGCCTGACCCACCACAGACATCAGCACAACCCAGACAAGCTATTTTCAGGTGAATAATTACAGTACTGAAAATTCTGGATTCATTCGTTAAAATTAATTCCTTCCCTTAAAAAGATCCAAGAAAACAAACACAAAATGCAAAGTTTGCCAGGTATCATTGGCTACTTCTCCACCTGAACATCTACAGATCTATCTGTCTATACCCTCAACCCACCCACATTTCCAGCATTTCAGTTAACAGAAAGCCCAAGCAAAGCAGCACAGGCATAAAAAAACCTCACCCACAGTTAAGAGCACTTAGATTAAAAGCAATTGTTTCAACATGATACATTCTTGGACTTTTCTTCCCATCCTGATTCAGTCAGTCTGCTGAAACACTCACCTTTGTGTCTGTCTATTTTACTGCTGTTTGCTATAAAAGACATCTCCTCTGGCCAGCTCATGTCCTTGTTCCGAACTGGAAAGAGATATAAAGAGGGGTTTTTTAAAAATTTCATTTACTCCTCAGAGCTTACTCAGCTGAAGAGGTTTAATTAAAATTCTCTAAAATTTGAGACTGGAAATCTGCGTATTTTTAGTTATTATTTTTGCTAGTTTTCCTCTCCATGTTTCCAATCCTTATTGGAACTCATTCTAACACTGGCATCACTCCAGCCACACCAGAACATCTTTAGAAAGCAGCCCTGGGATTGCTTTGCTGCTGGATAGCGAATTTTTCAGTGCTTATTCTAATAATTAACAAGAATCCCCCCAGATCTGAACAAATCTGTTCACTCCAGGAGTGATCACTAATATTTTTTGTTGTTGTGAACCAACAACAGATTCAAGTGCATTTCAAAACAAGGACAAATTACATCTGTTTCAGGATAAAGTGGGAGAAAACAATGTAAACTTTCCTAAGCTGGCTCTACCACCACCTCCCTCTGTAAAACCTCTATTTCTAGTGCATAAACCAATTGGAGACCCTTTTTATACCTTCTATTACTAAATGCTGCTCATCCTGGATTTTGAGATATTCCAGCCTGTGATCTTCATCATCCAGCAAGGTGAGATAGTTCTGCAGGAGCAAAAAAAAAATCCTTCATGTATTTATTACTTCTAAATGTAAAATACCCTCAAAGCAATGAAATTAAACAGCGGGGCGCACAAAAACCTCTGGAAAACGAGGAGCAAGAGTTTCCCAACCTGAGCAGTTCAACTTATGGCCACTATAATTTTTCTGTGCAGGTGTTATTTAATGGTTTCTAGAAAGGAATAGGATATTTAGCAGCTGGAGAGAAGGAGAGGAGGGAGAAGGGCCCCCATTACCTCACTGTTGTACAGCCAGAGCCGCATGTCCTCCTCCTTGATGCGCAGCCTCTGGGACAGGTACTCGTGGATCTCTTTGATGGTTTGCATCCGACTGAAGCAGCCAGTGTAAGCCAAGACCCTTTTGAGAGGAGCATTTGGAGAAGGGACATTCCCTGGATTCACCATCAGGAGAGAAAGGGAGAAGATAATCCATCCCACTGTCACGACCCACAGGCCAAAGTGCAATGAGAGCAGTAACAACTCGTACGCTGCATTTATCATCAGTCCTCTGCCAAAAATACTAGACAGTTCTACTGCTTGTATTTATGGATAAAATAAACTGGAAAACCAGTTGTTCCTGATCCTTTGGGACAGAAAACTTGCTATCAACAAAGCAGATAAATTATCTCCCTTCGTATCAAACCCTATTAGAAAATGGCTCCCCTGAGAGTCTCACAGGAAACAAATCATTTCAAAGAAGTTTTATTGTTCTTTTTGTCTCTTAGAGACACAGTATCAGAGGCAAAGGTAAAATTCAAAATAAAGGACTTCAAATTTTCCTGAGGATTTTGTTTCTGAGAGAACACTGTAAATAAAAAATAAGGTCAAAAAAGTCAGTCTGACTGTTCTGGGGAGCAGCAATGACTTTGCTTCAGCTCTTCTGTGGAGATGAGGGCTGATCTCTGCAGATGGACTCAGCCTGGAGTTCACAACAAAAGTATTCCTAATGACTAAATTCCTCAAAACACATTCTGTGATGGCACCCAGGATTTTCACCCAAATCTCTCAACATTTGTGAAACACAAACGAAAACATTTGTGTTTGCAACACAAATTAATTCCATCATCAGTCCAGATCGTTGCTCTTTATAATGTGAGCTCATCTTTAAATAAAACATTTGCACAGGAGATGAGACCGACTTGAGATTTAATTTTTTGGAGCTGTTTTAGTTCAAACTTTGGAGGTTCCCCACAGAGACAGGTTTGTAACAAAGTCATGAAAAGCTTTTATTATCCAGCCAAACCCAAACTGGGCAACTGCAGTGCTTAAGTGACCTGAAGAGTGACATTATTCTACTTTCACTGTAAAAAGATTAAAATAAAATGAACAGTACCACGTGAAAAGATGCAACATCATATTATTCCATGCAATTGGACAAGAGAGGAAACTCTACTGTGATCATAAGTCAGCAAAGCATCAGTCTTGCTTCAGTATACCAAGCAAAGTACTCATTTTGTCCAAAGAAAACAAACCAGCATTTTCTGAGATTAGGGATCAGAGGATTAGTTGTAAGATTACAGCAAGAAAGCATATTTGAGAACTCAACAAGATTAATAACTGATTGGATGATTGAATTAGTGCAGTGCAAAATAATTCCAAATCAAGATCAAATTTGGCAGAAATTCTTCATTTGAATTTGGGCGTTTGAGGAGGTTCCGAACGCAGCGGTTTCCATCGGATTAGGTCAGGTGGGAAAGGTGAATTTGGGAGCAGGCAGTTTCTGAGGTTTAGATTCCATCAAAGCAGGGAGAAATGGAGCACCTGCAGGAGGTTTTTAAACACTAGCAAGGCTAAAGGACTGATTTTTCAGTAGCCAGGTGAGCCCATTTCTGGACATGTGTCACTGTGGATGCCAATGTGCATCTGGGAATGTGAACACCAGGCAGGTTTGCAGCTGTGCAGGAAAACTGGGAACTGGGGACAAATCCTGAAGCACCTCCCAGCTGAAACCTAAATCACAATCTGAACATGATTCCTGTACAGTCTTCTGGTGAGCATTGCCACCACAATTACGACAGACAGATTTTAGCTGGGTGTTTACACTTTCTATTGAATTGTCTTTCTGAACCACAACA
Organism: Platyrinchus mystaceus; assembly: GCA_035041135.1. Taxonomy (NCBI): domain Eukaryota; kingdom Metazoa; phylum Chordata; class Aves; order Passeriformes; family Tyrannidae; genus Platyrinchus; species Platyrinchus mystaceus. The sequence goes on from JAWWLV010000053.1 coordinate 2,016,008, forward strand.
AATAATAATCTTCATATTCCATTAATGAAACTGCTTTCTAAAGAGCATTAAATAATTTGGGGCATCAAAGCCCAGCTGCCCAAGCAGCTCAGAGACCAGCTGACTGAACATTAATTTAATTTATTGTACCACTGTACTCTGATATACACACACACCCAGCCCGGTGCAGAGGCACCTATTCCATGGCTACAAAAATCCAGACAGGAATGACCAGCTCTGCCCTTTATCAGCTCAGTTCCTGCAGTGCTCATTTCTCACTCTCAGCTTACAGTAAACCATGCAAATCAACCTCCCTGCCAACACTCCCTGTGCCTGTTCCTTCAGGAGAGGGCAGGGGAAGCCTTTGGACCGTCGCTGTGCCGGACAGGTGATTAGCTGGAGCACAAGCACAGTGCCAGGAAGCTCCTACAGCCTGGGCTGGCTCAGAAACTGCACATTCTTGCTGCATTCTTAAGTTACCTCTGGGTAAGTGCTGAGGGAACATTCTGAGGCTCATCATACCCATATTGACCCAGATGTTGGACTGCTGGGTGCGGGTGGCCGGCTGCTGCCGCAGGAACAGCAGGTAGCGCGGGAACAGCTCCAGCTCTGCCACGTTGGTCTTGCTGTTCTTGATCACCTGGACACGGTCAAAACACAGCAGAGAGAGACCCACAAGTGTGTTGGGAATCCCAGTGGGAACAGCAAACAGTGATTAGGAAAAACAAACTGTTTTACCGGCAGGTGAGAAATCTGCTGAGCTTCTTATGTGGGCAAATATCCCCAGGAATGACAGTTTACTGATTTCTAAGCACTTTTTGGAGCTTATTAGCTGCAGATTGTCAAGAGCAAACCCCTGAGTTAGTGGAGCATAGCTGTCTGCACCACACCATGGAAAGAACATTTTTATAATTCCTGAAATATCTGTGAATCTACAACGAAGCTCATTAATTCCACTCAGTGTGCACTTCAATATGAAACTTTCACAGCTGTTGAACAAACTGACATATGCTGCATAAGACATTTGCTTTGCACTTTTTGAACTACAGGATTGAATTAAAACCTTCCTGTTGTAAGAACAGACTAAAACTTGCTTTTGTTACATTCTGATATGTCAATCGAAAAAGCTGAAATTCCCCCAAGACATGTTTTGCAGCTTTTCAGTCACCATTTCTACCAAGGTTTTGCTGCTTAGATGTGCCCAAACACAGACATCCATAAATAGAAGGAATGTTCACTGTTTTTGTGACCACTTCATTTGTGAGAAGCAATGTAACACACACTGAAGTGCCACAGTACTGAACTTCAGCTACAACAGGAACGACAGTGATGACATTTTCTGAGAAGAAAGCACATTAGTTTGTGTATAAAGTGATGTGGCCTTTTCTGGATCATGAAAGGTGTTTGTTTCCATGGAGAACGTGTGGGAGGAGGTAACACAAGCCAGTGATTTTTCACTGTAAAATAATTGCCAGTACTGGAGCCAAGAGAGAGAATTGTCAACAATCACACAGCTGATTCTCCCCCATCTGTGACACTGGATGTTTGTGACAACAACCACCAAAAAAATCCCTTCACTGGCTTTTTTAAGCGTAGCTCCTACAAGAGACTGCCTGACACAAAACAAACCAACCAGTCTCTGAAATGAAGGCACTCCACAGAAATCTAAGTTTCTACCATTTGTACAAGAACAAAGTGCAGCTCTGAAGTGCTGCTGAGCATCCCTGGAGCCAGAGAACAGGCTCTGCCTGTTCCCTTCCCCGGGCTCACCTCCTGCCATCTGCCTTTGAGCTCTTCACCAAGTTTTGCTCATTGTGTTTCTATGACACTGAATCTGAAGGAGCAATTGTTACCTTCCCCCACTTCATGGAATTGTCAGGGAGAAGAGAAGGGTTTTCAGAGCTGCAGGTGTCCCAGTTTTCGTTTCAGGGGATTTGCAGACCAGCTGAAAATTTATCTCAGCTTCTCAAGATGAGTGTTTTGATGCCAAGCCTTTTAAACTGATCTCAGGTTTACTTCTGTCTGCTTTAGCAATCACCACCAGTTGAGCAGCCCCCCTGCCCTGCTGCAGCACCTCCTGAGGATTGTGCTGCAAACCTCCTGCTAAATATCCACAATTTTCTATCCATGTCCATTTTGGGGACTGTTTTTTCCCAGCTTGCCCTTCCAGACTCTCCATTTAGGATGGGTGGGAGGTGACTGTCACAGGTTACCTTGTGCCCCTGGCAGGGCTTTGGACAAATGAGGTGGTTTGTGTTATTTCAGAGGTTATGGCAAGTCCAGTGTGTACAACCCCCACTTACCGGCCTGGGCAAGGACAGATTTGCTCCATACCAGTGGTAAAGTGCTCTCCAAACTGGCTCTGGTACCATCACATAGTCCTTGCCTTCAACCAGCTGTGGAGATCTCTTTAACCTCCCACCCTCCATTGTTAGTGATGCAGCCTTGCAAAAAGGGAAAAAAAAAAAAAGGGTTTTGTCACATCTCCAATGGAAAAATCAGTTTACAGCCACAATGATTTTAGTTCATGAACACAGAACACTCTTTAATTATTAAAAACCTTCTAAGTAGCAATTAGCAACTGCTTTTCATGCTGAAAGATGGTATTTAAATGTAACTATTAACATGCAAGTTCCATTATTTACTATTTCTCTAAAAGCCTGCCCGGTATAAAATCCAAAATGTGTTTGTCTCTTGTGTCACCTACTCCAACAACTTGGGACAGAGAAATCCAATCCCTGCACATCACTGATGGTGCTGGTCTGTGTTTCACCTTTTATTTGCATCAACACTGCAAAACCTGTCAGTTTTACTATTTAGACAACTACTTTCTGTTGTTATGAACAGCAATAAACTCATATTCAGATGGAAAATACCAGAGTGTTTCATTATCAAAGTATCTGACATTTAATGCTGCAAGCTGTGTTTCCACAAACACCTCTCCCATTGTGAGAACATTTTGAATGTTTCTTTTCTCACAAACACACAAACTAGCCTTAGAAGTAGAACACAGTTTTCCCCTCTTAAATTAAGAGTAAGAAAGCCAAATTTTGTTCTGTGACAAAGCAGGGTTAATTTGGAATTAAGACAGGAGCTGACAAAGCTCAACACACAGAGAGCTGTGCTAAAACACAATTTTCCTCCATTCCCACTTACCTTCACTGGCTCCTGTGTCACCAGGGGCTGGTTATCAATAGCTCCTGGTTTCTGAGGGTTGAGCTGGAGCAGAGAATTCCCGTTGGCTCCGAGGAAACACTGGTTGTTGTTGTCTGAAGTGTTGTGCTGCCTGGCAAAGCACACCTCAGAGCCTGGGCTCCCAGGGTAGAGGGTGTCTGAGAACACAGGGACAAGGAGAATTGCGCTTCATGATTCCACAGGACACAAAGGAACGAGTTACACTTGCTTTTTTTTGTGGGTTTTTTTTTGTTTGTTTTAAAAACACAAAGGTTGCTCAAGTTTGCTGTCCTCCACTCTGCAGTTAAACATGCAACTCCTCCCAACCACACAGGGGTAAATGTATTATCTCTCACAAAAGGTGAAGAAGTGGAAAGATGAGCTCCAAATATCACTTACAGGTTTGAAATAGCCTAAGGAGGTTTGTGTGAGCAAATGTGTTGAGCATTTGCTTGTTGTCTGGATGTTTGAGTATCCAACTCCAGAACATCTTACATATAAAACTGAATATCTATGCAGCAATGCCTTATTTACTTTTCCTTGAAAAGGCAAATGTTTTTATCCTGATAGAACCTGCTCTGGTCATGCAAAACACTCTAAATCTAAATTTTATTAAAAAAATTAAAAAAGAACCTTTAAGGTAAAACTTGTCTCTCTTCCTGCCCTTCCTTTATTTCCCCCAAACCCCATCCCCAAAATTATCAGAGTAACTGATCTAACTTAAACTGAATTTATGACTTTCAAATACCAGATGCAACATCCAGCTTGTCTTACAGGAAAACAAAAAATATCTCCAATTCTCACAAGACCTCATTGAAACCCATCTCTAAAATCTCCTCTTTCACAGAGATGGCTTTAGGATCTGCACAAACTCATTCAAATTTAAATCACATGCCCTGTAAAACTACAACTAATGGCCTTTTTTTGCTGCTTTTTTCCTCTTTTTGGCATGTGAGATCATCTCATTGCACGGCAGAGGATAAACCAACCAAGCACATGCTTAAACAACTAATCAGGAGGAAAATCCACTCAGAAAACAAATGATAAGACAAAAAAACACCTTGACAATAATTCTGGAAACTAAGCATAACCAGATGAACTGCTCTTCAAACAAGACTAAAAAACATCCCAGTGATCCTACAAGTGCTGCAATCCAAACTGGGTTATGTTTTTGGCTGGAGGGGTCCATGCAGGGTGGAGTTTTTTTCAAGAGCTGTTGTACATTAAAGCTCCAAGGAAATAAGGTGCTTACTGCTGCTGGTGGACTCTGAGGCTTCTGAGGCAGTAGAAATATTATCTGAAAACTTTTCTTCTGTTGCACTGCAGTAATTAAGACCTCCCACTTTGTCTTCTCCCTGTTCTGAGGGATTGGCTGGAGCAGCTACGAGGGAATTCTTACCTCCACTCAGGACTGATGAAGGCTCTATCACAACAGGGTTTGCATCCTAAAATGGGCAGAAAAGTGAACTATGAGCCATTAGCAAAGACATGTCAGTGAGACCAACCACCAAAATTCACCTGGCACATCACAAGCTTTACTCAGAATATTTGCCACACCTACCAGTGAAAGCTCTGCAGAAATAACCAGCCAGAATTGTCAAATGAATAGAATAAACCCTTCTGTACAATGCAAAAATTGGGAAATGCCAGAATTTTCTCTATCTACATACACAAAAATCCAATCATTTTAGACAGCTATAATTACAGACTATAAATATTTGAAGATCTGTCCCTGCTGAATTTCATATGGTTAAAGAAGAGCAAGCACAAGAACAAAAAAAACCACATTCTTTCCCCAAACCTGCAGCATTTTCACAGCAATTCTGAGTTAATGGCCTTGTGCCACCAGGCAAAGGATTAGGGATGAAATCCTTGGCACATCTGAGCACTTGCACAGGACAAGGATCAAATTACCTGCTATTTCTGGCATTTAAGGCATCATTTGTCCAATTCATTGTGCACAGAGAATAATTGTCATTACATGGTCAGTTAACACACACGTTGCAGTTTTCTGAGTCCTTTCAGTTATTTGTTTTTATAAAACAAATCAAATGCTCATGGGATTACTTGTGATGACATAAAACTCTTTTGAGAAGTTTAATTCCCTTGTTTAACCTGCAAAGGATATTTATCTCCACCTCAGTTAAATTTTATTAAATTTAAGTCTAGTATATACTCTTTCTTTTGTAAAACTCATAGTGATGCTTTAACTTGAACTTTTTGGAGGGTATTAAAGAGCACCAGTAACTGGCAGGTTTTAGTAGGATTCCTTTGATCACTGGGCTACTTTTCACATTCCCTCTAAATCAAATTATAGCAATTCCCTCCTGATTTGCCCAGAAAATGCACTGTGTGTATTTGTCCCAACCAAAGCAAATTTTTATCAAATCAAAATCATCACCAAATGGATCAGGAGGCTTGAGGGAAGTACCACTGTTTTGAGATGCAGGAATGAGGGAAGTTTAATGAGATGACAGTGCAGAGCTCACCAGGTAACAATGATTCAGCAGAACAATTATCTGCCACCAAGAGACAGGAGATGCTGAATTTCAAGTGTTATTGGTTAAGCAGTTGTTTGCTCCACCACATATTTTCCATCCACACATTCACAAATGTTAAGATATCACTTATTCAGCGTAGATTATCATAATTATACTTACATATTTGACATATTCTTTCCACTGGTGCCACCAGGGCATAGCAATGAGAAACCAGTTGTGCCCTGGCTGGAGGCCATACCTGCTCTCTCTTTCTAACCAGCCTCTGCACACAGAGAACATTGAATTGTGAGCTGACACAGGGGATTTACAGTGCTTTTGAAAACAGTAAAAGCTGATTCTTGACACACTGGAGACACTGAGCAAAACACAGACCTGATGATCTGTCCCTCCTCCTCGGGGGTGGCAGGTCGCAGCCCCAGCACGATGTGACACACCTGCAAGGGGAAAGTCATCCCTGTTAAGAACCACACGAAACAAAAGCAAAACTCAGCTCCAGTGGGATTCACAGCATTGTTTAAAATTATGCAGCAAGATGAGCTAACATTGAAATAAATAAAGAAGTGTTTTGAACTACGAGGTTCACAACCTGTTGCTACTGGTAAGACAACGATGCCAAGAATGTCAAATGGCCCAAGAGGTGAAAAGTTGTCATTATTTAGTTTATATATGTAGTTTATTTATAAATTTTACTGTTATTATATTTATCATTGCTTATACAGTTTATTCTATATTGTATTATTTGGTTTATTTATATAGTTTTCATTCTTTTCAGGTCTGAGCTGCGAAAGATCCCAGGGCTGACATGGATCAGACACACATATTAAAATGCCTGTATGTACTGGAGAGAGGGAATGAGGAACTGGGAGAACAGAAGCTGTTGGAAGAGGACAAACTAAAGGCTAAAACAAAATGGAAAGGGGAAAAACAGGGAGCAGTGGTTATATCTAGGACTTTTTATAGTTTTGAACCAAACACAGGAGAAAAAGCACCATCTCCTGAGTGGGGTTTTATTCCCAGGACAAGACAGTGCCAGTTTTGCTCCTCATCCCATGATTTACAGCCTTATGTCTCTTTTGAGGCCATCAATTTGCATCTCATCTGGAGATTTCCCCATACAATCTCTTATTTCAGTTTCTACTGCAGTGAGAGAGAGACCATTTCACGTTCTGAAGGCAGCAAAGGTCACGAGCTGGGGGGAAGCAGCAGCTCTTCCAGCACCCACAACACAGCTGGTTCTGGTGTTTCCTTCTAAACTCATCAAACCCTGAGCTAATAGGAGATTCTTCACACAAACCAACCCCTCTGCAAACAAAGCAATTTGTTGACAAGCTTTCCAAGATGCTGCACTCAGAATATTTTGGCTTTTGTCTGCAGATGAGACACGGCTCAAACGCCCAGACAAATCAATGGCAGGCTCTGCCCCTGCAGCTCACGTGACACAGCTGTCAAAAAATAAAAATTGACATTAAAAATCAAAATACACAGAAATTGTGCCAGGAATAAAAGAAAATATTGTAAATGAGGCTGCCACTGAGCAGTGTGTAACACTGGTGATGTGTAATCAGCACCAGGACAGATTTATTCCAGGCTTCTTCATTCTCTGTCAATATGGCAGAGATATTTGTTAGTTCATCAATACTGAGTTATGATGGGATATTTCAGGCTAGACAGGTCAAAAATAAAGGCAGCCCTTCTTGACGAGGTTGCAATGTAAGCAAAACCTGATGCAATCAGGGATAAAAAGAATCTGAAGAACTTTCTGGTGTTATTCTTTCCAGCTGTGGCTTCAGAATACTCTCACTCTGTTTAGCTGCCCTGAAGTTCTTGGAAAAATGTCATTCAACATTTAATTTATAAAAGTAGTTCTGGGTCACAAGCAGGAGAATCACCATGTGCTATTCAGGTAGCTTTTCACAATTATTTAAAAAAAAACCCCACCAAACCATACAGTTTCTCTCTGATTAAGTATTTTTCTGCTACAATCTGAACCTGTTACTGCTTAAGATTCACAGATGGGAATGAAGCCCAGTGGTTCTCCTTGTTCTTCCCTGGAGGAACTGAGACTGTCAAATGGGGCTGGAGGTGAACACTAAATTAGGATTATTATTATTTAAACTCCAAGTATCAACCTCTACAGACAACAGGCAAGGAACAAACTGCAGTGCATGAAAATACTCTTTGGGGTTTTTTTCCCTGCACAAAGTGAGCCAGAGCTAAAATATGGCTTTTAAGGATTTAGAGAAATCCAATTCAAGCTCAATTAAAACCAAATTCAGCACATACTTAATCCTCAGCTGCTGCAGCAGAACAGTGATATGATATCACAGCTTTCAAGGGCTGCTTCATTAAGGAAGCAGTGAGAGGCACCTCAGAGGGCCTGAACAGAAAATGGAAAGGGAAACTCGTTGCAAAATATAAAGGGAAGGAGAGATTTTTCTCTTTCCCTGTGTCACCTTCTTGGCAACGATTTGCCAAAAAAACCCCTTTAAGAAGCCAGACTTTGTCTAATGGAAAATCCACCTGCTGATACACTTGGAATTTCTGAACAGTACACCAGGTTCACTTTAACAAACTGTGCTTTAGGCATCTCCATCCACTGAAAGGAACAACAATCAAGCAGAGAATCACCTGTCAGGGCAACTCAACTGCAAAGCCACATCCCCTCCTGCCCGAGCCTGACACAAGTGCTGAGGCTGCACTTCGTGGCCATGCACGAGAGCTCAGGAGTTCATTACTGTGGGTTTCAGGCTGAAATTTCCTGTAAACATACCTGAAAAAGCAGATTTAAAAATTCATTGGCAAGTGCACTCTTCACACTCCAGATCTGGTAGTCCTCCAGAGTGAGGTGTCCCAGCTGAAAGGGAGGGAAGGGGAAGGAAAAACCATCAAACCGTTGAGTTCTAGTAAAATGCTCATTAAACAAGACTTTTATCACACAAGTTTGATGAAAACTAGCATCTACCACTTTGACAGTAAAATTTGATGCAATGGAAGACAAAAAAATCCAGTTTTAGCATAACAGACACAACCCAGAGAACCCAAAAGCTTGGAGAGGATGAACTGTGCTCAGTGTGCAACCTCTGCTCCATCACTCAGATCTCACATTCACCCCCTGCATCCATTCAGACCCCACCACCTTCCTCTGTGGGTTGGGAAAAACCAGCTTGGATCATCCAGTCCTTATGATCTCACCTGACAACACAAGTCCCATTAATTGTTAATCACCTGCCCAGTCACAGCAGTGAAAACACTGACCGGTGTCACTCCTGATTTCCGACCATTCAGGGCTGGGATCCATCTGATTTTTTATATGGTAATATAATTCATGGCCAATTTGCCAGCAGTGGCAGTTACTCTGCCTCCTCTTCCAGCCCATTTTCCCCAGAGTTCACCCAGGTCAAAGCTAACACACGAGGAGAGGTTAAATAATTTATGTAATTACTGCACCATCAGCTCTTTCCAGCACTACATTGATGATGCAACTATGAAAGATATTCTGGGGACTTAAGTCATTTTTTTTAACTCTTTGTGGAATCAAAACTGCTGGACACTTGCTTATAAACCACCTTTTTTTAAAAAGTAAACAGTAAAAACCTCAAAGGGTGAAAGAGAGAGAAGCCACATATTCCACTGCTTTGGCAATTAAAGAATTGCAATAAAATATCTGCCCACCACTTTGTTGGAGCCCAAGCGAGCAAAACAACTATTCAAACAAGTAATTAAGCATTTCTAGGCATTCTTTGCAGTTTTTCATCAATTATTTATAGTTTCCAGACACTTTTCCCAATTAGTGGAGCAAAGGATGAAATAATGGAAGCAACTTTCCCTGTGTTGTTCAAGGGTGATAACTTCAAATCTCCTCTCTCCAAAAAGCAAGGACATAATTAAAGATTTACACCCAGTTCACTATAAAGCACAACCTAAACTAAAACCACTTTTTGCTGTGTGTCATGACAGTCACAACAGATCCCTCCACAGTTTCACAGAGGCACAGGAAGATAATGTGTCTTTACACAGCATAAAATAGAAATTAAACTTATGTTCTCTTTTTCACATGATCATATTTAACATGAACCAAAAGAACAGTTTCTCCAGAACAAAAGCCAAGCAGCAGATTTAAAACTGGTGTTAGTGATGCACAGCAAAGCCCTGCAAACAGTGCAGGCTTCAAATTAATTTGATCTGGTTATGTATTTTTGGGTGAGTTTCATATATAAAAATGGCTTCTGAAATTCAAGCCTTTCAAAGAACAATGTGGTTAATTTGAATGGAAAAGTGACATTTCCTGAAAGAGAATCTTTTATTGACCCATCTCTGCTCTGAAGAAAGGTTTTACTTCCTTATAAATAAACTGAAGGGGCATAAAAGTGACAAGGAAAGAAGAGTGAAGTCCTACCTTTGTGTTATCATGGGTATGCAAAATATCTTCTACGATTTCAGACAGACCCATGTCCAGCTCCTTAAACAGAAGGATCAGAAAACAGAGTTAAAAGTCTCCCAGCACTCTCTGGAGCTGAATTAAGAATAAAAACATAACTGGAATGGCTGTTGGTGATAAGTGTGTAACTCAGAACTGAGGTTTCTTCACAGGAAAGAACAGATACAGGAAGGAAACCTGCAGCTTTGGGCAGGGCAGAGCTGTGGCCCAGCCCATTATCCACCTCCCTCAGAGCAGCTCTCAGGGAATCCCGTGTTTCACTGAGCCCTGTTCAGTGTTCACACCCCAGCTGGGGAAGGGTGGCTTTAAGAAGCAGCAGGAAGAAGAGCCCAAACACAACTCACAGGGATTTTATCTGTCCGATTATCCTTCCACACCTCCAGCAGTGCCACCACCATGTCCCTCAGCTCCGTGCGGGACAAAACCCCGTCCCTGTCCACGTCAAACACCTTGAAGCAAACTGAGAGAAAGGGAAATGACTTTTCTGTTAGAGCCACTCCACAAATCCCTTCTCCCACTTCTTGCAGAGAGCCCCAAGAAGCTGATTTAGCGCTGGCAGTTGTGACGAGGCAGGATCCGTGTGTGGAGGGGAGGAAATGGAGCAGCTGTGTTTAATAAACTGCAATCTACATCCCTGCAATCCTCTGCTGTGCTTTCTGATGTGACAGAGCAGGGAACATATGTGCATCCAGAAATTTCCAGGGAGTGATGGCTTTTAAGTTGCAGCAATATGGCTTTGGGAAAGGAGGGAACGAAAGTGCCTCAAAACACAAGAACCTTGCAGGGAGCCAGCTGAGGACTGGGCAGTGAAAAGCTACAACATGCTATTTAGCACAAGACAATCAAATAGGACATTTGGTTTTATATTATATATAATGAGAAGGTAAGTGTTTGCACTTTCTGTACTGAGATACACACCTCTGCATCATAATGCAGAACACTGAAAAGAACTTCTGAAATATGGTTTTTTCCCAGTTTGGTAATTTATATGAAACTACTGGTAAGTTATAAAATGCACAGAATTAGGTTTAATCATCCTTTATAAAAGGAAACCTTGATATTTAAAATTCCTGTAATTTTTTAACTGCCAGAGTTTGTCACCTTTCCCAGACACGCATTTGTTCAGCGGGAAAAAAACCCTCTCAAAATGTGAAAACAACTAAACCTCAAACTGAAAAACTCCTCTTAAAATTAACAGTTAAAACATTTTGCATACTTACACTTCTGTCTTTCTGCCAAGGGTCCCCTGCAACATGCTGAGAGCCCACAGGAAATTTCTTTAAAATCTATGTGATTGTCTCGGTTTTCATCAAAAGCATTAAACAAACCTGCAAACCACAAAAGCATCTCCTGTTACAGCACCTGACAGTCCCACTCAGCATTTCCAGGAGGGGTTAATGGGTAACATTGGCAAGGAGAAGTACAAACACTCGTAATTTATTCTTATTAAGTGCAATAAAGACAATTAAGCAGCACTAAGACCATTTCAAGGTGAATTAGATCGCTCGTGTCCGGCTGGTCAAGCCAGGGGCTGGGAGGGAATCAGGAATTCTGATTTACAGGGAACATCTGAGCCAGGATGGTCAGGATAGGCCTTTCCCCAAGGGCTAAGGGACAAAACAGTCTCAGGTGCCAAATGCCTTCACTTTTCCAATGTGCCTGACTGAAATTCCTATGGAAATCAAGGAATTTCACTGCAAATTTGGCCCTCGGGAGCTTTAGTTACCAGCCTTCAAAGGATTTATCAATTCCATTCATTCAGCACTTACAACCTTTTTTATCCCATTTTTTTTAAGCAACACTGACTCCACAGAAGCCATAGAATGACCAGAAACCATTTAGGCTTCCCCAGGGCAGCTGTGTAAATTTATATCACTAGGTAGATAAAACACACCTAGGAACAAAAGGATATGGGGATAAATCCCTATAGAATTGGGCAGAAGTTCAGATTTTTTAACAGTCTGCATCCACTGCAGATGAATTTCCCATTTTCTGCTTACTTGTCAGTAAAGCCAAGAATTTGGTGACACAAAAGTTGCCACTCCTGGACTGCAGACAAAACCCTGTGAGTGAGGGGAACGTTCCTGAACGTCCTGATGTGGGGCAGCAAACCAGAATTGCACAACTGCAACCTCCACTTCTTCCCAGAGTGGCTTCAACTGGACAGACCAGTTTGGTTATTAATATAAATAACAGCAGACAAACCTCCTGACTGAGTGGCCTGGATTAAATCTTCCCTAACTTACACTGTTGGGGAAGGGTCTCTCATTCAGGGGCAGCAGTTTGTCGTTACAGAATCTTAAGGAACCCAATGAAAGATTTTAAGCAACTAAGGGGCAACTTACACATAAATTTTGATGTATTTCCTGACAACTCCTAAGAATGAAACACACAGAAGCATCACTTCCCTCATCATTCCAGATTTCCCAACAAATAGACATTTCTCAGGCCTCATTTCCCACTCCCAAACATTCAGAACCCAGTGGAACGATCGCGTCATTGAAGCCTAAAAGCCATTTCAGAACGGGCTCAGTTTTAAGCCATGACATTTGTCGGTACTTGTGTGTCCCCTGAGCAGCAGCACCTTCTCAAACTCCTGATCCCATTCCATACCTTCACTCAGAGATGGATGAATTGGAGGGGAAACTAAGGGGGCAAATGTTTCCAAGTCAAAGCGTCCTGTTCTCGACTGAGCCTTCAGCAGCCAGTAGCGCTTCTCCAGGTCGATGATGTCGGATTCCTCCACTGCACAACCAACAAAAACAAACCAGACTTTAACTTCTTTATCTACAGAACCTTCCTACCTACTTACCAGCCAAGAGCTCAGCATCAGTAACACCACGACAAGTGGTTAGAGATACAGAAATGAGTTTTTCCCACTGCTAAAGGTTCCTGCAGCCTCTTCATTTTCACCCGTTTCCTCTTGGGGAATTGAACAGGTAGTTTATAAGTGCAATATCTTATTTTCCCAAAGTATCCAGTATTAAAACCCTCAAAAAAAGAGTAAAGTAGCACTTTTAAAAAAAAACCTCAGATCTTTTATGGAAAAAATAATGTAGTACTGGCTCAATTCCTACTGAAATTTTTAGCCCTCTGATACAGTAACAAGGCTAAATTTTAATGTGGCATTTTAACAGTATTCAGCATTTTTTCCCCAAATATAAAAGAGTTTATTTCACATTATTATTTCTACTGTAGAATCATTTAGAATCCCACTCAACATTAGGGAGTGATTACACAAACCTACAAGACACTTCATGCAGAGGAATTTACAAGGCAATTTAAAGTGAGGGGGAGAAAAACCAAACCCCAAAACCAATGAGCAAAACAAGGTGCTAAACAAGAGTAAATAAAAATAGCCAGAGGAAGAACTTGTGCTTTCTTTCCAAACATCACACACAAATGCTGGTCTTATGCTTGATCCTTGAAATTAAATATATATATATATATATATAACAAGATTAAGTTTCTGCTCAACAATACTTTTAACCTTTTTACATATGCAAGTGTGTCACAACACTGCTTTAGGTCAGTGCAAATTAATTGGTGCTCAAATAGATATGTAATGACAAAGCTGTCTATATTAAGCACCACTACGTGTGATCTCATTCCCAGATGGTTCTGAGCCCTTAAATCCACGCCAGCTTTCTAATAGGTTTAACTTGAGCTATTTGGCCTGGTTTAGTCTAGAGAAACAATAATAATCCTGTAAGGCTTAAGAACAGAAGAGCTCTCCCCCCCCAAAAAAAAAGTTATGTGTCAAATTGAAATTTTATTGATTTCTTATCCCATTTCTGTCACTGGGAGTAGGAGTTGACTTAGAGGAGTAACTGAGGTAATTCACAATAAGCATGAAGCAGCTGTAATACCCAGCACACCACATGATGCATCAAAACCTACACAACACCTCACCCTCAGCAGCAGAAAGTTTGGGAAAATCTGAGTAAAATGTAGTGGAAGGGGTTTGCATCTTCCTGCAGGGTCTTTTTAGCAGGAAAAGTGACATCAGTGAAAACACGTCCCTCGTCCTCTTTGCAGTCACAGCAGACCCTGCTGTGCAGATCTGGGGGCACATCAAGGTAACCCACCCCTACCCCTGCCTCCCACCCCCAGGGAGGGCTCAGCACCCCCAGGGAGGGCTCAGCACCCCCAGGGCACAATTTCCAGCTGCTGTACTTACACAGTGACTCAAGAGCTGATCCAGAAGAAAAACTGATTTCCTTTCTCCTCTCCCCCTCCTTCCCACAGGGATCAATTCCCTGCTCTACCATCTCCTGGCTCCTGGTTGTGTTGTGATCACAAAGTCATTTGGGTTGGAAGGGGCCTTTAAAGGTCACCCTGCAGGGACACCTTGCACTGGATCAGGTTTCTCAGAGCCCCATTCCAACTGGTTTTGGATGTTTCCATGGATGAGGAATCCACCACACCTCTCTGGGCAACTTCACCACAAAAAAATTCCCCTTCCTATCTCCCCTCTTAGTTTAAATCCATTACCCTGTGTCTTATCACCACAGGCCATACCAAAAGTCTGTCCCCAACATGTAAGGAAGCAATAATTTACATAAATAAAGGAACATTATTCTACTAGAAATCAAGAAAGAGAAATAGTTATTTCTCTGAAATATCACAGTGCTGATACCTTAGGGCTGCCACAGACTTGAGCAGAACAGTCAAGGGATGGAGAACTGGAATGTTCCAAGAAATACAAGGAAATACAGAAAAGCCACCCAGGGGACACCTCCCTCATCGTGCCTTGGTGATTTAACAGTCAGTGCATCAACACAGGAGAGAATCTACCAGATGAAATCCACTCTCCTCACTCTTGTCACCTCTCCAGGTGTCAGGGGGTTCCAGCAGGGACCAGAGAGCTCACCAGACCTGACATCCCAGTGCTCCCACAGCGCCCAAACAGCTGCAGGGAGAGGGAAGTTTGCACTGCCATTTACAGGTGCACGTCCCCATCACTGCTCTCATTAGCAAACACAACAGCATTATTGGTGTGCTCTTGTGCATGAGCATGTAAATCCCTTTGTTCCCTTTTAATCCACCTTGTAACAAGGAGGAATAACAAATGTGGGAGTTGCACTTGGTTCCTGAAATGAAGTAACACCCAGAATCTTCCAAACCCTCAAGGAAGCTCATCTGGTCCTCAGCGAAGGGTAAACCTGCAGAAACCTGCTTTCCCTGGCAGGTGCAATATTTATCTTTGGTAAGTAAGAGCTGAAAGGCTGTTTTATTTTGTCACAGGACCATTCTCAAATATCTACAGTAGAGCCTAGTTGCATTCTATTTTTTTTAATTGCACTTCACAGATGTTTCTACAGTGGTAACTTGTTTTATTCCTTAATCTCTGAGAGGAAAGGTTATCAGAAAGCATTTCAGTCAAGCAGTGGTGGAAATAACATGGACATTTAAAAGGCAAAGAATTTTCAAATAATCATCTTTAAAGGAACAGCTGATAAGTATTAACATAAGAGTAACACTTTTATTACAGCAGCCCCAGTGCACTGACTTTTGAGGAAAAGACAAACATTTTAGAAAGTAAAACTGGCAAAGCAGTAAATAACATTCTTAGGACTAATCAGCCTCACACAGATTAGGTTGAACACAAGTAAAAATGTGACAAAAGGGTACTTTTCATTCACAGTCCATTGCAATAGTTTCAGGTAACAAAATCCAGAGGATTTACTGGATTGCAGCCCACGTGAAGTTCAAGTGCAGCTGAGAAAGCAGTTGTTGCATAATTTGATTTCTCCAGAGTGAATTTTTGCACCTAATCTTGTAAGTCACTCTCAGGACATGCAGTGCACCATCTATTCCTCCACAAATGTGAACTGAAAGAGATCTCTGGCAATTTGGGGAATAGACATAGAATCATATTTGCTACTGAACTCCAATGAAGCACGAGAAAGGCAGACTGCACTTAATACCCAACCATGTTAATGTGCACAACCAAACTCCATATTCTAAAGAGGTTTTGCATAGATAAAGGATTTTATCTTTTCAAAATATAACCGTTTTTTTCCCCCTAATGCCTGTTCAAATCCCATCAAAAAGTGTGAACTGGACTTTCATTCAGATTACTCAGAAAACATATCGTATATACAGTGTGGTCCAAACCATCAGAACAGACTTTCTAGGCCAAGTAATTATTAATTTTTGTTAATTAAATACATGGTATGATCATTTGAGGTCACATGGACATATTACACACCTGTGTAATTTAACCATATACTACCAGTTTACTCCCATGTGCTGTTTTGTGTCTCCCTCATCACTTGCCCATTAGAAATAACCAAAACCTTTCAGATCTGTAAAATTATAAACAGTGTTTCTTGGTTCAAATCTTTCAGAATCAGACAAATATAATCAGAGGGATGATAATGTCAAGTGCATCTAAAGCACAGCCTTCAAGGCTGTAAGGGAAGAACAAGCAAACACTTTCAGCCAAAATATGCATCTGGAACTGTAAATCTCCTAAAAATGGGTTAATTTGAAACCACCTGATCGAGTCAGGTGGGATGACAGTGATAAACACTAAAAAACCCCCCAGCCTTCATTTTAATGCCATTCCCATGAAACCTAAGTCCTTCCTAAACATTCCATAGGTAGCAAGCCATGAATAACCCCCTGTCTCAGAACAAACATTTCAAAGCACCTTTTCCTTTCAGGCACCATTTGTTACAATTCTTCCCACGACCACAATTCACCAAGTATTTCAGTACAGTAATTTTTACCCACCTATTGGTACAATCCTCTCTGGTTCACAGCAGCAGAAACATACCATATTCCCAACATTTTAACTGGGACTTGGCCTGGTTTGCTGGTTACCATGATCTCCAGGCAGAGCCCAGTCCCTGCTGGCAGCTCTTCATGGCGAGGCAGGAGCAGAGCTGAGGGACTGGCACAGAGTGTGTTTCTCACTGAACACCCTCGTTTGTGGCTTTCCAATTAACCCACAGAACGCTCTGGGACCTGAGCACCCAGAGCTGCTTTGCAAGACATAAAATAGCCTGGGAACTAAGAGGATAACAAGGGGCAAAATGCAGATTAAGTGATGCTGAGGCTTTTACTTATTGGCCTGGGCTGATGTCACACTTTCATCTTTTTGCTGTTCCTAATTGACAAACAAACACAGAGAGAAGGGAATGTTGCAGCCTGAGCCAGGAGAGATCCCTGTGTGTGCCAGACATGGCTATCCAGGTGTCCCTCCAGCAGAACAGGGATTATCAGTGCCTGAAGATGGGAACACCACGGGAGAGGGGGGAACAGCACAGCTCCTCTCACAGCACACTTGAAAAAAAGCAGCACAGAATGAAATGTGCTCTTAAAAGCACCTTTAATAGATCCAAAATCTTCAGAATTGCCTTGTAGATATGATTAAGAGATGGTGTTTCAAGAAGCTGAAGTGGAAAAGCTTCAGAAGACGTATTTAACATCCAGACAGGCATTTAAAGGGAGCAAAGTGAAGGGATCACCTCATTTCACTTTCCTTTTACTCTCCCATCTCCAGCTTCCCACAAACCCCACAGGTTGACAAACCCAGCTCTGACAGACGAGGTTAATTCCACAACATTCAGCTCCAGTCTTGCTTCAAAAACTGACTCTTCCATTTCCACCACCCTGTCTGGTTACCCAGGGCTCCTCTCACTCATTACATTAAATTACTGATAAATGTATGCTCTAAAATAGAATTATTACCCTGATTACAGACTGTTCTAGCTGCCCCTCAGTAGGCAGGAGCTGGCAGGAGGAGCAGGAGCACTTGGATGAATTTTTCTGACAACAGAGGAGAGTCTCTTCAATTCAAAGGAGAATTGGGATGTTATTTAATCACAACTCAGTGACACAAGAACGGGGTAACAAAGACATACAAATTAAGCATTCTGTCAGTTGGAAACCAGGCACCCCTGTGATAAATGGGAGTACTGTCCCCATGGAAAAGGACTGAAAATCTGAGTATCTGAGCCCATTACATGACACTGAGACACAGCAAAATGACACATAAAAAGGGCAAGCAGCACCTACATTGGAGCAGAAAAAACACCTGCAGCTAAATGAAGGAAATGAATGAGGTCTCACCTGAGTCTGTGTGACAGTAACGTGGGATTTCCACCACAGTGCTCTTCACTGGGATGGTTTAATATAGATTGATACATGTCAATCTAAACGTACATGATCATACTATGAAACTGAGAAAACCCAAAGCACTGCTAATTGGTCAGCACTCAAGTGTAAGACAAACTCATGTCTCTGAAACTGGTTTTTTAGGAGCAAAAGGTCCAAGACAGACTTAAGTTATTTTGTCACCTTTCAAATGAAATGTTTCATATTTCTGATTTAAGTGAGATGGAACAAAATTTGATTAAAAGCAGCAAGTGTGGGCAGCTTCCTGTAACTTAAAAAATTTCCTTGCTAATTATGTGTTGAGAAATATAATTCAATACATCAGCACAGCAAAATAAGTGTTATTTACAGATGAAAAATTAGTATTCTGTTGTTTGCCTGCAAGCTCGGCTCATTAGGCAAATTTAAATGGAGCCACTGATGCTTGGCAATAAAACTGTGTCTGAATCAATGGGAAAAACTTTCCCTGTTTTGATCAGGGCAATTTTTCATGTTATTCCAGGAGCTGGGTGGAAACATAGTGTGAGGTAAGGCCTGGAAGAGGGTCAGGAAATTCCTAATTGCACCAGCAAGTGTCACAACTCACTTTTCATGTGCCAGCAGAAGGGATGTTAAAACCTCTCCCTCTTTCCCTGTGCTCTCTAACAGTGTTTGCCTCAGTTTACCAAACATTATTTCACTTGCTGGTTCTTCTCCAATGATTCTCCAAGGAAAAGGATGAAATCCCAGCCTTCACTCAGAGCAGAGGAACTGTCACAACAGCTCTCACTGTTTCACGTGTTCAGCTGGGTTAAAAATACTTCTGTACCGAGTTTCTTACTCTTTCAGATTGACCTGATTAGACTGAAATTACTTCTAAGTGCTCAAGCACTTATATTTTCCTTACTTCTGCACATCTGCTGGATGAGATTTCTACACTGTCATGAATCCCAAGGGAATTGGGGAAAATTTAATTTGATCTGGGACTCCAAACATAACTGTCACATGAGCTTTCAGAGCTGGGGACAAAAACCCCACAGGGGTTGTCTGGGATGCACTGAAAAGCTCGACCCCAGACCTCACGTGCACTCGGAGAGTCAAGAGTCACTTCAAGCACTTCTCAGATGTTTTATGTCAGTTTTTTAACCCTACCCACGGAAAACTTAATTTTCCACTCAGTTCTACCTTCACTCCACTCACACAGATGAGTTACCAGTAAAGAAAGAGGGAACACCCCCAGTTTCCAGTGTGATTTCCCAGCCACCTGCTGCAAAATGCAGCACGAGAAGATCATTTTGGTTTTTTCCCCTGAGAACATGAGCTGTGTTGAAACGCCCAGGAGGGACCCAAAATTCTGCAAACACGTTTCACAAGGCTCTAAAACTCGAATTTCTGCAGCAGGACACGTAGCCCACATTGAGAGTGACACCAGCAACTGGTTTCCCAGAGAAGAAAAGCTCAGCACTTCCTCCTGTAATTCAGTTCCAGTGTCAGAAGCTGCAATTCACGGGGAGGGGGATGAAATTATCACAACCCAACTCCATCAGAGAGAGAAGATGAAAAAGCAAGCACAGGAAAATATGACTTGAATTCCCAGGCCTAAAATCTGAGGAACTGTCAGATAAGAGGCAGGGGGAGCTGATTCCAGGCCTGGCATTTCAGGGGTGATGGATATGCCGAGGCTCATTAAGTAACTGGGAGTCTCTTCTGACAAAGGTTGAGCAATTTGAGATGAGCAGATGAAAAGGAAGAAAAAGTAACTACTGCAGGAGAAACAAATGTGACAGGGGGGGAAACACCTTTTTCCCAAGAATCAGAACAGATTTTGCCCCCATTCATTTTTTCCTAACAAGCTTCTCATCCAGTCTCCTTAATTGTGTTTTTAATTATCACTTCAGTCTTAATTGCTCTGATTCTTGGTTTAAAACTGAAAAGAATCACTTAGTCTAGAAATTGAAAATAGAAACACTTTTTTTTTTTGACATAACAGCAGAGGAGTGGTTGGGTAAAGTAGAGTAATATGCTCTTCAGTCTATAGATCATTTCCTCCTTGAGTGATGTATTTTGCACATCTAGGTGAGAATACAGTTGAGGGCCTGGTTGCAGATGTAACAGTGACAGGTATATCAAACCCAGAAGAAGTGAAAACAACATTAAATATGAAACAAAATCTAATAAAACAGTAGCTCTTATATTTAAAGGTAATTTTTTTTCCCAGTTGTAAACCTCAATTTCAGTATAAATAAACTTTCGGGGGAAAAAAAAAAGCACAGTAAAAACCTTTCAGAAAGTTTCAATTTCAAAGCACAGAAACCCAAAATCAAATTTAGCTCCATCCAGAGGCCTGGGGCAAAGCTTTCTTTGAACACTGAGGGTGAAGGGCACAGGGTGGGGACAGGGCACATCTCAGACTGCTACAGCTCGAGATCCTGCCCAGGGCTGAACTCCCCAAAACTCACAGGGTTGGGGGTTTTTTTAGCCTCATCTCTCAGACCTCTTGTGCAATGCAAATAAATTGCCTGTTTATAAACCTCTGACTTTCTGATGCCTTTTCCTTTCAGACGGTCGGGAAATAATTTTAATGCTCGTTTTTAAAACCAGGAGAAAACCCCGTATGTTGCTTTATTCAAGTAAACCACCCATTAAAGAGATTAAATGCCACACTCAGCCCAACAAAGCCAATCTGTGAGAGCACAGAAAACCCCAGCAGATTAAATCCCTGCCACCTCCACAACAAACCCCCTTCTCCCAGGGACCCCAGTCCCTCAGGTGCTTTAGTGCAATGGGTGTTTACAATTGGGCATCAATTATGATTTATCAGCCTTTTGGTTTCAGATTTAATTTACAAACCAGCTGTTCCTTCTTTTACAGTAACAGAGACACAAGGCAGCACTTGTTCTTTGGAGATTATTCCTAAATGCCAATCCTGAGGAGGCTCCTCTGTAGTTAATTCAGTTCCCCGACTGTATCACATGCCAGGAATGCCACTGGTTTTACTGCACAGGCAAATGAGGAGGTAACAATTATTTCTGAAACGAGCATTATTTCCTCAACTGTCTCAATAGTTTAATGATCCACTATAAAGACCAAATATAAGACCAGTATTACTGGCAAGCCACTCCAGAAAACTGTCAAAGAGAAGGTACCTTTATTTTATTTTTTTTTTCAACCTGCTCAGTAGCAAACTTCTGGTAGGAGTTCTAATAGCAATGTTGCAATGGCAGCATTGATAACTCTTAAAAACAAGAGCCACACTGTCCTTGGGCAGAACAATGTTAGCACAAAAAGCAGAGAATAAATCAGAAATCTATCCCTGAGCGGGGGGGGGTTCAACCGTGGCAGAACAAGAGCTGAAAGGTGAAAGGTTGGTTAAGATGTGCACAAGCAGCATCCTCTACTCACAGTGGGTGACTCCAGCCAGGGTCTGGTAGAAGGTGGGGGTGTCACTGTCATCAGTGAGGGTCACGTAGACCCCCCCCGACAGCAGCCACCGCGAGAACGTGAAAGCGTCTTTGTTGTGCAAGAGCCAAACCCTGAACTTCTCATAGTTCACCTTTTCACCCTGCAAGAAACAGCAGAAAACGGGAGCTGTTTGTCTCAGTAGCAGTAAACAGGAACCACCCAGCTGCAGGAAGGCAAATCAGGACAATCTCCTGGAAAAAGGACTGAAATGATGTTGCTGATGGGAGCTGTGCCTGTTTTTCCCTTTCCTTCTGAAGCGCAGCACTGGGAGGGAAATGAACTCCTCAGCTCCCTCTGCACTTCAAACACCTACTCAGTGTGGCCTTTGGAAACCTGTGTACTCTGAAACTCACCTTAAAGGGACTCAAAAAGGGTTACTTACGATCAAAACAGGTTATTTTTACGAATTTCAATGTATTATCGCAGGTAAAAGCTCTGACGTGTCAAATAACAGGTGCTATAAAATCATCAACACGCTGCTCTGTCTGTGCAGGGACACAAACACCCAACCCAGAAAGGTGAGGTTTGGGAATAACTGCTGCCATGATTAACCACTGCAGTAACATGTGCATTTTTGGACCAAAAGCCACTCTGGAGCACACGTGTGACCACGACATTCCCAGGATGTCCCCCCTCAGTGTCTCCTGCCGGGTGTCCCACGGAGCTCCTGTTCAGGAATACAGAAAAGCTGCACATGGACAGAATTTCAGTGCTGGAGAGGCTGTTTAAACCATTTAGTTGAATCCTTTCCAAGCTGTGCCCATGAAACCATCAGGATCAGCAGACTAATTTCTACAGAACCTACAAAACTAACTCAAATGAAAGCAAACCCATTATCAGTAGACAAACTCATTATATGGAGATTCCAATCTCCAGGGGAAATAAACAGGGGGCTGCAAAGTGGAAGAGGTTTCAAGTCATTGATTATTTAAACTCCCCTCATATCACAGCCCATTAAACTTCCCTGAATTACATCTCTACAGAATCCAACAACTTGCATTTGGCCACGGACTGTCTGCAACTGCCAACTGCACAAAACTGAAAATCCAGTATCCTTGGCCAGGCTGCTCCAACAGTTCACCACCAGCACTGCCACAACATTTGCCTCACAATCCCACTGCAGGGGATTATTTCAGGTCCAGACACTCATTGGTTTTATGCCTCTTTCCCCCACACTAAAGTTTGTTATATTTTCCTCCAACAAACCCCAGAATAGGTTGGGCTGGAAAGGACATTAAAGCCCATCCAGTTCCACCCTCTGCCATGGGCAGGGACACCTTCCACTAGCCCAGGCTGCTCCAACCTGGCCTTGGACACTTCCAGGGATGGGGCAGCCTCAGCTTCTCTGGGCAATCTGTGCCAGGGCCTCTCCACCATCACAGTTTCTTTAATTTATTATTCTTTAATTTCTCTAACAGTTTGGATCAAGAGATACTTCCTGCTCCACTCTCTCCCTCTACTTTTTGCACTGCTCTCTTTAAACACAGCAAGAGTTGTGTCACTCAGACTCCAATTGTTCCAAAGAATTAGGAAAAAGGACAAGGAAAAGGGACAGAAAAACTTGGGACAGGAGGAAAATAAAAAAATATTTGAAGCAAGTAATGTTTCCAGCTGAGCCATGGTGAGACTGGAGCAATACAGGTATCCCTGAACTTCTTCCCTGCATTTCAGAAACAACAGGAAAACTCTGATTCATTTTAAAGCTTCTATTTCTAGCTGAGCACATGCAATAATTCTGAAGCACCTTCAAACACCATCCTTGAAAGCATCAGCTCACCCTCCTTATGGCAGGAAGGAAGGCCCACAGCAGGGGCATTAAACCTTCTCACTCTCCACCAGTGACTGAGGGTGATTATCAGCCCAGTAAATCCTGCTGAGTGGGTTATTTTCATTTTAAAAGAATAATCAATATGCAGCATCTTCTTGAGCAGGAAAATGCTCTGAAGCCAGACTGATCCTCCTCTTCCTGCAAGCCTTCCTAAAGGATTTCTGCATTTCTTGGACAGTGTGCAATTAACTTGTAGGGTGCAATTCATCACCCCATGCACTGATGGGAAATTATAAATAGGAAATAGCAGCGTGGGTCAGGTCCAAAGCTGGACTGCAGTGTCCATCTGAGCTGTGGCTGCAGCCAAGACTGAGCAATGTCAGCCCTGCCCACAAATCCAGCACAAACCCAACGAGTCTGGCTCAGGCAGAGCCCAGAACCAAAGTCATCTTCAACAAGGACAATAAAATCTAAGGTGATTAAGTAATCTGGTAGCCACAAATAAAGCTCCTGGTCAATCCCTCTGTCAGTGGAATGCACAATCAAGTCCAGATTTCGCTGACCTCAGTCCTCTGATAGCAAAGAAAGGCACCAAAGCACAAAAGCTGACAATTCATCAGGATCTCTGGTGTCTGAGGATCATCTGTGAATGCCTAAAAGAACCAATACCCTATTTTGGAGCAGGACTGCAGCAAAGCCTCCTAAAGATTACATCTCTCAAACAACCTGAAGCATAAATAAATGTTGTGGCTCCTGGCAGGAACAGTGAGACAAGAGTAATACTATAAAACTATTATTTTTAAGCACCCACTGCTGGCAGGCATTTTTAAATCCAGGATGGAGATTTTCTTCCCTCTCAGATCCGTGTTCTAGATTTCTCCCCTAATTGCAATAAAATGGCCACACTAATGAGTAAGTTCCCACCAGCAATATTAGTATTTAAATGCACCTGATAACATGATTACCCTTGGGAAATGGTATCTTTCAGAGCAGCACAGTAAGTACAGGAGCAGGGAGAATGCCTGCATTTATATAACCAAACTGCTGTTCACAGCCACAAAATACATCTAATATTGCAACAGAAAAAACTGGGAGCTTTTACCCAATTTAAGCAAGGTCAATTTGCTCCCATACGTGCAGGAGCACGAAAAAGAAACTACTTAAGGTCATTTTTATTTTCTTGGAAATGCAGTAGGAGAAAGGCTGGATGAAATACCTCAGAGAAGCATTTCTTGAGTGACTCTGGGACCTTCCCATCAACCACATGCAGCATCTTCTCCATCTCATCACGGACAACATAACTCCCAGATTCATTAGAGAAGAGACTGAAGATATCTGAGGAAACACAGACATGTGTCAACAACTGTGGCAGTGACATTTGTCAGATTTTAGGTTTACAACAGGCTGAGAATGCCAAAGGAATAAAAACTCCAGTTGATCCAGTTCCACTAAAGCTCAAATACAGGTTTAGGTTAAGGTGTCCATTCTCTTTTACCTTTGTAATCAAAAGCAAAATAAATACTATCAAGTTAGATTAACAAAGAAGACAAAACAACACAAGTCAGTTGGCAGATGCTTTCATTTGTTTTGGGAAATATCAATGCCCTCCTCCTTCCTCTGCCTCCCCAGAGACCCCCAGGCTTCCTGAAGGATCCCAACACTTACACTCATGATGACAGCAAATACTTCATTTTGATGATTACAGAAACAAAAACACACTGAATTTCAAAAAAATACAGCTAAAAATGTTTAAAAGATCCTATCCTATTTCTTTATTGGAAAATGTGTGCCCTGGTTACATATAAGAATAGGGACCACAATTCCTGTTTGCTTTTCATAAGTGTATTTACACTCCCTACCCACAATCTTGTTGCTGTCCAAAGTTACATCACTTACATTTTGTTTTCTCTTCCTCTCTGCCTCTTGTGAGTAGAACTAATCCAACTATCAAGTTATTGAAGTGCAGCCCTTTGGATATTCCTCCAAATGAACAGTAGATAACCTAGGAGAGTAAAGCAGAGAATTAACCAAAAGCAGGGCAAACAGGGAGGGCAGAAGTGACAGCAACAGCTTACACTGAGGCTCCATCTAATGAGGGTTTTAGGTTTGTCTCCTCCCATTCACCTAAACAGGCTTCAAACATTAATTGTTACATTTCTGTAGCCTTGCCAGGGTCTTTTAGTCAGTGAAACACAGGTACCTGTCATGAAGAGAACATCAAACCCCATGTTAGAACCCTCCAGTGAAGAACAGCTTGTGGCTTGCTCAGGGGTTATCTCCACAGACTTCTTTAGCTGGGAAATGAAGATGAAATCTCCTCCAGGCTGGGCTTTGATAATCTCCAAATCATCACATCAGGGAGATTGTTGGAGCATCAGGTGTTTCACTGCCCCAGTCCCAGGAGAGGCACTTCCAGTGAGCCACAAACAACTGCTGCTGCTTCAGAAAGGTGTTGACACACCAAACCCAACCAACCAACCTTCCATCAGCTGTACCTTAACTACCCCAACACTGCAAGTGCTGCTGGGGTGACTGGGCCAGTTTGGTGCCCTGCTCTGAGAGCAGGATTTGCATCTGTCTTCCAAGAGAAAAAAGCACTCGAGATCAAGAATTCCACTCAGAAGTCACTGGAGGATCCACAGAGCGGCACCTGCAGCCAGCTGAGGAAGGGCTGAAGAACTGACCTTTCCCATGGGAAAGGAAAAGCCACAGCTCTGGAAGGGCTGAAGAATTCTCCTGTGCCAAGAAAAAGGCTGCAGCCTTTCCCAGGAAAAGCCTGGATGCTGCAGCCTCACTGCCCCATCAGCACCTGAGCAGTGACTCGACGCTGATACACGAGACAGGAAGTCACTCTGACATTTTAGGACAAACAGCAACTCCTTTCAGCAAACAAGGATTACCAACTGTCTGCAGAGGGTGGCACATGGCACCTTTGAGACTCTTCAGGGTGATGGTGGGAGGCTCAAAAATGAGCATCAGAAACGTCTGATGACAAAGCTCAGACTGAGCTGTGCTTCCTCAAGGACCTGAGGAGTTGGGATTCTACAAGAGCTTCACAAGTGGACTAAGAAGAAAGCTCCTGGAACCCAAATCTCTCTTTCTATGCCTTCCTTCCCCCCAGCCCCAGTGCTGGATCCTCAAGGCCAGGCTGGCAGCACAGGGAAGGCCAGAGCCCCGTGAGTCACTGCACTATCACAGGGCTGGTTTCCACCTCAAGGCAAAACTAAGCCAGGACTGGGAGTGACCAAACAAAACCAGTCCTGGGCTGTCAAGGGCACTGGTTAGACCTGGCCAAGCCCCACAGAGCTGTGGTGGCAAGGAGGAGATGAGGGAACACCTAACCCAGAGCGGCTACACCAGATCCTCCGCTGCTCTGCAGCCTCCCTGGAGACACCTCGACATCCTTCTGTGTCACCCACCCAAAATCCTCCCCTGGTCCACCCAAACAACCCCCTCCCACTGTTATCCACCTAAAGCTATCAAAATACATCTGCAGGCATGGCAGTGTAAATGAGTCCAATAGCAGAGGAGGATTGAATTCTCCACAAAACACTGTGCAGAATTGGTTTCACTCTGCTCTGAGACAGCACCACCCAAGAACAGTCATTTCCACTGACTGCTCAGCTCATCCTCTCCTATTACTAAAGTTTAATCCCTTTACAAATGCTTGAAGTGAAGGGCTAAATTATTAAAACTAAATTTGGGCTTTATTTGGGCACAGTGATTGAATGGGCTTCACGGCAGAGACTTGAATTCCACACTTTTTATGGCTAATCATTCTGTTTTCACAAGGGGCCTCCCAAGGCTACACAGCCCACGTGGGCATTTTACCTTTATATTACACACTGGAGTCATTACTTTTTTAAGATATGCAGTTAAAACCTCCCCTCACTTCTGCTAAACTTTGTGCATCTCAGTTATGGTATCAGCTGAATGCCAAATATTACATTTATGTATTATTTCTACATGTTGTCTGCTCCTGATATAAATGCAGAAAAGGGATTCTATGGGAATGCCCAGTGTATCTGTATTTAATATGTATAATTATGACCATGGGCAGCTGGCACTGCTTTGAGTTCAGCTGCTTAACCATTGCTTGGGAAGAGTTTACAAACACTGGATGGTCACAGAACAATATATAACAGAGATTAGTGTGCGTGTCTAGAGAAGGGGCTCCACAATTTTTCACACTGATGTGCTATCTGAGAAAATTGTAGCAATATGCACCATCTAAATATGATGCAATTTTCCAAAATTACTTAATACTCTTGCAGCTTTACTTAAAATAGCCACACCCAGACTATCACAGCAATTTACATTTCACAATGCAAAGTTCAGGATAATTATATGGTACAAAGTCAGACTTCTTTACAAGATTTGAGTCTGACACGTTCTGTTTCATGAAGAGCATGAAGAGATGGTTCTTTTCTGTTCAGAAGCAGCCTCAGCCTATCCAGGCAGTTCCCTCTGGGTCCCAATCCCTGGCCCTGTGCCCATGAGCTCCAGTAAAGGCTGCTGGGAGAGCAGGAGGAGATGCTCAAGACCTTTTCCTGGCTTCTTTCTCTAGAGAATAAAATGTCCTGGATTCCTTCCTGATTTTATCCTTCTGACCCCTCTCCTCTCCCAGTCCTTGGGAAGTCTGTGTTCCCGTTCTGGCAGCCCCCTCAACGTGTCCCTCATGTCCCTGCTGGCATCATCCCTCTTCTCCTTTTATATCTGGGGCTGCAGCTTGGTAACCAGTGAGTCACACTGGGAGAAAAAGCTGCACTGACACTCAGCTCCTCAGTCAGGATCACTGAATGCTGTGCATAAAACCACCTCACAATCACCATGTGTGTATTTATAAGAGATGTAATCTCATGAGTCACTGAAATGACTGCACTGGCCAAAGTTAGGAGCTCTTTTCTCAACACTAAAATAGAAAACTATGAAAAAAAAGCCTTCTGGAAGCATCATCATCAACATCATCACCATTCTGTCCTTCCACCTCCCCTGCACAACACTTCTACTATCCAGGTGCCCACAACTGCATATGGTGATTCCATTATTTCCTTGCATTTAAAACCAAAAGCTGTTCATACTTCTCACCACCTGACCAGCTCTCCTGCAGTTCAACAACACACACAGCACAGCTCCTCATTTCATTTCATTAATATCTCCATTTGCCAAGAGATCTCTTGAGAACATTACTGTCCTGAACATGTAAAAAATGGTTTGTGTGTGTGACCATCATGCAAATTGTCAACCAAAGTTCCACTGGTTTCAGTTCCCTGTTCTGTGTTTTTAATTTAACAAATTCCTGAAGGCCCATCACTACTCAGACATGAAAAACTATTACTCAGAACATGCAGAGCAGCCAGCCCAGCAACCTGAGGCTCCAAATGATCTATTTTAATGAGTGAAAGGCTGAAAACCCAGAACAAGCTCTTTAGCTGCCTAATGACTCTGCCTGCCTTTCCCCATCCTGCAGCCAGCAATTACAAAGCATCCCTGCTCAGGAGGAGCAGAATCAAACCCGAATTTTATCCAAATTTACAGTGTTCCAGCTCCCAGATATGACCCTGCATTGCCTGAGTCTGACAAGTACCATCGCTGGCACTCCAATTTTGAGATGAGTTCTGATGAGATGCCATCAAAAACCAATTATGACTCTTCCATTAATTTTATTTCACCACCTGGAAACCAAGGACTGCTGTATAACCAGAATGAGTGTTAAATAACCATCACCAAAATTGTCTCTTTAAGGACAGATTTTTAAAAAAATAAAATAGAGAGTGGCCAGCAGACAGTTGAAAACCCAGGATCTCTATTTGTGACTAAATCAGTAATTTAATCCTTAATATTGACATAAAAGGCATGCAATAGTGCAAGTTAACATAAAATGATGATAATTTTTAAATTAATTATTTCAAATCAATTGTGTGCAGTTGATACATTTTTTGGTTTGGTTTTATGGGCTACCAACAGTCAAAGAATCCAGAAAATACCCTCAGAAATTAATACTGAAGAGAGGTTTTAACCCATGGGCAAATCATATCCCTCCTTTTAATTTCCTGGTGTTAACACACACATTGAACATTTTCCTGGGAAGCCTTAAACACCCCCACAGAACCCAAACTGTTTACAGATGCCAGTAGTATCATCCTCTTTGTCAACACTTAGGAAAACAGGGAAAAAAAGAATGGGGAGAAGATTAATCTTAGGAAAAAGTAACTGTGGCAGGTTCAGAGCTCACCTCAGCAACTTTTGGAGGGACTCCATCACCAAGAACTTCCCTGATGAAGCACTGCTGGGTCATATAATATGAGAGGCCACAAGTCCTCTTGAAAGCATCTTTCAGCCTCTTCAGCTCTATGTCTGTAACTGTTGAGTGAGAACAGAGGGGGGAAAAAACCCCAGTCAATAAAAGTGTTAGAGAAAGGTGACAGCTCAAGGAATCCCAGAATTCTGCATGCCTTGCATTTACCTTGCCAATAAAAAGACACAAAGAAATTAAATGCACGATTTCACCTAAATAGTGGGGAAATGTGACTACTAGAAAATGAGATCTAGTAATCTAATCTTGCTTGAAAAGAGAGAAGGGAAGCAGACTTATAGTTAACATCAGTGTGAACACCAGCTCACTGCCTAAGTTTTCTGACTTCAATGGTGTATTATAATTTGTTCTAAATTCAGCACCATTATTGTCACACAAAGGAAAATGAGCCAGTTTTAAGATCAGTTTTACACTGCATGCAAGCCAGAGAAATTATCTGCAACCAACAGTGGTGAATATTACTAACAGCAACTCCAACAGCATCTTTCAAGCAGCTTCATCCTGGAACCAGTCTGATTTTCTGCATTAAAAAAATAAAATACCTCCCCACCACTACCTGCTCACGAGACAGTGCAGTGAGGAGTGATTTAAGAGGGATAAAACTCGGGACTTCATGGAATTCTTCACCTGGGATTCCCTGGCACAGCCAAAATCTGCCTGCCAGCTCCACCTGCCCAGGCTTGTTGACAGCTGTAAAGGTGGCAAACCTGCTGCCATCCCCTCCATCCCTGCCTGGGAGCTTCCTGGAAAGCAGGAAACCCTCAGACTTCCCAGGCACAGAGCAACTTTCTAACAAAGTGTTTGAGGAGGGAAGTGTCTCGTGGAACAAAGGGAGCCCTTTGTGCCAAGCCAAGAGAACAGCCCAGCTTGGCCTGGAGCCCCCTGGAAGTCCCTGTGTGGTGCAGGGTGAGTTATTTTCCAGTGATGCTGCACGTGGGAGCTGTGCCACTGTATTTATAGTAAGGCATTTTCCTAACCCTGATATCACGAGCCAGACAGAATCAACACTGACATGGCCAAAGGCTTGTCAGGCTTTTTGTCAGCCAAAATAAAACAGAAGCCTTGAGGGCTTAATCCGGCCCTCAGTAAAACTTCTGCATTTCACTTAATTCATTCATCAAAAGAAAAATCAATCCTTAAAAGTAAATCACATTAAAACATTCCTCCCTGTTTTTAATCCTTGTCAACACCCAAACAGACTATTGGCTCCACTTAACAATTGTGTTTGACACCAGAAATTGGGTTATTTTAAAATAACCTCAATTATTTTATTACAGATTCTGGGGACTTCTGACCAAGGGAAAAAAAAAAAAAAAGAAATCAAAGTATCTAAGAAATAAACCTGCAGTGTGACCCACACAGCACCAGAGCCATCAATTAGCACAGTGGTGATTAGCATTATCACATATCTTGTTTTAATTACATGGCAGAAGAATGTTGGGATAACACTGTTACCTGCCTCTTATGGTGTTTAAACCTCACTATTTCATAACAACATCTGTCCAGAGAGGCACCTGCTGCTCCTGTGGCCTTACATGTGATGTTTAATGAGCATTCAAAGAAGACAGAACCGAGGTGTTTCCCCTCCCCTCTGATGCACAGCACAACTACAGAGAGTTTCCAGCCAGCAGGGACAACTCCCCAGCAGGGCTTTAATGAGCAGAAACCTGGGATTGCTCAGGGAACATGGGAAGGGGAAACTCCTGGCTTTGCTCTTTTGGCAAGATAAAGCAAACAACCTGCATCCCAGGCTAAATCTAGCAACAGTTCTTTGATGAAAATATTCCCATTTATTGCAGGTTTTTATACCCCTACACACACACTTTTAATAAAAGTGGGTTTTTTCATTCTGTTTTTTTTCCTCCTGTGTTAATTTTTTGGATCTCCTCACAGTTCATCCAATCAGACTTGTGGTCATTTGGCAAACAACTCTGTATGCAAACAAAGCCTGATGCTCACAGCACCCATGACTGCCCAGTGTGGCCTTCAGGCAGTGCTTGGGAGCAGGAAAATCCCAGAAAACACTCCTCCCATGACATGTAGGAGTGACTGGAGCCCCAATGAAGGGGAGGAGAAGGTTGGGAACAAGGCTTGTCACCAATACTACCAAGACCTTCAAAGAGAACTACACTATCAGGATATTTAATAGAAATGATTAGTTGATACTGCCAGCCCGTGTTATATTTCAAAAGCAAGTTATTAGTGCCAGAGACCACTTAATATTATTGTTTGCATGCAGAAACTACGAAACAGGTCATGGACTAACAGCAAAGGTAATTACATCCATTCCTTCCCCAGGAGCCATTAAAATGACTGATGCTGCCCATTTACAATCATCTGCAAAGCTTTGTAAAGAGAAGTTCATCAGACATTTAGATGCAGGCACACCAGAGTACAACTGAAATGAGCAGAGTATAAATCAAAGATATTATCAATGTTTACGGTGAGTCTGGAAGACAAAATATTTGAACACAAAATCCCAACACCAAAGTACCAATTACTCAGCACAGAGAGACAGAACACGATGGGGTGTTGAGAGGAAATAAAACTAAGTCTTGAATTATTAAAGGAACATTTCTAGGAGCAATACATCTATTACTATAACAACACTAGGAATTAAAACACTCACACCCCCCAAAGCCACCTCGGTTCCACAAGCCCTGCACACGAAGCATCACAGACCGTGGAGGTATTTTTAATCCTACTTTAGATGTAAATAGAGCTGACAACTCTGCTTCCTAAAGTTCTTTCATTAAGTATATTCACTTTTTCCACAGTCCAAACACTTTGAGGAGCCATTTGTCTCCAAACACCTCAAAAAGACCATTCCCAAGCTGCTGCCATCAGACACAGGAGGCAGACACTACTAAATACATCGTGGTTGCATTCGTAACCAGACAGAGAACAACTTCAAACTTCCCAAAATAAGTTTGTGGTAGTCAACACAGCAAACCCCCATCTCCTCAGCACAGCAAAAGCCACCTCCACATCACACCTCCCAATAGCAGGTGGCACCACCCAAAAATGATCGTGGGGAAAGCGATGAGGTTGGAACTGCAGATTTAATTCTTCACACAACTCCAAGTTACAGAAGTTAACTTTTTATGGGAAGGTTCTAACTCAAGGTAACAAAAGCAAGTTTCAGTAGTTAGATACTGTATGGTAAATCTTAAAAAACATATATCTGCCCACTTGCAAAAGTCACCACTGAAAGAAATGG
Organism: Platyrinchus mystaceus; assembly: GCA_035041135.1. Classification (NCBI taxonomy): domain Eukaryota; kingdom Metazoa; phylum Chordata; class Aves; order Passeriformes; family Tyrannidae; genus Platyrinchus; species Platyrinchus mystaceus. The sequence goes on from JAWWLV010000053.1 coordinate 2,048,972, forward strand.
TGTCCTCCCCAAAAGGAGAAGCCATAGGCTGTCCCTGTGCCTGGGTTAGCTCTGCTAACACAGACCTCGGTGCTACCTCAGCTGGAGGGTTTCCAGGAAAGCTGGAGACACTTTAACAGATTAGTGCTGCATCCAACTCTCCAGGGAATACTGGAGCTCCAGTTTGTTTAATAAAGTTTAAATGAAACCACGCAACCTCAGCTAAAAATGTCACCCAGCTTAAAGTAATTGCACCAAACCTCCAGCTCACCAACTGCTGAGGGTATTTTTAGTTTCAGTGTGTTACTTAAACTCCAGGCTGTTTATATGGATAGACTAATTCCCATCCACCCAGGTAATGACTTGTGCAGTGCCTTCCAAAACAGTCCTGTGCTGGAACCCACCTTCACTCTCTGCCTTCACTCCACATTTATCACCAGGTCAGCCTGGAGTTTCCTTTTAGGCTAAAACTGTATCTGCAGCTCAAACTATGCAAGTCCAGGTGCCCAACTCCAGGTAAACCTTACACCTGTAAAGCTGGTCTGAATTTCAGAGGGGATCCCTGCCAGCTCTGATATAAATGGGAGCAGCAGGGATTCCCTCTCAGGAAAAATATGCTTCATTTCTGTACAGGCCTAATGTTGGATACCCCCAGTCTGGGCTCCAGAGATGATGTTCCATCTGGAAAAGGAGGGCAGGGAACACAGCTGAAGTCACCACCCTCCTCCTCCTTCACACTAAGAGGGGTTTGAGACACCCAGGTTATTGTCTGAAGCATTTACTGTCCAGCACTCAAATGCTGCAATATTGACATGTGCCCATCAACTACTCTCACGTTTAAAGCCTGGTCTGTATAAAAACTGTAGCCCAAACAGTGTACATAAACCCCTAATTCATGTCCCACACAGCTCCTCTTCCAGCAGGAGAAACTAATCTTTTTTGCTTCCCCAGCCTGGAATGTTGAATCTCAGCTTGAGAGGTACCTTCAGCTCTGCAGCCACGTTATTCACCTGAGAATCTCTGTTCAGTTTAGACACTCCTGTCTTTGCACATCCTGCAGCCCTAATGCCACCCCCACCTCCTTGACTTTTATCTTGGGAGGCCCTAAAACCCTCTGTGAGTAACATGTGGTTCAGGTGCAGCACAACCTCTGTGTGTGTGTGTCCCCCCCCCGACAAATGTCACCCTGAAGGGCCCTGAACAACTTCAGAGCTGGGCACAAACACTTGTCTCAGCAAAAGCTGCTCTGCTGTTACCAGACTGCTGGGGAAATTTATTAAGAGTCATCATAAAAATATGACTGCACGACTAAATAAATGTAATATTGATATTTTTGCTTGTTCACTTCCTGTTTTGGAGAGAGACAGAGAAGAAAATGGTGACATCAAAGCCAATTTCTCACTAATCAAAGTACCTACAGAGCATATTCTGTGAAACTTCCTTAGAGACCGAAGAACCTACACTAAGATCTGCAAAAATCACCTCAGAGACGTTTTATTCAAATACTGTAAAGAGAGTAGTTAAAATCTTCCTTAATTATATGTATATATTATTTTCTAAAATGATGCAACACTAGAACACCACTGGCACCAGGAATGGAAGAACTGCCATGCACCACCAACCTGCCCCTAGAGCAGGAACCAGAGTCACTCCCCTTCCCACGTCGCTGCTCCCAAATGCCCCTGCAAAGAAATCCCAATTAAAGGTTTACAGAGGCACTGAGGAGAAGCTGCACTAACATTTCTGAGCAGGCACTGCTGCTGGAGCTGCACCAGCTCACACGTGAGTGCCAGGCTTTACAAGAAACAAATGTTCATTTGGAAGTGAATTTGTCTAAAGGTTAGAAGTGGTGGATTTACTGCAGCTCAGATAACATCATTCCTGTATGACACAGGCAGGGAGGACGAGCACAAGGAATGCATTTTAAAGTCCTATTTCATGTTTACTTGGAAAGTCAGACCAGCCCTCAAGAACACCTTCCCTTACAATGCTTTTCCCTGTTCTTCAAACTCCAAACACACTGATGTAAAATGCTGAGACACAAACCACAGCTTTCCAAAGCAGAGCAAAGGGGAACAGTAAAAGCATTTGAACTCTTAATGCTGCCTGAGACATCCAGGCAAGAGCCACTTAACCTCTCTGTGTCTTCTCTCCACACTAAAATGGATATAAATTCCAGTCTGCATCAGGCAGATGTGTGATAAATGATCTGAGATACTGCAAAAGTACTACGAGCTACTAAAAAGCTGCTTTAATCACTAAAAAGGGCAGAATCCCAAGAGTTTAACTGAGGGAAGGTGGAATTAATCTGCCCCAGCTGCTTAAAAACTGACCAATTAACATCATCTGGAATTAACTGGACACAGAAACACCACCAAAAATCACAGAGGCAACATGGAAATCCTCACTGCCGTCAGGATGAGCAGCAGTAACAACACCAAAAAGCCTCAAATATTTAATCTGACTCTGTGATTTCTGCTAATTTCTAGTTCCCAGGTTACCAGCAAGAAAGGCCAAACCAGTCAAATCAAGGCAAGAAGCCCACAGTGTATCCACAATACCAAAAAGCAAAACAGGAAACAAAGTATTGCATAAGCAGGAAGGAAAAAAAACAGAGGATAAAAAGGTCAGCTCAGGTGAAGGGTCAAGAAACCTGGAGCTCATCTGACTGAGGAACATCCCTCCAGTAGGACTGGTACTTTCCCCCAGAAATATAAGCATAAAAATGCCCACAATACCCTACAGACACACACAGAAAATCCAAATTTCCAGTGACACCACTTGATGAAAACCAACTTGCTAAAAAAGACAAAATCCCGCCCAGCCCTGCAGATCTCAAGTACACAAAGCAAGCAATAATTTGCAACCATCAGCATATCACTGAGTTTATTCTTTGCTAAAAATAACCAAACCTGAATTGTAATAAAACAGACAACTTGCTCAGCCTTCAGAAAGCAAGGAAAAAAATATCACCTGTCTTGAGCTGTTCCTCAGGTTTGCAGGATTCTAATATTTTGATTTTTAAGTGACAATTTTAAAGGTTCAATATCAAATTCACAGGGCATAAATTCTTTAACCAGACAATTATCTTCCCTGTAATCACTTGCTCAATATTTCCCCCAGGAATCTTCATCCTAGTTATACATGGAAATTTTATTACTTTTTTCATTAGTCTTTATTGTGACTTAATGGCTGCAGTTATGAAGTTGTCAAGAACCAGAGCAATTACTAAAAAGCTTCTAAAAGAGGTAAAATGAGCAAGTGAACATAAAGGATGTTTGGGAACAGCCCCAAACAGGCCCAACCAACTGCAAACTGAAACTGGGATAAATGAACCAGCTATGAGTGAAGAGTGGACCTCCACACCCACACAGCCCTGCCCAAAGGGAATCCACTGGGGAACATTTTGGGCAAAAACACAGACAAAAAAAATCCTGCCTCCCCTAAGGAAAAAAATTAAGGAATCTTTCATAGCTGGAGTATCAAAAATGACACCACTCAGTTTACACAGAGCACCTCACCCAAGACCTGCCGTTTACCAGTAACAGGAGTTTAAGGATTAAACACCAGAGTTTGGGGATTTAAAAAAAAAAATAGAACTGAATTATTCAATGCAGCTGTATTTTTTTTCCTCCTACCTATTCTCTGGGTTTGGTAGCAGAGGCTCATCCTGGGGATAAAGCTCTCCTTGGTTTGTCAGACTTTAAAGCATATCAGAGGTTTAACATCTCGTGTGCAGGGAGTGGAAGCAGATTTAGTCATTACAAAAGGATTGGCCAGTTCTCTGTAACACCAATACTTCACATTTATGTGATGCTTTTAATCTTCAAAGAGCTCCCTCCTCCCTGTTCCCATCCCCAAAGGAATGCCAGCATTCCCAGCCTGTTTTATCTCTCTGTATCTCCATCAGGACACACGCTGGCACTGCTGGGATTACACTGCCTGCAAAGCTCATCAGCACGGGTTTGGGGACAGCCCTCCCAGCAAACCCAGTGTGGACAGGAGCTGGGACTTAACAGCCAGGCAATCATAACAACAGGGTAATAATCCTCCCACCATCTGAGCATAGAAATCTTATTGGCTGGATTTTACATCCTCAGGAATTAAAGGAATCCTGGTCCATGCCTGGGAGCTGAACATTCACAAACCTCTGCAGAGCAGCAATTTTACCACTTTCACAAGGGTGATCAAAGCACAATGGACTGGGATATTGGGGGCAAAAGTAATTCCTGTTACCAATTAAAGAATTAGGAATGTCATTCTCGGGGTGGAACGAAGCAATTCCCAGCCCTGGGTCATCACAGGATGTCACCTTTGTCACCCACGGGTTCCTGTCCTGTGCCAGAGGGGAAACAGGGGCAAGTCTGAAGTG
>JAWWLV010000053.1:2061100-2082236 GCA_035041135.1 Platyrinchus mystaceus
GTCCAAGGCCAGGTTGGACGGGGCTTGGAGCAACCTGGGCTAGTGGGAGGTGTCCCTGCCCATGGCAGGGGGTGGAAATGGATGATCTTTAAGGTCATTTCCCACTCAAACCCTTCAGTGATTCTATGAAAAGCAGCCTCTTTTCATCAGTTTGTGGCAGTTTAAGTCCCCGAGTCACTCCTGCCTGGTAGTCCATGCTCAGCACAGACTGCTGAGGTGCCCTCCCAAAACAAGCAGCACAGCTGAATGCCAGAGTTGTGAAATAATTACTGCCCTGTGAATTTGAGCAGCTACTTGCAGCTCTGCAGCTTTATAAACAGGAAGTGTGAAGCTGTGCATTCATACCTGCTTTCATCATATGACAGGGCCCTAAAGCCATCAAATACTGGCTGGCATAACAAGCCTGGCTGTATAATCTAGACTGTCTCCACAGTGGCTCCTATTCATCCTGAGAGCTGGAAAAAAGGCTAAGAGAGAGATCTGGGCATTTTCATCACATGCCTCTGCAACTCAGAGCTCCACCAACAGAAAGACACAGGTTTATAGCCCTAAAAAACAACACAGTCTGAAGAACCCTCACCTCCCTGTAACATTCAAGTGCTGCTTTTCAGTTATGAGAGAAAATAAAGTAGAGTAACTTCCTTCTTGGAATACAGAAAGAAAAGAGAATAAAGCACTAAAATGGTTCCCTGATCATTTTCCCTAAAAACGTGTCTGGGATTGAAGAAGTTAATTTTCTAATCTGGAGTAATAAAAAGTGGTTTCCCGTGGGCTCAAGGGCTGAGTCCATGGATTTGTCACCATGCTGAGATGGACAACCTCAAATAGATGATTATATATTTGCACAAGTTTTCCATCATCCCTCTGTCAGATTTATTACATCTGTACTGGAGGATGTTAATGATCAGACACCAGATATATTTGCCTTGATTTAAATAAAACAAATGTAGCTATTTTTCAAATTCAATCAAGGCACAAGAGGTCATTAACAAGATTTATCCTCTGCCCATCACACAACATTAGTCATTACTGGCACACACACTAAAACCAACCTTCTTGTGGATTAAAGGGGGTTTTCAGCACTTTGATGGGCTTGGAGTCCTCCAACTGGCACCATCTTTGAGACACACAACAAGGAAGGAAAACTGCCCTCAAAAACTACTGTTTCATGAGCTCTCCAGAGGCAAAACCTGTGGAATTGATACACCTGCCAGTTTTGCCTCGCTATGAGCCAGCATTTTACATTTTTGAACAACAGCACTGGCTTTGTGCTTCCTTTTTGCTCTTTTTCTCACTGTACACAAACCCAACCCCAATGAAATGGATTTTATCAGCAGCCACTCACTCCTCCAAGCCCCTCACTCCCTGCCCACGCTGATGCTGTGGCAGTTCCCCTTCTCCCACCCTGCACACAGAAATTTCACCCTGCTTTAAGCAGAAGGAAAACTCTGCCTTCCCCCCCTGGCCCAAATCTGACAGATCCAGGATTATTCACTGACATTTCTTGTGTTTCAGTGGTTACCTGACTCAGTATTTAGCACAGATAAGCTGGAACTGGCCTGAGTCAGACCTGCTCTAAGTAGCATTCACAGAAACTTTGGCCACACATTCTATAGTTTCATAATTTTCAAGCACCTTCATGGATTTCTGCTCAGTCCAGGATTATCCTCTGAAAGTTACTGAGGCAGAACACATTAAGAGTCACTGGAAAATACAGTCCTTAGGGATCTGAAATAAACTGGCCACCAACACCACACAGACATCTCTTTCCTGGGGAATTCTTATTAAAATATTCTGTAGACAACACAGTGCAGGAGCTGCTGGGATAATACAGCAGTAATAAAATACAATAGTACTGGAGATAATACAGAAGTCTATAAAAAGAAGAACCTTTTTATAAAGTTTTAGTGGCTCAACAACAGCGCTTTAAGGAACTGGGTGTCAAGACTGGCAGCAGAACAACTGAAAATAAGGCAGATTTTAGAGCACCACCTCCTTGGCACAAGGCAAGGCCTAACACTGAGCAATTCCCAGACATCCCCATGGACAGAGTGGCAAGAGAGGAGTGGGAAAATCAGAGGCACACACAGGAAAAGGCACCAAACCACAACAGGGCCCTGCCTGACTTGCAGCAGTGCCCTGGGAAGAAAATTGCTGTTGGAGCTTAGGAGGAAGCAAAAAGCAACAAACTCACCAGCCACACAACCAGTCTGTGCCATCACAAACTCAGTTTGACACAATAACCAACAGTTTGATGCTCAGTTTGGAACAAAGCACTTCTTACTTCACCTCCACTGACCTGCCCATGGATTTCACCTCCTCCCAAAGAATCCCTCCTGGGAAGGAGCTCTGCAGGCCCAGGGAGAGCTCTCCCCACAATGCACATCCCTTTCCCACAGCAACACCCAAAGTGGTGCCTCTGGCTACTACAAATGACCACAAGTGGCAGAATTCATGAAAAGAGGTGTCTGAAACAGCATCCCTCCCTTCCCACAGTGCAGATCTCGGGGAGACACACGGGTGGCTCCGTGTGACACTGGTGGACACAAGACAACTCCAGAATGCCCATCCACAGCCATATCCTTCACAGCACAGCCAGGGAAAAAAAAAACAGCTGTAATACCTGATGTGTGGAAAAGGCCATTAACACCAGCCTGCTCTCACCCTCCCATCTCCTCCAAGAGAAGTTACATTTTAGCTGTAGTTATTTATATTGTGAGCGTTTAACCACGACGAGTCTCCTCACCTTCACAACCTTTGGTTGCTCCCAAAAAATGCAACTGCAATAAATAAAACTGATGGTCGTTCAGAGCTTAAAAACCCCTTATTTTCTGAAGCAGCATTTTTATGCAGACATTCTGGACAACTGAGATTAAAACAAGTGGCTCAAAAATATGATCACAAACATCCTGAATGATCAGTTAATCACTACTGACTACCAAGAAAGAATTCAGGTGAAGAGCCTGTAAAATATCACCTAATATAAAACTTTCTCAGCATTTAACTACCACTCAGCAATGTTAGGGAAGGCAGATCTAACCAGAGATAAATAGGTTTGGCTTTCTTTTCTTAATATTTGTGTTTATCCATTATCTCTGTTTGTGTCCACAGAAATGGCCCAAGTACCAGCACAGTTCTGTGCAAGTAAGAATGGTCTAACAAATAATGTTTTGATAACTAGCCTGTTTTATACATACAATGATTCACTGGTTAAGTAAATAACGTAGTTATTTAGCAAAACATCAATTTATAACAGAGTGCCTAAAACAACCTTTCTGTTCTCCTACAGAAAAACAGTATTAAATGTCTCATATAGAGAAGAATAACATGAAATAAAACAACAACAAAGGAAAACATTATATCCACTGCGCAGAAATTATTTCAAATAACTTTTTTAACAGATCAATCTTATTAATTATGGAACATACAGAGCAACTTAAAGAGTTTGAAGCGTTTAAATCTCACGATAAAATTCAAACCACTCGTTTCTTCTCATTTATGAACTCTTAAATACACATTTTGGCCAAATGAAGGTATTTTCCACCTAAGAGCTTATTTCAAGCACTTCCTGGTGTATTCAGCTTCACACCTCTACCAGGCTGTGTTTGTGACTCCAGCTCCTCCAAAAATACGTGCACCAAAGCTTTTAGAGACTTCCTATACTTTCACTAGCAGTGAAATTCTTCAGGGCTGTTATGTTTAAAATATGTAACGCGAGTTTGAATCGCATATTTGTTTCTTCCCCTTGACAGAACGTTGCTCCATTTCCTACTGGCATGGCATCCCCTCAGAGGCCCCACCAGAGAAAAAAAAAACAGAAACAAATCCAGAAAATATTTCATTAAAATCCTCTTTCACTTCAATTTGTTTCTCTTTCAATTAACACCCAGCGGTTCCACCCAGCTCTCCCTTATCACTCCTGACGTGCCTCTCACCAAAAGGGCAGCCATGGATCGGCCTGAGCTCATGAATTTTATCGAGGCTTTCGGTATCAAACAGGTGAGCTGCTTTACCTGCCCTGCACCCCGTGAACGCACAACGGGGCAACAGCCACGAACACCTGCCCTGCCTGCAAACCATCCACTGCCGAAAATTCCTGTCCCTCTTTGTCCTTGGACTTGGCTATCACTTCCAGAGCCAGGGAGCTGCCAGGGTGTAGCTGCCGTCGCCTTGGAGCCCTGCAGCTGCGAGCATTCACCATTCAGCTTGTTTATGTTTTTTCCCCTCGCTGGTTCCTCTTTAAATTCTCCAGGAGGGCTCTAGAAACGGGCTGGAACAGCGACACGGATCCCTAAAAAACCCCCGCACGCGCCACATCCAACCTCCCCACCCCGGCGGCTGCGGATGCCGCGATCCCCGGGCACGGGGGAAGTAAACACGAGGGATGGGGAGAGCCGGGAGCTGACAGACAGCCCTGTCACACCGGGATGGCAGCGCTTCCCGATTTATCCAGGGGGAGAGCCGGCGAAGCGGCGGGGAAAGGGAAAGGCCGGGCCGAGGGCGGCGGGAACGGGAAAGCAGAGAGAGGAGTGGGGGGGGGGGGGGGCCTTTAGTGGTGAAACAGGGGGGAGACACCTTAAATAAATAGATGGAGAGACACCGAAATAAATAGACGGACAGATAAATAAATAAATGACGGGGTGCGGGGGGGGGGGGGGGGCGGTGAAAGGAGGCGGGGAAGGAGCCCGAGGGAGAAGCCCGAGCGGCGCAAGTGCCTCCGCGCGGGGTCCGTCATGGAGGTGCCGCCTCACCGCCCGCTGCCGGGGGAAGGGGGGGGGGGCAGCGCGGGGAGCCCCCCCCTCACACACCCCACCCACACCCCCCCACCCTGCCCCGTCCCCCTCACCCCTCCGCAGCGCCTCGTCGTAGCCGAGGAAGCCGATGCGGGACTCCTTGGCGCCCATGGTGCCGCTCAGTCCATGGCCGCGGCGGCGGCGCCCGGCGGAGCCGCTACCGACGGACGGGGCGGGGAGGGGAGGGGGGGGAAAGGGGCGGGGCCTCCCGAGGGGGCGGGGGGAAGAGGGAGGGAGGGAGCGCTCGCGCCGCGTCACGTGGGCTGCGCGCGCGGGGCGGGGCCGTCATTGGTCGCTGCGCGCGCGCCGCCCCCCGCCCCCCCCCCCCACTCCCCTCAGCCCTGAGGGGATGCTGAGGCGGGAACTGGGAATGCGATGGTTCGCGTCCCGCCTCGGCTCCTGTCTCGAACCAAGCGGCTCCGTGGGGAAGGGTTTTGATAGCGCTGCTCCCACCCCGGCACAGGCTCTCTCTCTCTCTCTCACAATTTTTGACACTTGCGAAAGTGGCGGCGCTTCCCGTAATGCGCGCCGAGGAGACGGGAGGGAAAGCTACGGGAGGAACGGCCCCGGCGCGCTGTGGGAGGGTGATTGTCCGGCCATTTAGCCCCCTCCAAACCTTACGGGGAACGGGGCCCTCAAACAGCTCAAACCTCACGGGGAAACAGCCCCTTGAACCTCACTGGGAACTGGACCCTCAGCCCTTCAAAGGTCACAGGGGGATCAGCCCTTCATCCCCCCTCGAACCTCACGGGGAGATCAGCCCTTCCCTTCATCCCCCTCAGACCTCGCGGGGAGATCAGCCCTTCATCCTCCTCAAACCTCACAGGGGGATCAGCCCTTCATCCCCTTCAAACCCCCCAGGGAACAGCCCTTCATCCCCTTCAACCCCACAGGGAACAGCCCTTCATCCCCTTCAAACCCCCCAGGGAACAGCCCTTCATCCCCTTCAAACCCCCCAGGGAACAGCCCTTCATCCCCTTCAAACCCCCCAGGGAAGAGCCCTTCATCCCCTTCAAACCCCACAGGGAACAGCCCTTCATCCCCTTCAAACCCCACAGGGAACAGCCCTTCAGCCCATCAAACCTCACAGGGGATGGTGGTTCTCCTCAGAAAGTCCTCTAAGCAGCAGGGCTGCAGCCATAGGGTGACAGGAGGAGTTTCCCAATCCACTAAAATGTCTTTTCACTGACTGAAACAGAAACTCGGGCTGAATGGTAAAAGGACCAAAACCACCCCTGCCCTTTGCTGTTCTCCAGCATGTTTGCTTTTAGTATTCAGCCCAGCACTGACACAGAATGGGAGGATTTCCCAAATGGCTTTGTTACAACATTAAGCCTGGTAACCTACCCTGGGTCACTCCTGAGCAGAAAATAAGGAGCTTGAAAGAAAAAAACATCGATTTCCAAGGGCAGCTTGTTCCAAGGATTGTCCCTGCACTGAAACAGAGCCTGTGAAAACACCAGTTGCGAGTCATTCCCTCAGTTCCCGTTTCCACAGGGAACGATTTTGCCACATCAGAGCTGCGGAAAGGTCACGCCGAAGTTGCTTTCTCACTGATGTAAGTTCATGCGTAGGTATTTTTATAGCAAACATTCCAGACAAATTTCATCTCGGATATGCAAAGCCAGGAATGCTGCTCACAGAGACAGGGAGCTCGAAGGCCAAACTTCTCCTCATGTGACCCAACTGCAAAGACACAACAAAGGAAAGACGCTTCATAAAGCCTCTTTATATATATTTTTTTTTCCCTGCCATCATTTGAACTGTTTATTATCTTAGATTTGCGTCATATAATTATTCAAGAAAAAAAATCTGCTACTTTTGTCTCTCTGGAATGTATAGGCTATGAGGATGGGGGGGGGAAGCTTAAGTGATTCTTAAAAATATAAATGAAACTAGTGGAAACATATTTCACCCACCAGCCATTTGTTAAGTAGTTATCATTTAAAGAGTAAAGGTAAGAGAAAAGGTAAATGTAAAGGTAGCATAGGAATAAGAGGATTTAAGCTCCCCTGAGGCCTCACCAGCACTTTGCAAAGTTATTCCATTTTTATCTGTTATGTCATGACAGGACCTCTATTTGTAGCATGAACAAACCTTACTCTCAGGCAGCAGAGATTATTAGGCAGTATTGGGATTTTATTGACAACTGGTTCCCTTGCTAAATCATGAAAAAAATTAATGGTTAAAATTATAATTACAAATCAGGTCCCGCCACCAGCTTAAAGTCACAAGCAGCTGACTTGGTACAAATGAGGAAGCAGAACCCTCTAGTGAGGAGTTCCTTCCTCTAGAGGAAGGAAAGGGGATTGATGGTTCATAATAATGGTTAACACTTCATACCAAAAAATAAAAAAGCTCTTTCCAAAGTGGTTAAAAAATAAGCATTACCTTAAAACTTGCTGCTTTTCCCCGTTTCCGAGACTCACCCTGCATTTTTGTATGACACTTGAAGAAACCCCGACCAAAGGGACATCTCCCGTGTCCCAGAGATACAAACCATGTCTAACAACCAGTAGAATTCTGTTCAAAGAGTACTTTAAAATGATTTACTGGGCCCACTGTGTGCACCAAATTTAATAACAAAGATATTGTGGAGTGGAAGGCCGGGCTGGAGGCTCCCGGTGACAGTGCCTTTGTTCAGATTAAATTAAGCATGTTCTCAAAGGCACTGAAGCAGGAACCCTGAGATAAGGCTGGGTGTGCTAACCATGGATTGGATCTGGCACTAACTTTTTAATGAAGCCTTATTGGGGAGCACAAGGTTGTAGATGTTGCCACTATTTAAATGCCATGTCAAAGGTAAATCAAATTAAGGTACACTGAATTTAGACTTGTGTTAGATGAATTGAGCTCCTCTTGTGACAGAGAGGTGCTGTACATGCAAATCACGCTGGCCACCTGTCCTTTGGATTGCTGGGATTTAGTTAATTATTCACTAATCACAAATTAATTCCTGAGCACTTAGCAAATATCTTTAAGTGTCTTCACATCTCTGTCAGGTACCTGTGGCAAAGCAGATATTTACTTTTACCCCTTCCTGCTTCCCAGACAGCCCTGACAGCAGTGCAGCAGAGCACATCCCAAATATATGGGAAGAGCAGAGGGTGGCAGAGACATCCAGGTGCAACAGGAGCATTCAGAGCTAACTGGTGTCATATCCAATTACAGTGAGCTCATGGAGGAGAAAAATACCCCAAATCATTGTCTGCCAATCTGATTCTGATTTTTCAGAGGGAGAGGGGAAACACAAAAGGTTTCCTCAAAGAGCAACAGAACTTCACTTGTAAATTGAAACTGCTGTCACATTTTCTAGGGAACAAGTGGTTTGGAGTTGTAGCAGAGGGTGATGTTTGTTACAGATTTATATAAACCAGAGGGGAAAAAAAAAGGGAACAAATTCTTACCAGGACCCTCCTATTGTTGTCGTATAAGCTGTACTCCCACACTATTGCCAACATGGGCTTGGTGGTGAAATACTGCAGGGGAAAATTAAAAAAAATTAATTTAATTTTAAAATTTTAAGGGTGGTGGAGCCAGGGGACTCCCAGAGGGAGATGGGTGGGATTTTGTCCCTCATTTTCATCACGAGGACACTTCTCCTTTCAGCCCTGCCCTAGAGATCCCCAGTTCCCAGCAGTGCCAGGAGCTGAGCAGGTGCCCATCCCACCCACCCTGGCACAGCTGCCTGTGCCCCAATGCCAGGCTTTACCAGCACCATCCCCTGCTGCTTCCTGGCTGCTCATCCCCTGGTTTTTCCTGCTGAGTTGCAGGCAGGGTGGGGAGGCAGGAGGGAACAGCCTGTCCCTCTGTCCCAGGGGTGAGCTGCAGTGACAGCACAGCGTGGGGGTGACAGGCTGGAGTGACAGCCCTGCTCTGCACACCCACACTGCCACACACAGACCTGCAGAGCAGGTCGGGGCAGATACAGGAAAGGGGGGTTTGCCCAGCAGGGCCCAGGAAAGGACAGTGAGGGAAGTGGGAGCATCCCACTGTTTAGTTCTGCCACCCCTTTATAACAGAATTAATTACTCTTTTTGCTGAGCCATTTCCCCCTGGTTGTTTCTGCTCAGGGAGCCCGTGACAGGTTTGAAGCCACCCAGAAGTGCTGCTCACATCACTGCTCAATCCATAACTTCAGCTCCTGTTATTAATAGTGGTATCCACACAGCCCAGGGAAGGGAGGCACGTCACACACACCCAGAGCTATTTTAGGGTTTGTGGGTAAGTGATCCCCCACTTTTCCTGCAGTTGCCTTTGAAAGACACAGAAGAAAACACCATAAGGCCCCCTGCACTCTCGATGTTCTCTTAGGCAGAGCCTCCCTGTGCGTGGAAGGGTGGCACAATCACACTGCAGGCCCATAAAGAACAGCAAAAAACTCCCTTTTCTTTCCTTGGCAGACTCTGCTGACTTTTTCCTCCAACCCAGAAGTAACGAGGGGCCACAGCTATTGACAGCACGAGGTGAGTGTAATGCCTTAGATATTCCTGTAAACACCACATCCTTCCTGATTTTCTGTCAACCTGTTTGATTATGCCATATCCAGGCAAAGTGTGACAGAATTAATCATCCTGCTGGGGTGCACGCTGAGGGAAGGGAACAGATGAGCTTTGGCAAGGCTGTTGTTAGCGCTGAAAAACTGTGACAAAAAAGAGGCAGACTGCAACCCAGACGTGTGTCATTCACCGAGTGAGACACGCTGTGATTTATCAACGTAACAACAATTGTCGGGAACACAGATCTCCCATTTCAAAGTGTTGTCTCCGTGTAGATTAAGAGTAGTATCTGTCATCAGGAAACAATGGGAAAAGAAATATGTTTGACACCAGCAATCCTGTGCTCTCTGGGAGGCAGAAACCACTGTGCTGTTGGAATGGAAGTCGAGGATTTCTCTGCAAGTTCCATCCTGGGCAGCAAAAAAAAAAAAAAAAAAAAAGTGCTGTGACAAGAGGAAGTGCAAATAATTAATCAGAGAAGATCAAATGAAAGGAGTGGCTTTGCAAGGAGTGAGTAATGCTGAGTGTGTTGCAGCACAGCCCAGGCTGTTGAGGAGAGCGGAGCCGGCGCGGCCCGGGCGCACAGCGGGCACTCGGCTCCACAGGCAGCTCCCCCTCCAAAGGCAGGGCTGCTTCCTCCTGGGCTCCCCAGCTCTGCACAGGGGTGCCCAGCACTGCAGCCCCTGCTGTGCACACAGGAACAACACCGAGGCAGCAAACGTGGAACAAGCTCGGGAGTGCTTTGCCAGCAGCCGATTGAGGTGGGAAGTGCATCTCAGAGCAGCCGAGTAAAACAACAGCCACGGAGCCAGGGCTGCCCTGTCGGTTGGCACATCCTTGTGCTTCCCTTAATTCTGCCTCAGACCTTGGAAGGGAAGGCCAAAGCTTCTTATTTGCTAATTAAGGTTTCACCCGATCCAAACACCCAACAAAGGGCATCCCCAAGCAGAGGAACCTGCCAGCCCTCCTGGCCCTGCCAACAGGCTGATGTCTCAGTTCAGTGCTCTCACAACACAGAGAGGGAAAGAGCCCTGGAGAGTGGCAAACACAACTGTGTGCACACACACGTTGTTGTGCTGGCACACACCCCCCCCCTCTGACAGGGATCCAAAGGTTCCAGCGCCCTGTTTTTGTTGTGCACACTCCAGACACCCCACAGACAGGGGTAAAACAGAAAGACATTAAAACAACAGAGCTCTATTTTATGGTGTCAAATGGCTAATGACAGTAATTAAGGATTTAAAAGGCCTTTATCAAGGGGCATTATCTAAGATACCATCATGCCTGTAATCAGAGTCAGGGAAGAATTGCTTGATCGAGCCAAGAAGGCAACAGAAATAGCCCAACAACTTGCCATCTGCTCCAGCCACCACATCCCACCTCGCTCCCTGAGTGCAGCAGTGAGTCACACCAGGACACAGATGAGCAGGTTGTGTCCCTGTCACTTCAGCTGAACGTGCAGGGGCTGTTGAATTGTTCCAGTGGGCTCCCAAAACAAAACATCCATCGCTGCTGGACCAGTAGCTCCAACAGCACTGTGCCTTGACCCTCTTGTGGATCCATTGTGCCCCTGCAGCAAGGTAAAGCATTAGGGGTTAATCAAAATTTTGCCTCCTACATTAAGTATTTGCACGTGTATTTAGTTTTTAAACCATACTGTTAAATGATCCATAAAAGCCTTTGGGTAGAAGTCCAGCTACTCCTAGAAGAGCTTTTGGCCTAGCAGCTCTTTTCAGCTACTGTAATAAAAATTAGGCCTGGGATGTGGAGTAGACTCTTGAGCAGATTCTTTGCAACAGAAGACAAGTTCAGAGTAGATGGAGGTTGCCAAATTGTCACAGTTTGAAAAAGAAAATTGGTACATTCAAGGAAGGAGCAATTTGAAGTTCTTATAAAACACTTGGACACCATGATGATGGGCAAAAGTTTCTCCACTCATTTTGCTGTCTCTTATCACTTCCCAGCTGTTTCTTCCCCTCTCAGGTAGTTTCAATCTACCCTTCTATTTTTACCCACACAGTTTGCTAACAGCCTTGGAGCTGAGATTCTGCTGGCTTTGGTGATGAGGTGCCAGCTGTGCATCCCTGCAAGCTGCTGCATGGACGACCTTGAAATTTTCTGGAGATGCCTCTTAACAGTATTTCCCATCCCCCAGAGAGCATCTCTCTGTTTTTAGCATTAGAAATATATCACTTCAGAGCATCCAGAGCACGGTGCAGATGTTTGCCAACCCAAACCCCTCCCCTGCCAGCCTGTGCCCTGCCAGTGTCTAAGGAACAGCTCCTCCATCCCACTCTAGCCAGCATAGGCAGTTCCTTCTGCTTCCTTCTCTGCAGGAATATTAAACCAGAATGAGAATGAAGAGAGCTGTTAATTTTATGTCACAGCAAGAAAACTGAGGGTCTTCAGATCACACTTTTCTCCTCACTCCTTTAATTGCAAAATTATATTTCAAGGTTTGACACGAGTTTCTCACCTCCTTATTTTCAAGCTACTGGCAAACAAAACCAGACAAAGATATTTTTTTCCCCTGCTCTGCAGAGTTTGCACAATGCTTTAATTTCAAATAGCTGAAATATTGCTAATTACCAGCATATTCTAACAAAACTTGTGATTTTACAGAGCTGTGTCAAACCAAACCAAATTATAGGTCGGAACATGCCAATCTTTTCATCACTCTCACTAATTCCCTTTGTGGTTTCTGTCCCCTCTCAACATGTGCCTTGCCAGGTTGTTGGAGCCCCTGGCTGGCACTGCTCAGCTGCTCCATAATTAGTCCTCACACCAGACACAGCAACAAGGCATTCACAGCAGACTCTTCTCACATTTTCTTCAAACATTAGGTACAATAACAGAAATAGAAATCGGAGATTCGGAGGAATCTGAGTGGAAAGAGGCGACTGGAAGAATTTTTTCTAAAAAAAAACCCAAAAAACCACGAAAAGGAGTGAAAAAAGAAAAAAGATCCTTTCTTTTTCTGGATAAGCACTAATCTAGACCACAGAATACTCCCACTTCTAGACATGATGCTTAGTAACTGCTCCTAATTTCCAATTACAGTTTAATTCAAAGAAGGGCAATACTCCCTAAATAAGTTATGGTGTGACTTCCCCTGATCCTCTCCCAGGTCCCACAGTCCCTCCCTTTGCCATCAGACTTACCTTAACTGCACAGGGCTTTGGCCAGGGGTGTCCCACACCCCTTCCTTCCCTGGCATCCCAAGTTCAGCCCCACCATTCCCTGCAGCCACAGCCTCTTCCCCTTGGATTGATTCCACCTGCCAAGAAGGAACTGCACCCCCTGCCTCTGGAGAACACCCAGCACCAGGGGATCTGAGCATCCAGAGCCCCAGCTGGGAATGGCACAAACAATTAATCATCAAAACCTGTTTGTTTTTTTTTCCTGCAGATTAATGTTATATAAGTTACTCCAGCCATACACTATAAACAGCATAAAATGCACTTCTTTGCATTCCAGCGTGTTGGGGGAGATCATAAAGGCACTTAATATATTATTTAAGCCATTTAAGGGAGATGGCACAAGTGCTGTAATTAGCAACAGTTCTCCAAATCCCCATATGCCAGACAAAGGATCACATTCAGCATTTCCAGGCTGGTGGGAGGGAATCAGAACATCACAGAAATTAAATGGCACACACTGCTTTTTTTTTTTTCCCCTCTGGCAGTCTCAGCAGAGCCCATGTCTGGGCTGGCTGGGCAGATGGGAACCAGCCTCATCCTTCCCCAGGCCTCTCTGCCTCATTGCTGACATGGTGGGTAACCTTGTTGGGGAGGGGAAGTGAGCAAGGCACATATCACCCAGGGAGCTCATATTATGGGATCCAAAAAGTTAACAGAAGTAAGTAATTTTCACTGTGAAGAGACACCCAGCTTGTTAAACAAGTGGCACCAAGGGGTGGGCTTATTAACATCTCATTAATAATGCCTATATCGATTTGCATAAAAACTTAAGAAGCACAATAAGGAGAAAAGCCTTCAACTATCTTGTTTCTCACAGGGTGCAAGTTGCAAAGTGTGGAGGAAGCTGATAATGCTCTTTCAGTTCCTGAGGACTTCAGGCAGCTTGAAAAAGTTTTTTGACATGAGCAAACACCATCAATAAGCTCATGATTTGCTGTCTGAGAAGGCAAGGACAAACATCTACAAAACTACTGGAGCATAAAATAATGCACCTGAAGATACATCTATTGAGGAGGGGCTGTCCAGCACCTGAGGGGAGTCACTGGTACCTTTGGGCACTGTGCAGGATTGGGCTGCCTGTGTCTTCCAGCATGGGAATACTTGGAACACACCTGATGGGACCTTGCAAGAAGTGGATGAAAGAGATGCAGGTGTATTTATGATTTGTGCACACCACTGGTCACCAGTCATGTCTGTGTTTATACCACATTAATTCTGACTAGTGGTTAAATGAGCAGCTCCCAACACTCACCAAAAAGCAGCTCCTGTGGCATGTTAATATGCCTCTAATAATGCCATGTAGAAACAACAGCTGGCCCAAATTCTCCTTCACATCTCTTCCCCTCATACAAGTTATTAACCTGAGCTGTATTTATTTGCAGGGAGGAGATGGGGCTTTGGTTGGCTGTGAAAGTTTTCTTGGCCCTCAAGCAGCAGGAATTTCCAGGTGGAATTAGCAAAGCCTCCACCCCTACAGTCCAAGCAGTTGCTGAGTATCATTGATCATCAAAGGGAGCATTCACCACCCTCCTGGTAAGAACAGGTTCCTGGAAAACATTCCTGGTTACAATTCCTCTTTGGCATCACATTGCAATACATCTGGCAACGATGTCTGGAGTTTATGTTTAACTAAACCACATGCACAGGCAGTTGGTTTAAGTGTAATGTAAAATACCTGTATATTTATCTGCCTTTATCAGCTCTCCTTCCTGTGATCTACCAGTAAATAAATACCATATCAGCTGCCTGCATAGACCAGATGCACCCAGACCCATCACATCACACGTGGTAATCATGCTAAATCTGCCCAAAGCAGCAAATTACAAACAGCAGCACACACAGAGCATCTTCCCAACTGCTTCCTCTCTGGCTCCCTGCCTGCTCTGCACTGCAAGAGCTGCTGCACCACACGAGTTGGGTAATGTTTGCACTTGCACAGCTCCTGGAAGATGAAGACACTCAAATAAAGAAATTAATATTCACAGGAGAGCTGTCAGTGAAAGGAAGAGTTTTCCCTGAGGTGCAGTGTTACAGTACAGTGTGTTTGACTGGCACATGGGCTCCTTTCCTCACAGGGAGAAATAGGAGATGCAGCAGCTGTTTGTGCTCTTCCCCATCCAGTCAGAACACCCTTTCAAAGGATTCCTGCCATAAGCAGGCAGTAGAAGCCCAGGGGTTTGTTTACATAGCTGTGGTCTGTGTTGTGCACCTTCCAGAGAGGCTCCAGAGCAGGAGCAGAGCTGTGTCCCCGAGGGGAGCGGGACGCGGGACAGCCACAGGCTCGAGGGGGCTCAAAGACACACCTCATGTCTGATCTCTCAGCAGTGAACCAGGCTGATGGACAACTTGTGAGAACAGTGAGAGCCTCAGATGAAGCCTGGCCAGAGAGTCCATCTGTGCCTCCCACGTGCACATTCCTGGCTTTGGCTGAGCTCCGAGCGCGACACGGAAAGGTAGAACAAAGCCTTGGATTTGCAAGGGGAACTCAAGGCCTTCTCAATCCTCTGAAAGGCAAAGTGTACACATGATAAGCCAAGAGAGCCATTCCATGCTGCAGTCACGTGCTGGGTGGAAGCTGTAATCTCACAAGGACACAGATATGGCCATGCAAATATGGGTTATGCCTGTGCTAACAACCTGCTTATGTCCCCAGAGCTCCTAAATGGCCTTTAATCTGGCTGCTAATGCAGGTGAAAGCTTGTGCTGAAGAAGCTTCATTTCTCTTGTGCTCCCATTAGCCAGGAACCTGCTGCCCTTCCATACCCTGACTTGAGAGGTGAGGACATAAGCTGGCAACTTCTTGGATTAAATCTTGGGAGGTGAAAAGGAGCTGCCGCAGAGGGGACAGATGTCACCATTGCAGGCACAGCAGGAGGGCGGTTGGCATTGGGAAACCAGCTGCATTTTCAACATCCCCTTCAGCCCAACCACCTCTAAGAGTCCTCCCAAGAGCCAGGCTGAGGCAGCACAGCTCCACCAGCTGTGCTACCCCACTGCTTCACTCTGCAGAGCTCACCTCCTGGGAAGGAACAACCCGCTGGAAAATCCCAGTGTGGGTTAAACAACCTGTCATGTACCTCAGATGGTCCAAGCCAGCCCAGCTGCACAGTGGGAGCAGGGAATTGCCTTTGCCTGTGCCCAGCACCAGCCTGGGAGAGGCTCCTGCACCCAGAGCTGGCAGCAGAACCTGAGACGTGGGGGAGGAAGAAAGCAGACACAGGAGGGAAAAGGCCGCAGACATCTTGAGGGGAGGGCCTGTCTCAAGGGATGTTTGTCATTGTGGAGTTCAATCATGGGTAAAGGCCAAACTTCCCTCAGACAGCCTGAAAACGAGGTCCTGTCTCTGTCTGCAGCCCCATCAGCAGGTCCTTCCCAAGGTGACCCCCTGCCCGGGGCTCTGGGCTGGGCCAGAGCTCGGCACCACCGGCTGCAGGGGAACCTCAGCCAAGAGCCAGGGATCCCCCAGAGAGAGGGGCCTTTGTGCAGCCCTGGGATGGCTCTGGGTGCCAGAAGCGACCTGGCACAGGAGCCCAGCTGAGTCCCAGCTGCAGCAATGACACTGATTGTCCAGGGACACAACAATGGCACTTGTCTGACTGGCCAGGCCGCGACGAGCCCAGCGCACTTCCCTTTGGGAAAGCATTTCGCCTGCAAGTGAATTTCCAAAACAAATGCCTCTAACTCCAAGCCTTTTCAGACTTCCTGCTGGCAAAGGCAGTTTATTCATTCCAAAAAGGAGAGCTTTAAAAGAGATGTCACCCAGGAGAGAGAGATCTCCCTGCTGTTGGCTTTCACCATCATCCATGAAGGAGGTAACCTTGAATTCCCATTGCACTGTCACGGGAACTGAGGTGTCTACTACAAGCAGCTCCCTGAAAACACCCAGGGTGCAGCCCAAGGTCCCTGTTCCCCATCAGATGGGACTGTCTCTGTTATGGAGACCATCCCCAGCTCAGGGCAGTGTTTCCCAAAGCACTGGCTCAGCAGGGGCAGGGGGAGAGTGGAGAAAGACCCGTCTTGCACTTGCTGGTACAGAAGCTGTAGAGGGAAACTGGGATTGCCCACCCCAGGAGCTGCACCCACACTCCATGGCAGCCAACACAGCCCAGCCAGGGCTGTGACTCAGAGCTGCACTTTGCACCTTCCGTGGCCACAACAGTCCTGATGCTGCACAGGGACTGCTGCACTCACTGGGGGTGCAGAGCCAGAGCCCCAGAGCCCCCATCAAGCTCCTACAGCTGCAAACAAAGCAATCTGGGGGAGGGAAGGACTTCTCTTCCTACACACTTGAGCATCTTCTAAAAGGCAACATAAGCTTGTGTTGAAGTCAGTTATGTAAGTGTTGCTTTCCAAAAGAGGAGTGGAGGAGTTACCTACACAAACACTGACACAGGGAGAGCAGCCCTTGCCCTTTGCAAGAGAAAATATCCCCAACCCAGGGAGGTGCAGGCTCAGTGGCTGAGGATTTGGGTTTGTCACAGGTCAGCCACAGCCCCTTTGCCACCAATAAAAGCTGCAGACAGAACACCCTGGTGTTACAGTGACCCACAACCACATATTTCCACCTCACAAGTGGCTGCCAGCCCACGTTTGATCGGTGCCATTAGGAATGGGTGGCCATTGTTTGCCTTGTAATTTATTAGAGGCAGCATTTCCAAAAGGGACCTAAAGTAGGCACCTAATTCTTATGGACTTCTAATGATCCTTGAATACCTCCTTCATTAAGCAGCTCTGAAAACCCAATCTGGAATGATTTGGCAGGAACAGAAATGTCTCTGAGCCTCAGGACAGGGTTTGGCACTGGTGGTTTTTAAAAGAGAGGATGAAAGATTTGCATGAGTTGGGAGATTAACCATGGATGTGGCAATCTGTAGGTCACAGAGGAGGATCTGGGCAGCTCAGGGGAGGAGGTAACTGTTGGATTGGGCAGAGAGGGCTCCCCCATGCCAGACCCTGATCACCTGCACAGGGACACCCTGTGAGGTACTGGGCAGAATTTAACAGGAGAAAAAGTCAGTGGCATCTCAGGTGAGAAAGAGAGAGGGAACAAATTAAACCAAAAAGCAGGATGAGACACTTCATTGTGCAGCCCTGGCAGAGGTTAAGGGTCCCCTCTTGCCCAGCACTGGTGGCACCACAGCAGTGACACTGCCAGGCTCCTGCTGCCCCAGAGGGCATTTGGACACAGACTTTGGCCCTGCATTTCCAGGCCCTGGAAACGAGGTTGGGTATCAACAGCAGACTTGTACAGCCTGATCCAACTGCCAGAGGCTCACAGGTCACACAGATAATTCCAGCAGAGGCCACATGGGAGCTGGTCCTGCCCAGCACGAGGCCCATTTCAATGTGCTGCCCACCAACAACCATTTCTGTGCCTGAGCACCTACAGCAGGGAAGGGAACTGCAGCAGTTCCCTGGGAATTCAGCTCCAAAGGGTTAAAACACATCTAAGCACAATTCAAAGCCAACCATAAACATATCTCCTGAGCAAAGGCTGGGCACACCAGGAAGTTCAAAGGTCCACAAGAAACACACACTGCAAGGAGTTTATTAAAAAATAATTAGAATCAGGTCTACCAGGGGAAAAAAAAAAAAAAGTCAACTAAGAAATTGTTTTGAATAAATTAGAAAACAGGGACAAGCTTGTTGGGTCACTGGGACACTTTAAAAGGGAGCTGTGGTCATTTGATAGCTGGCACTGATAAGGCCACAAATAAGTTTGAGGCTGCAGGTTAACAGCTCTCTGCTGCAGTTAGAGAGACCAGCCACAGTTTCTGCTCTTAGTTTGTGGAGAAACAAACCCATTTATTGACTTTTAAGTCTCCAAAAAGATACTCCACCGAGGAGGAAATCAAACCTCCTGTAAAGAGAAAAACCCCAAACACAAATTCCTGTTGGGAGCTCGAGACACTCGAGAATCATGAGAGACATTGAAAAAGCAGCTGCCAGCTCAGCTGAGGAGGCAGGTGGTGACAGGTGCTCCTGCTCCCTTAAACCTGGGGAATGGAGCTCCACTTCCAGCACAGCCCTTTCCAGAGGCTTGGGACACGACCTCTGCTAAGGACAAGCCCTGCTCCTCCCTCACAACAAGGACTACAAAGCCAACAACCCCCCTAAAACACCTTCCTACCCTTTTGCTCTCCTTAAAAACCACGACCGAACCACACAACTCTACGTCTGCTTTTTCCAGGGATGGCAAAAAGGCAAAGCCCAAGCGGCGGGTGAGAGGAATTGCTCAGGGATGCACCGGGATGCGCTGGGGACGAGCTGCGTCCAGAAAGGCCACAGGAGAAGTGACAAATCCCGCCGTTATGTAACGGGTGACAAACGCCTTTTGTTATGCGAGACAAGTGGGAGGGAAAGAAGCGTCTTTGCCCTTTGTGGGGAGGGAGGAGCAGGCGGCTCCTGCTCGAGCACAAACAACAGGCTGCGGGGTCCGAGGGCACGGGCAGTACAGGAATAGATCCCGGGAAACGCCTCCTGATTGGCACCAGCGAGCAGAAAAACACAGAACCGATGTTGAATTGGTGCGTGACTGAGGTTGTCAGAACGGCAACGGGGTGATTGTGGGGGTTTTGTTAAGGAGAGAGGCTACAAGGCACCCATCCCTAGCCTTGATCCCCTGTCATCTAAAACCAGGGATCCACCTCCCCTTCGCTCCATACGTGGCCTTTCAGGCTTTTTAAAAAAATTCAAATCAGTATTCATATAATTTAATTAATAAAAAAAATAATTAAAGAGCTCCACATATCTGAATTTAAACACTGGTCCCAACTCCTCGTTTTCAGAGTTGGTGCAAATCCCAGACCCACTTGCCAGCTTGGAGCTGGAACGGGGCATCCTGTCCCTCTGCAATCTGCTGGCTGCAGAAATCAGCTCCAGGGCTCGGTGTGGGGAAGAAATCAGGCTCTGGGCTCTCGGAGACTCTGCGAGGGTTTGTTAAAAAAAAAATAAATAAAACCAAACAATTGGCGAAAGGAAGGTTATTTTCGCCCGGGATTCCCCAAGGGATGCGCAGCAATCCGCTCCCCGTGCAGCTGGGGGGTGTTCCCAGCACTCCGGAGCTCAGGGACCCGTCAGTGCTCCCAGTGCCACACGGCGACAGTGACATCCAGTGGCAGCGACACCTGCCCACAGCAACCCGCGCCCCAGCAGAGCCTCAAACGCGGCCACACCAAGTGCCTGGAAAACGCCTGGAAAACGTCTGGAAAACGCCTGGAAAACTTCCAGCCCCCCTCGGAGTGCCGGGAAGGGCTTTGGCTTCAAAACACAGGTTTAGGTGCTGGGTGTCAGCACAGGGAACGGGGACGGCAGGGAAGGACAGACACCTCCAGGGACAAGGATTTCACCACCCAGCTCTCAGCCCATCCCAGCAGGACCACGGAGAAGCAGCAGTGATTGCCCAGGCAGGAGTGAAGCTGTGGTGCTTTGCTCTCAGAAATATCTCTAAAAGTGGGGGTTTGATCGTTCGTTCTTTCTTTTTAAAGCAATTTTTCTGTCCTTCAGAAAACCCCAGCTTGGCTCCAGAACTCGAAGGAAAGGAAGGGAAGCAGCTGTAAATCAGCTGTGCCTCCTCAGAGACCTGCAGGAACACAGAGTCACCTCCACCCCCCTGCAGAGGGACAGGTGAGGGCCTGGCACAGCCAGTGTCACATTGTCACCGAGCAGGACCAGCCTTTCCCTGCTCCCCTCAGAGGGGATGAGCAGGGTGATCAGTGCTGGGGCTGGAGGAGCTGGGCAGGCTGAGCTGCTGCCTCAGATACAGGAGCAGGAGAGCAGGAGCAGCTGCTCCAGCACGAGGAGGGAGTGGGGACTGAGACATCCCCGTCAGTGCTAATTAGGGTGTCTCTCCAGAGCAGTGTGGGTGTCCCAGCATGGCTGTGGTTTGGCTTTGGGCCCACCCCAGCCAGGCCACAGTGTGTCCCACTGCAAAAATGCAGCCAGACCTGTAGCAGGGGAGTTGGGCAGCCAGGCCTGGGAACCTCAAAGGGGGAATGGAAGAGGGATGGGAACAGCCACTGCTGACAGGAGCAGCTCTGCCACCAACAGGTGCCACAGCCTGCCCAGGGAAGGAGGGTTTGTCCCACATAAGCCTGTTTTCAAGCTGCTAAAGTACCATCAGACATCCTGTGGGAGTTCTCACACACTCTTGCTTTCCATCTCCTTTCTCCCCAGTGTCTCTCTCTGCCCCTAAAAAAGTCCAGTCCAGGCTGTGAGAGCTCTGAGGGAGGCACTTCAAACCCAAACTGGCAAACTGAAAGTCAAACCCCCAGAGCTGCCAGACAGAGGCTGAGGAGGAGTCCCACAGTGCCCTGCTGGCTGTGGCTCCAGGGATGATCCTCTGCTTGGCTGCTTCCCTGGAGGGATGGGGGAAACCCCAGCCAGGAATTCCTGCTCCGAGAAACACACCCGAGACACAGAGCATGGGAAACACTGAAACCAGAGCACTGGGAATGACAGGAATCACTGGAAACCAGAGCATTGGGAATGACAGGAATCACTGGAAACCAGAGCACTGGGAATGACAGGGAAACACTGGAAACCAGAGCACTGGGAATGACAGGAATCACTGGAAACCAGAGCACTGGGAATGACAGGGAAACACTGGAAACCAGAGCACTGGGAATGACAGGGAAACACTGGA
>JAWWLV010000053.1:2086982-2174842 GCA_035041135.1 Platyrinchus mystaceus
CCATCGCTGCCCCCCCTTTCCCATCGCTGCCCCCCCGTCCCTGTGTCGGCAGTGGGGAGAACGCGGGGTGTGGGATTCGAGGTCTCGACGCGAGTGGTTCGGTGAAAACAAGAAAAACTGGAGCGCGGGCTGCGAGAGAAAAGATGTAAACACAGGGTGGTGAGGACGCCGCTGTTGTTGTGTAGCTGGGAATGGTGTGATGGGAGAGCTGCGGTTTGTTTTCGGCGTGTTGCAGGTCGGAATCTCCAAACCGGATTTATTTGGAGGTCTCCGCCTTGTTGCTCTGGTGGATTGCGCTGAACTCCCCGTTAGATTTCTCTTGGATAATTTAAAAAAAAAAAATTAACAAACCGGGCTGGGACGGCGTTTTTTCCTCAAGTGTGCTTCCAGTTGTTTTTGTGAGTCCTGATGGAAGGATTGAAATGTGGTTGGTGTATAACGGGTACTCGTGTTGTTGTGTGAGCATCGGGGGTTATGCGGGGTCCCCGCCGAAATAGAAAACACCCTCGGTATCCTGAATATTCTGTGTATTGTTTGCTTAACTGCAGGAGGATAGAATAACTGCAGGGGTCCTAAATTTGGAAGGGTAAAAGAGAGAGTGCCCAGGCAGGTGACAGTCATCATTCCTGTGCTCTCCCTTCTCCCTGGGTCTAGTGAGACCGAACAATTGAGTTTCTGAGAGGTATTTTTTTCTTGGTGAGGTGAAGGTTATGCCTTAGAGCGTGGTTACTGTTTATGTATGATGTGTAGAGTGTGTGTGTATTGTGTGCTGATTTATGTGTTCAAAAGCCTCAGAAACCAAAAATACCAGAGCAGTGTATACAGCATATGAAGACAGCAAGGTGTGGAACACAGGAACACGGGACCCAAAGCACAGTGACATGATGACAGCTGGCCTCGGGAGGGAAACCTGAAAAGCAAGAACTGCACTCTGAGCACCCCGGGGGAATTTCAGTGAGGTGATTCAAGGGGTGGGGGGGATTATGGTGTCAAAAGAGTTTCGTTTTCCTTTTTCTTGAACAGCAAAATGGAGAAGTTGTGCAAATGTCAGATAGAAGGATAGCAGTGTCGAGGGCACTCTGTGGAAAGGGTGGGAGGTTTAGGAGCAGCAGAACCTGCCCCCGGCCCTGATGTTGGGGTGGGTGCCCTCCTGGGCCCCAGAGCTGGGTGATAAGGGGGGAGGAGATGTGTCAACAGGGGAAGGTGGCATGGAGGGGGAAGATAAGGAGTTCAGTTTCCTAGTTGTGGTGTCCCCGTGAACACCAAAGGCAGAGAGGTGAAGTGCCAGAGTGCAGGAAGCCTTGTTTTAGTAATGAGTGTTTAGCAATTACCACCGGGGCTGTGGAAGCAATTTAAGTTGTTGTGAGAAACAACATCGCTCTGGCTGTGAGTGTTTGATGACAGTTCAAGGTGTTTTGTCAACTCCAGACTATGTTTGGCCTTGCTGATTTCTGCTGCACGTGCAGAACAGCCCGAGTTCTGTGGGACATTATTATTATTATTATCTCTAGTTTATAACTTCTCATACTGTGTTCAAGGATCCCAGTGTGAGTTTTACTTATAGGAAATAATTTTCCACATTATCACACGTGCAGCAGATCTTTAACTGTGTGTAGGTGAGACTGTGGGCATGAAATGGAGACTGGGTATTTTGGAAAGTCAAAGAACAGTTTGGAATTGTGGTGTGGAGGATGGAGACTTTACTGCTTCCATTTGGGAGAGGAGCCAGCACTCAGCTGCTCTGCTGGTTGTTGGAAGCTCTGGGATCATCCCCTGCATCTCCTGGGACAGACACAAAATGTAGTGATTGTGAGAGTACCAGGAAAATTAAAACAGAAAAATACCCCCTTTGGCATTGCTGGTAATTTTTTGGCATTAATTCTGTGGCAATAAAAATTTGTACTAAAGGGCTCCTGGAGTAAAGGTTGATATTGGAAGCTACAAATGCAGTTTATGAGTTTATGAGCTCAAAGTTACAAGGCTGAGTGAAAGGTGATGGTTTTCAGGTAGAGGGGGAAATTGTTGCAGGAAGATGTTGTTGCTCAGGTTACAGGATTGCTAAAGACACACTCCTGGTACCTGCAGGAGAAGGGTGAGTGGCTTCAATTCCAATACTTGAGCTCAGAAGAAAACTCAGTGGTTTTGGTGCTCCTGCTGATTTCTGAATGTCCTAAGAGAGAACTGTGCTGGGTCTAATAGTTATCTGGGAACAGGAGCAGGGCAGGAACTGCAGTCCCTTGCTGAGATGATCATATCTGGTTGTGTTGAGCCGAAAATCTGAGGCTGCTGTATCAGTCTTTCTCTCACAAGTGGGTGATTTCCCTGTCTCCTCATCCCCATAAAGACTGATTTGACTCTCTGATATATTTTATTGCTGTTCAGGGGTTGTTACACTGACAGAAACTCATTAGTTCCAGCTTGTTTTCTGTTAAGTGCATGGTTGAAGTCCTCATTACCACTTGGCTTCCTCCCTTGTTTGCCTGCCATTTGGAATGTGTTACATTTGATATCCTCAGTTAAAATTGCCAGACAGAGTGCTTCCAATAAGCTGATTGCATGTTTGTGTTGCTGAAATAAAGCTACTCCGAGGGAGACAGTGTGGTTTGGTGTTTAGAACACAAAGCTAGAACGCTGTTAGAGCCTCAACGTTTGAATCGTTCTGGATGTCTTGGCAGCTCACACCGAGGAAATGCAGCTTTTATCTTCATCCTGCCTATAAATTCTGCTTCTCCTTCAGCACTTTTCCCCTCAGGCACCTGAACACCGTTCAGTGGCAGTAGAACTTCAATTCCTGATTTTCTGGTGCCGCTCGAAACTGTCGAAGGGCTCCTTGTGTTGAATTCTCTTCCTGTGTGTTTATCCCTCGTGTGCTCGTTGTGCCCCAGGAAAGCAAAGAACCCGGTGCTTTGGCAGCCTGGCTGGGGTGCTTCCTGCAGACAGCTCTGTGTGGCAGGGTGGAATCCCTGTGTGAGCCTGACTTGTGAAGTGCAGGAGATGGAATGTGACAGGGAGATGAGTCTCCCCGTGGAGTTTGTCTGGAGACGTGAGTGGGTGCAGTGAAGAAGAAACAGGAGGTTGCTGTTGACAGTTGGAATCAAGTGATAACTGGGAATTGGAGTGGGGATTTCGGTGGGTGGTGGAGTGGGGAGGAGGAGGTGCTTTGGCTGAGCTTGTGTGAATGGGGATGTCTCTGTGGAGGTTTGGAAGAAGATGAGCTTTTGTAGATGTAAAAATAGAAAAGGCGTGAAAGGGAAATTCGGATTGAACATAAATGGGGAGAGCAGTGCAATAGCAAGTTAATATCAGTGGTTTGAGGGCAAAGCAGTTGAGAAAGAAGGAGGTTTCCTTAAGCATGTGTAGCTGACAGCAGGATAGGGGTGTTGTTGCTCTGGTTTCAGGGGGCATCTCCTGTACAAGTTGGATGTTGGGTTAAGGAGAGCATCTCTAAACAATCTACATCAGTCCTCTCAAAGGAAATGTGGGTGAAACAGCTGAGATGTTGCTCAGCCTTAAAACATTGTTGTTCAGCTATAAAAATAAAACAACACTTTCCTGCCTTCCAAGGGGATCAGGAATGGCCAGAAATCCTGATTGCCAGTCCAGTATCCAGACAAAATAATGGGATTGGTGACATTTCTAGTTCTTCAGACAGGGAAATGAGCAGCAGATCTTAATGAAACACTCGGTGGGTCCTGCTCAAGGAGCACAGCTTCCCCCGGGTTCTTCTGGTGGTTCTTGGAGTTTTAAGCCAGAAGAGAGAGTTTTTTGAATCCTGTCCTGGTGCTTTGGTAGTGGCTTTGTCTCTGTGTGTGTGTCAAATTTAAGCTGTAGCTGAAATTGCTGTGAGGAGAGTGGGGGTGACCTGGGGGCACAGGTCGGCCTGGCTGTGCTCAGGCAAGCTCAGGCTGTGTTGTAACATTACACAGACCTCTGGCACACCCTTCACCCTGACCTTCAGGACATTCCCAGCTCCAGAGAATTAAGAACCTGCCCTTTTCTTTGGCCTTGTTTTCTCCCTGCAGCAGAGTGGCCCAAGACCATGACGGGTCTGCCCAGCACGTCGGGCACGACGGCGAGCGTGGTGATCATCCGAGGCTCCAGGATGTACGTGGCCCACGTGGGGGACTCGGGGGTGGTGCTGGGGGTCCAGGATGACCCCAAGGACGACTTTGTGAGAGCTGTGGAGGTCACACAGGACCACAAGCCAGAGCTGCCCAAGGAGAGGGAGAGAATCGAAGGCCTGGGGGGCAGGTAAGTGTGTCTGCTCTGACTGAGCTAAGCTTGACCTGGGTTTTGGGGGGTCATGCCAGGAGCTGAATCTCACAGTGTGTTTCTGTTGTCCTCTGGGTTTTTTTTATAGCTCGTTGGGGAAGATGTTACAGTGACCCATTGTTGGGTTTTGTGCTAGTGGTTTGTGGCGTATACAGAATTTTAATTCCCTGGTGGATCACCCAGCTGAGGTGTGCTTACAGTTCTACGTGTTCACCCAGCACTTTGAAAGTGGAGATGGTGATATTTGACCTATTTTTCGTTAAATTCTGAGGAATCTGGGGGTTGGGAGAATTATCTTTGCAGATAGGGAAAATTACCTTGGTGTATAAGTAAAATGATGTGAGGTCTGGAATACCCAGTTTTGTCAAATTTTGACACAAACCACTGTCATTTCTCAGGCATTCTGAGATGACAAGGGCAGCTGTTGAGTAGGCTCCTCAAAGCTTCTGCTTAGGGAACATAAAAACAGAATAAAGGTTAGATTTGAAACCAAATCCTGCGTTTGCTGTGTTTGAACAGCCCCTGTAAACGTCAGGACGCCGTGTCTGTGCAGGAGCCGTTCCTTCTCCGTCAGGAGCTGGCAGAGGCTGCAACACCCAAGCTGGGGTGGCTGTGTGTGTTCCCTAGGGGTGAGGGGGGAGCAGGCAGGGCTGTCAGGTGGCACCAACGTTGGGACACAAAGCCCAGGGCTCGTGTTTGGCGGAGCTTCAGCGGAGCTCAGCGTTCCCTCGGCCCGCGGTGCCGCGGCAGATGGGTGGGCTCGGCTTCCTTCCCAGAGCAGGGGCTCTCTGAAGGGTTTCCTGTTGACATCACTCATCTGAGATCCCTCCTGTCAGCCCGTGAACCTTCAGACATTTGTGTCTCTGGCAGCTGGGACTGGAGCAGGTGGCTTTGCAGAAGGGGGAACCTGCAGTTCTGCTGCGTTAGTACCTGTGGAGGTTTCCAAGTTGTGCATCTCAGAGCCTGAAAGTCTCTGGAGCTTCAAAGCAGCATTCCCTGAAATTTTGTGTCTACAGGAATGCACAATTTGTTTGGTTTTTTTTTTTTTAATCTGTTATTTTTCCTGGTGCTCCTCCTGTTTTTCCCAGGCTGGCTGTGAGGCAAATGGTAGGAGTGAGGTGGAACTGTGCAGCTGTGCCTGGTTATGTCTCCTCTTTCATGAGAGCAAACTGGGAACAGTTAAGGGCAGAGCATAATTGAATCTTCCATTAAAATGAGATTTTCCTGGTAACAGTCTGAGTGTGGGATGAGGTTTTCTTTCAGCTAATGACTGAAGTGAGCTTTGTGTGGTCATTAGTTGGACAAGTGGATGAAATCAGTTTTTAGGATGTGGTGGTTGTGACTTTGCCGTGCTGTGGATGGAGCTCAACATGCCCTTGTTGTTAAGGCCTTTTGAAGTCTCAGGAAGTGCATCTTGAATGGCTTCAGTATGAGGAATCTTGAGGCTGTTCCAGAGCTGCTCAGTTCCTAATTACCAGTGGCTGTTCCTTGGATAAAGGAACTTCCAAGTATCTGGTTCTTAACTTGGTTGGGACCAAGCTTTGCCAGCTCCTGGTTTATTGGCTCTTATTCCTTGATGGTTCTTGCACTGTTCTTTCTTCCCTGCCCGATACAGCTGCCCCAGTTATTTACTCTGCAGCTTCTTTGACCCCTCAGTGCCATCTGTGAGAGCCAAACCAGCTCGGTGCCTTAGAGCAGGTGTTCACATGCAAATGCAGAGCTCTTTCCTCCCATCTCCTGCTTCCAGCAGACAGCAGCTGGGAACAATTCCTCTTTTGTGTCTGCAGGGGAATCCCTACAGCAGGCTGCTGCCTTCTCTTCTCTTGTTCCCAGTACACTGTGCTGCTCTTTTCTGCCAGACTCTGGGAGATGGAGAAAACTGAAGGAGGAGCCCCGTGGTATTTCCACCTGAGTGAGCTGGTGTTGATGGCCCTCAGATGAGGGCAGCAAATTCAGTTCTGTTTGTTCTCTGACAAAGCATTTCTTCCAATTCTTCATTCCCCTGCTTTTTATTTTCTTCTGCCCTTCACCTCTCACTTCTCCCTCTGGCTTAACGTGGAATGAAACTCTCTGAGGGATGTTTTGAAGCGCTCTGACTGTGCTGTGGGCCGCCCTGAGGGTGTTGTTGTCATTATCGCCTCCGGATTTGCATATTTAACTGGCTTTGTCTCCTTTTGCTCTCATTCCTGCGTGGCTCCTGTGTGACCTGTGCCTCTCTCTGGTGGTTCCAGTGTGATCAACAAGTCTGGAGTGAACCGTGTGGTGTGGAAGAGGCCCCGGCTGACCCACAACGGCCCCGTGCGTCGCAGCACCGTCATCGACCAGATCCCCTTCCTGGCCGTGGCCAGAGCGCTGGGTGAGTGCTGTGCTGGGAACACGGGGCACCAGGCTCAGCTCACAGCCTGCATGGGGCTTAAGGCATTTAATCACTTCCCTTTGCAAGTTTGGGCCTTTTAAATATATTTTTAATACAAGCTGGATGTATTTTTTTGCGATCTGTAAGAGGCGGCGGCGGTGAGAGAAGAATCCAACTTCCAGCTCTCAGGGTTTTCAGTGTCAGCCTTACCAGGATGGGACTTGATTTCTGGTGCAAATGAAAGTGTGTGAGCAGCACATTGTGTCCAGGATGGAGAGCACCCTGGTCCTTTTTCTTGCTGAGGTAACAGGGCTGGGATTTCTGACTGGTTGGTAAAACTCAGTGTTGCTGGATGGGCACGTGAATTCAGTCTGCCTTTTGTGCTGAATCTTTTTGCTTTAAGACTTAGCATAGAATGGGATGAAAGTCAAGTCTGTGTGTTGTCTGTAACTTGTCTTTGTGGGAGCACTAATGATGGGAAACTGTCTTTGAGAAACCCCTTATTCCAAGGACAAAAACGCAGGAGAAGGATGAAGGAGAGTTTCAGGTCCAAGAAATGGGAACACCTGGGTTTTGACACCTGTCCTAGGAGAAATCTTTCTGGCCAGATGAACTCTGTTGACATCCCCTTTCCTGTTCTGATTGTCAGAAGAGCCCTTCTGCCCTAAAATAAGCATTTGTGGAATGCACAGTGGCTGTATTAAAGTATTTAAATAATGTTTAATTTATTTATAGCCCCATAACAAGGCAGAAATATTTGGGCTTCCTCCTGTCTCTGGGAAGTACCTTTAGGCTGTTTTGGGGGGATTACAGCAGGTTTCTGTGCCTTCTGTAACTTGAAATAAGAAGCAAGTGTAGAAAGGAGCAGCCAACCAGGGTGATTAATGGCTGGGCTTTGGAGGTTCCTGCAAGTGCAGCTTAAAGTCATTGTGGTTTTCCTGAGCTGCTGGTTAAGTTCATATCCCCCAGCCTGGGTGAGTTCACTGGTAACACTGTGGTGGCAGAAATGGGGCTTTTACAGGGCTTTTTAAATCATGTGGGATCTCCCTTGTTGGTAAATTAGCTCAGCTCTAAATCCAGTAAATATTTCATAGACTTTTTTTTCCCCGTCCTCCTCCCCTTTCCTTGGGAAAGTAGACTCCTGTATAATGGTTAGGGGGTTTTATGTGCATTTAATCATAATTTTATTGAAATCTGCAAGTCTTCCCCTTTGTGTAACAGCCCTGTCAGATAAAATTTGGATTTGAAAAGCTCTGGGATTAATCAAACCGGGTTTTTGGTCTGGACCCACTTAGAAAAGTAAACTTTTCTTTCCTCTATTAAAACCAAAAAGCTATTTTTGTATTTTGTATGCAAAGCAGCATCTCCTGACAGAGGAATGAAAGGCTTTTGGTTTATGTGACTTCTGGACATGCTCTGCTATGAGTGGGCTTTGGGCTTAATCCAGTGCAGCCCAATGACATGATGGGTGGTTTTGTTTGGGGCTTCAACTGCCTCCCTGGCAGCTGCTGAGCTACAAGTAGGTTTTTTGTTGTATTTTAGAAGTTAGCACTGACCATGTAAGAGAGAATGCACAGTTTGATATATTCTTATAGGCAGCTAAATCAGAGTTCTGCTCCTTTAGTATCTGATTTCAAACATCCATTTCATTTTGCAAGGTGCAGTGTTTTAATGTGGATCTCTGTGTATTATTCAGGTTGAGTCAGCACTGAGAACAGACTTTTCTGGGAGGTGCAGAAGGAACCACATTAATAACATATTGGGTTTTTTTGTTTGTTTGGTTGGTTTTTTTTGCTTTGGAAAAGAAATGTGCAAACCTCACACTGAAAGGAATATTCCCAGGGTGTAAAGTCTTGAAAGAAGGAGATTGTTAAGAGTTCTGTAAATGTTTGGGTTTTAATTCAGAACCAAAAGCTTTATTTTCTTTCAGTTTGTGACTCCTGGGGCTCTTCTGAGCTTCCAGGAGCTGCTGACCGGTGTGGTTGGTCAGTTGATTCCTGATTGGGCTTTCATGCTCTTGCATCCTACAGCTTTGGGAATAAACTATTGTGTATTTCCTCCTTATAACCAGTGTGATATTCCCAGTTTTCCCTGTGAGGAGCCTTCTTCCTCTTGGAGAAGATCCCCTGGAATCGGTGTGGTGATTCTTTGGCAGTTTGCTCAGGAAGGGCAGCAGATGGACACGATGACATGTTCATACATGAACCCAAATGAAAGAGCAGCAGGTTATTTTTATCATCCAGCCCAGTATTTTAATTTAAAAAAAAAAAAAAAACAACAATTCAGTGAATGACATTTGTCATTTCTCCTAAATGGGTGTGAACAAAGCAGCAAACAGCAGCCTAAAAATATTATGCACGTTGGAAATCGATGCTGCCACGATTCCAACAGTGGGTTGGTGATCCCAGACTGTTGTTTATTTACCTGCTGTGCCCATGACAGGTTGATGAGAGGAACTGGGAGTGAGGGAGGACTTGTGGTGGCAATTCACATCCAGTAATTGCTGAGCTGCAGCTCTTGTGCTCCAGGATTTTTCTCTTTGCCTGCCGTGTCCAGCTGGCTTTGTTGGGGTCTGGGGGGGCCCAGTGCACCCCTGGAGGAGCAGGCCTGGCTCTTAATTAGGGCTCATTAGCAGCCTGTGCTTGCTGGGGAGGAGAATTGGGGCTCTAATGAGGGGGGACCAGCCCTCCTTGCTGTGGTGGAGAGCACTAATTGAGCCCAAGTATTCCCTTCCCTCATCCTGGAAGTCTCTTCAGCTGGCTGATAGCTTAAGGCAGAGCTAATGGAGGGAAGTAGGAAGACAAAAAGCTTATTTATTATCTTTAAAAGGGTGGTGATGGATGTGGAAGAAGCTGCAGATGTTGTGAGGGCAGCAGAAAGCCAAGAGCCCCACAAAACCTTGCTCTTGAGCTGGACATGTTGAGCTTCTGTTTGCTGCTCTACTCTGACATTTTAATTAATTTCTGCTTTTAAAGCTGTGTGTCCTGCACAGAAAAACGTTCCCCAGTGCTTGCAATTAATAATGTCACTTTTTTGTTGCTTGTTGCTCCAGGAAGTTGTTTATGAACATGGAAATAGGAGGTGCCAGCACAAATTATTGTCTTGATTTAAATGAAGGGTTTTCATTTTTTTGAGTGTACTTGGTAAATGAAATTGCAATAGGTTGATATGGAAATGCACTTTTCTGCTGGAGGGGTTTTGCCTCAGGGTGGGCTGGAGGGGGCAGTGGGTCCAGGGGGGGGTTTGATGTGTTGCTCAGCTCCGTTGCTGCCGAGGTGACCCCGAACTCATTCATGCAGGGAGGGAGGGGTAAAAATAGCAAGGTTCCCTGTGTGAGGCCGTGCTGGGGACAGGCTGGAGCTCTCACTGCCTGCTGGAACTCGGCACTCCTCGTGTTCCTGTGGCTGCTCTCCAGCTCTGCAGTTTGGCACAGGGGGTTCAGCTGGAAGGAGGTTCCAGCAGCCCTGCCCGGCTCTGCGGGGAGCGCAGAGGGAAGGAGGATTGAGCTCAGTCTCCTCCTTTCCCCTCTGCCTTTGTTCCCTCCCTGTGGCACCTGCACACAGGAACATTTGCAGGTTTGGTGTGGGATCAGCAAAGCAAGGCCTTCCTTCTGTTTAAGGAGGAATTTATAAATTCAGGTAGGTTTTCCTTCGGGCAGTGACTGAGGTTTCACCATTTTCGAGGTATTAATCTGTGATATTTCCCCTTGTCCCAAAAACTAGGTTGAGGAGAGTAGAAGATCTCCTATAAACATAGGTTTGAATGTGGTTTAACTGAAGTTGTTACATTAAATATGATTGGAAGGTGACAGCAGCAGAACAGCAGCTGTGCTGGAATTGCTTTGTGTTGCTGGTGACTCCAGCCTGGTGCTGACGGTTTTCCTGGGAACACTGACCTGTATTTTCCCAGGTGGAGGTTTCTCACGTGGAGTGTAACCACTCAAACCCATTTTCTGCTTTGCCAGGTGATCTCTGGAGCTACGACTTCTACAGTGGGGAGTTTGTGGTGTCCCCCGAGCCCGACACGAGCGTTCACACCATCGACCCCCAGAAACACCGGTACATCATCCTGGGCAGCGACGGGCTCTGGAACATGATCCCACCCCAGGATGCCATCTCCATGTGCCAGGATCACGAGGAGAAGAAGTACTTCATGGTGAGAGCAGGGGAAATTTGATACCTCTTACCTCTAAAAATTGCTCAGTCTGAGCTGTGAAGTGTCCAACAAAGGGGTTGTTATTTAGGCATTTTCACAGTCTTGCCGCAGCATAAAGTTGTAAGAACAACTTACTTGTTAGAGGTTGATGTCAAATACCAGGTCTGTTGAGGTTGTTGAATTTATTATTATTATTATTTGGTTGTCATTTTGGGTGTTCCTTCTCTAAGGAAGTTGTACAAAACGCTGCCTGAAGATCAAATTTTCTCACATCAGGGCTCGTGTCACAATGCAGACAGTTGCTTGGACTGAATTAAATTATTATCTGGTCTGTTTTACAAAGCACTTAAGAACAGGGCAGTGGTCACAGCCCCAAGGCTGCCAGAGCTCCAGAGGCATTTGGACAATACCCTCAGGCTCAGGGTGTGACCCCTGGGATGGCCCGTGCAGGGCTGAGGGTCGGACTCCCTGATCCCTGTGGGTCCCTCCCAACTCAGCACATCCTGGGAATTCCTGTAGGGGAGCATCACCCAGTGAATAGTCTGTAAACGCTGGGGGGGCTCTGGGAAGGCTGTGGGCTGTGTTACAGGCAGTGTTACGCTTTAAAGCACTGGGTGTCCCTGGAAGGAAGGTGTTTCCACGAGCATTTCCTCCTGTCTTTCCCACTGGAGCCGCTGCCGCGCGTGACTCGCGGGAGCACAAATGTCGGGCTGTGCTGCCCCTGCGCCACCTCTGAGTGTCCCTGAGTGTCCCTGACGTGTCCCCCCGTGTCCCCAGCAGGGAGAGCACCGGCAGTCGTGTGCCAAGATGCTGGTGAGCCGCGCCCTGGGCCGCTGGAGGCAGCGGATGCTGCGGGCGGACAACACGAGCGCCATCGTCATCTGCATCTCCCCGCCGCGGGCCGGCCCCAGCCCCTGGGAGCAGGAGGAGGAGCTGTACCTCAACCTGGCTGAGGGGCCCTGCTACAGCAGCCCTGATGTGAACAGCACGAGCCCCTCCCGCTGCTGCACCCCCCCTGTCAAGGTAAGGGGGGCTGGATGTGCCACCAATGCCTGGCAATCGGCCCCTGGGGCAGTGGGGTACTCAGACCATTGCCAGGGGTTAACTAATACTCCTAAAAACTACCCACCTCTCAATCTAAATCACTATTTAATGCTGCTCTTCGGTGGTTTCAGGGTGTTTGTAACTCTGGACCAGGCACTGTGTGTGTCTGGATAATGTGTTTCAGTTGTGGCACGTTCTGTGCCACATCCTCAGCACTTCCAGCTTTGGAGACCTGGGCCAGCTTTTAGCAATGTTTCCTAAAAGACTTGGGAGCACCAAAGGCAGAGTGGTAAAGTGGGAACCTCTCAGAACTGCTGCTGATGGTTTATTAGCAGTTGTGGATCTGTGATCCCTCAGTGTGGAAGAAATTATTAGTGTAACTTGATGCATATAACTCACACAGCTTGAAGTGCACTCTTAGAGTTAAGTTTTCCAAGATTCACCCCAAAATCCAAGGGAGCCTGTTAGAAAGAAATCAGACTGAGGATCAGAGGTTTAAACAAGAAAGAACCCAACACATGCCCTTAGAGAGGAAGGTTGGGCTGCAGTTCCCTCCTGCCCTGCCATGTCCTGGTGCAGCACAGCTGGGGAATTGCAGAGTGGTGCTTGTGGGTGTCTTCTGACCTCGTGGGACTTGGTTTGGGATTGTTTGGCTGTGGGGTTTTATTTTCTCCTCCAAGGTAACTGGTGAGTTAATTTATACCAGCACACGTTGATATAAAGAACATTTCTCTCTGTACTGGGAGATCTCATTACCTTCCTTTGGTTGATTTAATGTTCTTTGTAACATAAGGTCTTCCTTGAGGCTGGAAATTTTAACCATCAGCATAAAGCAGAGCCCTTCAGAAGGTTATTTTGTTCTGGTTTGTGGCCTTTTCTTTCCCCCTGTAAGAAGTGCAGTGTAGCTGTGAGTGGATGTTTGCTTCAGTAATTCCCAGCTGCTCCTGATTTAAGTCCCTGTCCTTTGATGTTGGGCAGTATCTGTAGATAACTGTCCTTTGGGCAAAGGAAAAGAAAGCAGAAATTAGGGAGGGAGTTTGGAAGGTTCCCTTGGGAGAAGGAAGCTGCTCATAAAGCAGCAAGTTCCAACTCTGTCTCCTCCCCTTCCATCCATTGAGATCCATGACAAGAGCTTAAACCCCAGCAAAATCTTCAGGGGGAAAATACTTGAATTCCAAGTGCTCCTAAAATTTTCAGTGGTGCCATTTGTGTGTGAACTGTTACCAGGAATCATTGAGCTGTGCTGGCTGCACAGTATCCAGGAACCTGCAGTTCTGGAGGAGGGCTTAGGGAAGGTCTGTATTTTTTTTTTTTTATTCCCCCTCTCCATCTAAAGCAGATTCAGTGAGCTGTGAATCTGCAGAAATGGGAGCAGGTGGTGGGAGATTGAGGAAATGCCTGTATTCCATGATCCTTTGGGATCCCAGGGGTGTGGGCAACATGCCAGGAGGGAAAAGAAGCCCCATTTGGTTGGTCACAGCAAATATGGCCACAGAGAACAGCACCCATCTGCAAAACAAACCAGAAATTTGGTACATAGAGCTGCAGGTAAATGTATGATCTAATTTAGGTTGGTAATTAATTAATACTGTTGAGTTTTACTGCAGAGGGATCATCCCAGTTTCTGTGAGGGAAGCAGGGATGGCCTTGACTCCTGACAGCTGCTACCTGCCAAAACAATTAATCTGGAAATAGATGGGAGACCAAAGTTTCTCAATTAAACAGAAGTATTTCTTAATTGCTTATCCTTCTGGCAGCAATTACTAATACCAAATTAATTCCAGTATTCCTGGGGCCAGTGATAAAGACGGATTGGATTGTTGAGACATTAAATGGTGATGGATGGTTTATTTTTCCTGTTTGGTCACATCCCTCTCCACTGTCCATCCTCTGCCCTCCCTTGGCTCCCTAAAGCCTTGTCCAGGCTCAGCTCTTTGCACCAGGCAGATGTTGGAGATAAGTTAAAGGTCTTGCACAATAAAACCATCAAACCAAGTTGTTGGAGGCACAATGTCAAACGTTCCAGCTGGAGCAGCATTGCCAGAGCTGCTGTTTGTGTGTGTCATCCACCTTCCCCGTGGAACCTGTAGGAGTTGAGCTGAGGAATAACCTTTTAAAATACCATCCATAAAGGTCTTCCCTCTTGTGTTGATAAATGTAGCAAAGGATGGTTTTGTCTACAAGTGGGGAGCAAGAGAGGAGTGGAGAGGAGTGGAAATCCAGTGTGGATGCTGGAAACAGTTCTGGTTATCCTCTCTTTTGGAGGGCGTTTTACTAAACCTCAGGATCAGATTTTTGCCAAGTGCTGAGCAGCCCTGGAACTCACCTTGAAGGAGAACTGGAGTTATTCTGAGCTGTGACTCGAAAAGCATCTGTTTATTCACCTGAGGTGTTGCTCTGACTGCTGGAGCTGTGTGTGCACTGGAGTTCTGAGCACGTTATTTTCCTAAAATAAGAACTGTCATTTGCCTCTCACTGATGGTGTGTGGAGTAACGTGGCCTTGAAATTCACTTTTGAAGGACTCTTGACTAACCAGGGATTTCTTCACAATTAAATCTTTAATAAGGTCAGAATTCATATCTTCAGGGCACTGCATAAACACTTAATTTCCATAATCCCCCTGTGGATGGGGAGAGCAAGTGTTGTCCCCATTTTCCTGTCGGTAGGACTGGGAATGAGGCAAAACCACTTCCCCGAGGCTGCAGAAGGGTGAGGAGCTGAAGGGAGGTCAGAGGGTGGGAAGTCCCTGGTTCTCAGGACATCATTCAGTGGCTCCTGCCCAACATGCAGACTGGGCTTCCTGGGGAGTGGCTGGGAGTGCTGGCAGGGATGGAGCTGGAGTAAAGCTGAGGCAATAAAGCCATTTTTAGAACAGCTCTGTCGCTGCACCGTTCTGTGGGCACTGGTGAAGGGTTTGTCCATCTCTGTTAACCTGGTTATGCAGTAACTGAGGACTCAGGATGTGACCAAGGTCAGAAGCTGCTGTTTGGCCCCTGATGGTGGGTGGATCTTCAGGGGGCAGGACAGGGTCCTGTGGCAGTGCCTGAAGGAGGGAGGTCGTGTCTGCTGCTGGGAAGGAGAGGACAGAGATTCAGGCACTGCTTTGTCCACGGCTCCCTGAATCCACAGCAGCTGCCTGTGGATCCCTCAGGGTGTCACAGTTCACATCCAGTCTCATCTTCCACCTCTCAACGTGCAGAAAAGATAACTCAGTTTCGGAGTAGGATTTTTCTGCTTCTGATAAGGTTCAGAGCAGTTCTGTCAGCTGTCTCCAGCCCCAGAGGACAGTGCCTGTCCCTGGAGGGTTTCCAGGCCAGGTTGGACGGAGCTTGGAGCAATCTGGCCTGGTGGAAGGTGTCCCTGCCCCTGGGAGGGGGTGGAACGAGATCACCTTTAAGGTCCCCACCGTTCTGTGAATCTGTGGTTATATTTAAGCCTAACTGTTGGAGACGGCGGGAGCGAATAAGTTACAAAACTCTAGGAGTGATGTGCTAAAGCTCGTTTATTGATAGATTAGAAGGCTCTTTTATTATGTTTTTAATAAGCTCATACATATTGCAAAAGCTTAGTTCATGATTGGTAGATTGTTCTTACGCAGGTTGCAATTCTTCATCTTATTCTTGCAGTTACATATTTTAAGCATAGTTACATTTCCTTAATTTCCCAGCACGTAGCATGTCTATTTTCTATACTTTGTTTTATTCAAAAAGGTATTCATAGTCTTATATTTGTTTATACAGCATCAGTTCTCATCATTTTTGCTTACAGCTTACTTTCAACTAGCTTTAATTTAGAGGCATGGCCTCTCTTTGCTAACCGTTGTTCTGTAGGACTCTCCACACCTAACCGTGTGTTTTCCTGTCCCCCCCAGCTGTCGGAGGACGAGCCGTGGCCACGACTGAGCGGTGCCGAGCCCGTCCCTCCCCTCCTGCACAGCGCGGCGCTCGCAGACAAATACCCGGAGCTGCCGGCCGAGATGATTGCCAAAAGCGGCGTCCCTCCCTCGGGAGGAGCCCCGAAGGACTCGGGCCCCCAGGAGGAGAAGTGCAGCAAAGCGCTGGCCCCGCGGACACAGGAACCCTTCAACAACGGGCTGTCGGTCAGCCTGGCCCCTTCCAACTCCGCCAACTCAGGCACGGACCAAAAACCCTTCAAGGCGGCGGCGTCCCCTCCTGCCGGCCCGACCAAAGCGCAGGAGGTGGAGAAAACGAACTTTAAAAGGACTTTGGAGGAGTCCAACTCGGGCCCGGCGGTGAAGAAGCCGCGGCGGGGGCTGGGCAGGGCGCTGGGCCCGCAGGGGGACGGGCCGGCCCGCAGGACCCCGGCCAGGCTGGCCATGCGGCGCAGCCTGCGCGGCCAGAAGAAGCTCAGCCCGGGCCTCTTCCACCCGCCCAGGAAAGCCGTGTGCGTGTGCTGAGCTCTGCCCTGCAGCTCCACTGCCTGCAGAGAGTTTGACACTCTTTGTTTTTCTTTTTTAAAGTAGAAACTTCTTTTGGTATCCAACAGCTTTATCCCCACCCCCCCCCCAACCAGCCTTGTACTTGCTTGTATTATAACTGTGAATTTTGTAGATGTGTAGGGTATAAGTCGCTGTAAAATGTGTGTAAATTTGTATTCCTTCATATAAATGTAGTCTCTCTTCTTCCTTGTATAATTGTTTTCGAAGCTGGTTTTAAAGAAAAAGAAAAACCGAACACAAAAAAGTTAAAATAATCCTTTTTTTGTTAATTTACTAAAGTCATCGATTTGTATACGCTTCTTGTGAGGAGAATTTCACAACTTTTTAACTAAAGTAAATTATTAAACAGAATGGGAGATATGTATTTTCGTAGTCCAATATGTTCCACCTAAGGTGTGTCTTTTAGAGAATACACTAGGTCTATATTTTGGTTTTAAATTTTAGATTTCTCTACTCAGAAATGAAATGTATGTGGAAGCAGAGATTTGGGTCTTGCTTTTACACACCTCCATGTCGATTTTATGTTCATTAAAATACTATGCAGTATCTTATTTAGTTGTATTTTTTTGTAACGATGATCGTCGAAAGTATTTAGCAAAAAAAAAAAAAGTGTGTTTTAAAAAACTCCAACTCCCCAGAGCATCCCCAGCAAAGCCATTCCCATCCCCTGTTCCAGATGATCCAGGCATTTTATCCAGGCAGAACTGCCCTTGGGAGACGTGGTTTCTGGTATTCCAATACTGATGGTGCTGCTAATACCTTTCAACACAAGTTCTTAAATTATTTTATGACTATTTTCATTGACTGTGTGGACCATGTGTATGTTCACCTCAATAAAACACATGAAAATCTGATGGGGACGCTTTTCCTTTCTTAATTTTATTTCAGGCACGAGTTCTGTTATTTATTAAACGGTATCATATGAATTTATTATTGCAAAATAAATTCCTCTTTGTTTTGTATCCATTAAAAATCTGAATATTCTCCCCTTTTCCACTTAGGAGACAAGACATCCCACACAGGTTTATCATAGTGATCTTGGCAATTTATACTCAATGTTTAACTGGAGCAATATAGAACTTCTGAAAATGTTGTTTTACTGGGGAAATAAAGGCTCAGGACTTCATTCCAAGTTATGGTTATTTACAGAATCCAGTCTGAGTCACACACCTTTTCCTCTCTTGAGAAATAAAGCTCCAGGATGTGCAAACCCGCTGACAGGTGCTGGGTGGGTGTTTGCCGGGTGGTTGTTTCGTTCTGCAGGTATGCAGGGAGGGTCCCAGGGTGGATTCCTGGAGCTGGGCACCCCCTGGTGCTGCTGGAAACCCGAGCTGAGCGGGGCCAAGGGCGTCACCCTGAGGGCTGCGGGCAGCGCTGGGACATAAATCACAGCCTGGGGGCCTGGGAAGGGAACTTAAAGGTCACCCGGTGCCACCCTTGCCCTGGGCAGGGACACCTCCCACTGTCCCAGGCTGCTCCCAGCCCCGTCCAACCCGGCCTTGGCACTTCCAGGGCTGGGGCAGCCACAGCTTCTCTGGGCAACCTGTGCCAGGGCCTCACAGGGAGCGATTCCTTCCCAATATCCAATTTGAACCCGCCCTCTGTCAGCGCGAATCCATTCCCTGTGCCGCGTCACTTCATCCCTTGTCCCGGGTTCATCTCCAGCTCTCTGGAAGCCCCTTCAGGCTTCGCCCCGCCAGGACCCTCTTTCTGCTCTGTCGCCGCGCTCACCTTCCCTGGGACCCGCCGAGCCGCTCCCGCCCCGGGGACACCGAGGGACCCCCGGGAGCCGCTCCCGCCCTGGGGGACACCGAGGGACCCCCGGGAGCCGCTCCGGAGCCGCTCCGGAGTCGCTCCCGGTCCCCTCCCGGCGCTGACCACGCCCACCATGACGTCATCTACGGGCGTGGCTCACCCCCGCCAATCCGGCGCGGCCCCGCCTCCCTCCCCCTCCCCGCCCCACGTGCGCGCAGCAACTCTCGCGAGATCCCCGATGTAAACAAAGCCGGGGGGCGGGGCAGGAGGGGGCGGCTCCGCCCGCCTTCGGCCGCGTCCCGCCGCGCCCCGCCCACCGACCTGCGGCGCGGCCGCCCATTGGCCGAGCCGGGGGAACGTCCCGCCCGCGCGGCGCGCTGATTGGCGGCGGGCGCGGAGCGCTGGGTGTCATTGCCGCGGGGGTCCCAAA
The DNA here is from genome assembly GCA_035041135.1 of Platyrinchus mystaceus. Taxonomy (NCBI): domain Eukaryota; kingdom Metazoa; phylum Chordata; class Aves; order Passeriformes; family Tyrannidae; genus Platyrinchus; species Platyrinchus mystaceus. The sequence continues at coordinate 2,105,455 of JAWWLV010000053.1, forward strand.
CAGTGTCAGTGGCGGCGGGAGCGGCGGCAGGTGAGGGACGGGCGGGCTGAGGGGACAACGCTGAGGGAGCGCTGAGGGAGCGCTGAGGCGGCTCCGAGCGCTGGGGAGGCGAGGCCGGGGCGGGCCGGGGGGGGCGGCGGGCAGGGCAGGCCGGGCCGTGCGGCCTGAGGGACCCCCGGCGGTGCGGCGGGAGGAGAGGCCGCGGCCCCGCTCGGACACGGTCCCCGCTCGGACACGGTCCCCGCTCGGACACGGCCCAGAGGGGGGACAAAAAGGCCGGGCAGGTCGCGGCGTTTGGGTGGGAGTTGCTCCATGGCTGAGGGGGCCCGGCCGCCGTGAGGGGCACGGGGGGTCCCCGCCCTGGGGCAGCGCCGCAGGTGCCCGTGGTTGGGGCGCAGGTGTGTGGAATACCCGAGGATGAGGGGCTGAACTGTGCTCAGGTGCTCCCTGCCCCTCTCGGGGGTGTCGGCACTGAGGGCTGGGTGGGCACGGGTGTCCCCAGGGTGGGTTCATCCTCCCCGGGCCATTTTGTGTTTGGCGGTTCCTCCACGCGTGTGTCGCGCCGTGGTTGTGTTCCTGGAGGTTTTGTTGTTAATTATCACTTTATTAATAACTTCTGGGTCGTTTTCTTGCCTCACTCGGCTGAGCTGGCCCTGACAGAGTTTGCCCCGACGTGAATCGATGCTGGTAATTGGTACCACGTTGGGAATTGGGCTTTTTCTCTCAGTTTGTGCTCAGGTTCTTGTTTTGGGGAGGGGACACACAGCAGGGTGGCCTGAGGAGCTGGCAGGGATCTGGGATGCTCCTCAAGTGCTCTCTGCCTTTAGGAATGTTACCCAGAACGTTCACACAACAGAAGTGTGAAGCAAAGCTCGCAGGTGACACAAAAAGCTGACATGGAGCAGCAGAATGTGTTCCACCACACTTTTTGTGTGAGCTTCAGTGTAACCCATTTTTTTCAAGAGTACAACACACTGCAGTTGTGACTGTATGGTATTTTTATATCATTATTTTCCAAGACAATTGTAAATAGTGAGTTTATGTAATGGTGGTGACACCTGTGTGCCTGTACCACTATCTTTAATCCTGGAATTGTTTGGGTTGAAAGGGTTGAGAGTTGAAGACACTTTTCCAGTTTATCATACAAGTCTGTGGGGTATTTTTTTTTTTTTGCTTCCACAAACACTCGAGGAGCTGCAGTGACTGAGACACTGCAAAGAGAAATCGCTGCTTTGGCACGTGCTCTTCTTCTGCTTAAAAAAAAAAACCAAAAAAAAGGGCTGTAAAGGTGCCTACAGAGTGGAGTTGCTGTGTTGGCACCCTGAGGGATACGTCAGGGAGTTTGTAATAAATAATCCTGCGCAGATGGTGTTAAAAAGGTCTGTGTTTCCTGCAGGTGTGAGCACAGAAACGATGGCCACGGAGTCCCCGCGCCGGCCCAGCCGATGCACCGGAGGGGTGGTGGTTCGGCCTCAAGCTGCCACGTAAGAACCTTCCAGAAGAACAGCCCTGGCTGAAATGCTCTTTATTTCCTTGGGGAAGGACCTTGCCTGAGTTTTGTGTTGTTGGTTTTTTTTTTTCCTGTGTTGCCACTGCAGTTTTCCAAAAGTCAGCATCTTTTAGGTGCAGGTCAAACTGTCTCCCTTCCTGGGGTGCTTTGCACTTCCACACCAAAGCAAAGCTGCACGTTTAGAAAGCTGAAAAGTTGCATAGTTTTGTTTGCACTGTTTTGCTGTACAAACACTGCACTGGCTGTAGGTCAGTGCTGCAAACTTCCTTAGGCCAGAGGGATGTGCTACACATTGTCCTCCCTTGCTGTTCTCCTCAATAACACCTTGTCCCCTGGACTGGATATATTAAAACACATAAAACTTGTCATTAAAGTCCTTCAGTAAGTAGAGCTGGGGATTCTATTTAATTTTTTTTTTTTTTTTTACTTAAAAGAACAAAACCAAGAAGAAAGGGAGCAGCTCTGTCTCTTTGGCCAGAGCTCCCAAGAGACCATTTTTGTCCTTGGGCATCCCGACTTTCATTGTGTTCACATGGAAATACTTCCATGGCAAAAAGAGCTTTTTGGCTGTAAGACAGTCTGGAAGGTTTATGATGGTCTTGTCTCTGTGAGTTAAAGGATTTTTGTAGCAGTTTTTCTTTCTTTTGATGCTTACACTTCCCTTCAGTTTTTGCCCCTGGAGATAACTGTGTGTTTAAACATCAAGATTCACTCTGTTTTTACTGGAGGGCACAAGAAACTGATTGTTGGAGCACAGGAAGGTGTGTTAGAGGTTTGTCTTGCAGCCCTGTGACAGAGGAAGCAGTGTTTTTATGTTGCAGGATTCCTCAACAGGTACAACAAGGTCTGTTTGTAATGACCTTTTCCTGAGAAGAGGCTTAAAGAATATAATACTAGAAAAACACTGTAAGAAGCTGATTATGATGGTTCTTTTTATGTTCTTTTTTTTTTGTTCTTTTTAAATGTGGTGTCTGGTTCTTGAGGTACCTGTGTTCACCTCACAGTGTTGGTTTTGAGTCTGTGCTGAGTGTTCTGCTGCTCATGTGAAGTTTCTAGATCCTCACTGGAGAAAGAATTAATCTTTTTTGGTGGCTTGTGTCATTTTTAAGCACTTCAAAGACCTCTTCCTGGAAGTTTTTCAGCCTCAGGAGAGATTTAGAGTACAGACAGTGCATAAAACATCGCCCAGGTATCAAATCTGTTTGGACATGTAGCTGGGGGAGGGAGAAGTCCATTCCATGAGCTGAACCATGAGGACAGGGTGACTCTGCCTGGTAGGCATTCCCAGAACTTCAGACACTGTGTTTAACACTCCTCCTGTGGCCAAGCTTTATAATCAAGGGCTCTGAAGGTGTGCGAGGGCAGTTTGGGTGACCTACATAAATCAGGGAGGAATCAGCACTGGAAACCACAGCTCATTTGTGAGGCCTCAGCCTAAAGCAGGGGGACAAACTGGGATGCAGAAATCCTTGGATTGCTGGACCAAGTCTGTTTTTACCATGAGCTGGAATAAGCTTTCTAAAATTAAGACTTTGTGTTAGTTTTATCTGTGTTTTCAGAGAGAAAAACTCATCATTGACTTCTATATTTTCTGTATTGCTGTGTGCAGTGCTTAATGCTTCAGAGGACTTCAGTCCTCAGGGCTAAACACTCCCACTTCTATTAAAACACCCTTGCACAGCTTCAGAAAGCACCTTTGGCCATCCAGGAGTTCTTAGTTTACAGGTTTCCTTCGTTGCTGTTAGAAATCTTGAGTCAGCACAGGAAAAACTGCGACAACAGGAAAGTCAGTTTGGGGGCTGCCAAAGCTGTTGCCTGAGGAGTTGTTGGTTTGTGTTTTTTTTTTTTTTTTAAGCAGTCCCAGACTGTGTGAAGGTAGTTCTTGCTGCCAGAGTGTCTCAGTGTTACTCACTGCATAAAAACCCAAACTTCTTGCATAGTTTCAACACCATCTGTGTGACCCACTCAGCCCACACCGTGTTACTCAGCAGTTACACAAGACACTCACCACTCATGCAGGGCTAAGCTAATAAAAGCATTACTTTAAATCTACCACAACAAATGCATCTCACAGTCCATAGCAGCCTAAATCATGGCTGCTAATGAACTTCCAAGAAGGAATAAGCTTCCCAAGCTATCAAATCTCGTCTGAAAATACCTCTCCCTACTATTCTTAGGGAGGATGTTGCTCCATCTCCTGCCCCCTTGTGCTGCCACTGCTTCATCCTTGCACATCATGCACAGGAGGGCTGGAAGTTTCCTTGTTCTACTGTGGTTAAATTCTCATTTTCATGTTGTAGCAGCCAAATCAGGGGGAAAAATACTGAGGGATAATTTCCAGATGCCCCTACTCCTTCAGTCATCCACTGTGATGTGCAGAATGTGGCTTATTCCTTCATTGTTAGGTTTCATACTTTCCCCTCAAGCAGTTATTCCATAAGCAGCTTTTTTTACAGACTTGTATTTATTCCTTTCATTACTTACAGGCCACTATTTATATCACCAGTGTTTGGCAGTGTATTAAATAACTGCATTGCATACTTGGTATTTTCCTTTGTGCTGAAGGTTGTCCACGTTTCCCCTGGTTCTGTGTGTCTTATTTAATATTTTCATGACCATTTCTGAGCTTCAGTGGTAGCTGAAATTCTCCTTCTGTTTTCAAGGGAACAGTCCTACATGGAGAGTGTTGTTACCTTCCTGCAAGATGTTGTGCCACAGGTATGTGCAGGTCTTTAAAACTGCTTTTTTTTTGTATTTCCAGTGGAAATGTGTGTCAGGTGGACCAAAATAAAGTAAAAAACTCAGGAAAAAAAAACAAACCCAAAAGCCAAATGTTTTGGCCCTTGGAATGGGAATGTTGAGATGGGGTTTGTGAGCTCAGACTGCAGAGCAGCTGAGGATAGACCTGCACATTTCCTCTGATGAGTAAGAATGAAATGAAAATCACAGGCACACAGTGGAAGAGCTGCAGTATAAATAGCAGGAAGAAGATTGCAGCTTTTCCCAGGATAATTTTAGCAGTGGAAGGGCTGGGGAGGGCAGGGACTGCCCGTGGTACTTGCTCTGCCTCTTACAAATATGTGTTTTCTGGGAGGTGGCTGGATTGGTGCAGCACAACTTGGTGGACACCCTTTGTCACCTTTTATCACTGAAAAGGAGAAAGGGAGGCAAAAAACCCCCAACTTACTCCTGCTTTTATATCTTGTTTCCTTGACTTGCCCCAGCATGTCCTGGCTGCTGTGGGACTGTGGAGCTCTGCCTGACCCCTGGTCCTGCAGCCTGCAAAACAGGAATTCTCACTCTTTGTCAGTGTATTATTTCATATAATAGATAAATTTATACATAACCACATTGATATTTATCGATATGAACATATTGGTATTGACTTTATCTAAAATATATATAATTATATATAAATATATTGATATTTAATTGTGGAGCTGGAACGGTCCCTCCCATGTTGCCTGTGGGCCTCTCAGTAGCAGAGGGGCAGGAATTCTGTTTTCCTCTCTGGAAAGCTGTGGTCCATAGTGGAGGAGCTCTGCAGCTCATTGGGGCCTCAGGAAACATTCCTGACTGGGATTTGAAGGATTTTCTTGGTTGGTTGGTGCCTTGGTTTCCTCATGGAGTTCCTGCTGACAATGAGACACACGTATCAGTTTTTTTTCTTTTTTAACTTACATTCCCTCTTAGAGAGGGGGGGGAGAAAAAAGGATGTTAAATTTACTTATTTCAACCCTTTTGCTTTTTGTCCAGGCCTACAGTGGGACCCCACCGGAAGAAAAGGAGAAGATTGTTTGGGTCAGATTTGAAAATGCAGATTTAAATGGTATGGCTTCATTTTCCCCTCATTATTTGAATGAGTTTTGGGTCCATGTGCAACAATTCCAGTCAATTTTATCCATAAGCATTGCTGACTCCAAATTAAGTATTTAATTTCCCTACATTCTAGGGAAATAGCTGCACTTCTGCTCAGTACCTGCCAAACAGAGTAAACAGGCCTTGTGATTCATCTAAAGGCAAACAAATTCTTGCTTGGGAAGAAATGCCAAGTAAAAAAATCCATTTATTTTCCTCAGGGTAGTTGCAAACAAAGCATGGAACTGCATTTATTTCACCTGCAGTTTGATTTCAAAGCCACATTATGTGACTGATTCCAGTCCAGGTACATTTTCAGTGGTGTGACAGAACTCGGGGTCACCTGGAAAGGAAGAGCAGGTGGATAAAAGGAGCAGGAGATTCCAGGAGGTCTTTGAGGGAAATAATGGAGCAAAGCCACGAAATACTCTTAAAATGGAATTTGTTTATCACTTCCAGTGTATATCAATAAATCATCCCTGCTGACTTAGTGCAGAAAACAGAAAATGGTGGTTGATTCCCCCTTCAGGTCTGAGCTGTTCTATTTGTCTATCCCAGTTCCATGTTTTTTTAGAGGAAGGGTAGAGACTGAGAGATGGCTGGATGCTGCAATCAGGTAGTTACTTCTTAATTAATTGAACACATGTAGAAACAGTTCTACCCAGTCTGTGCATTTCTGTATCTGTTAGTGTTTATTTTGTTGGTCCTGTGCAAATCTTTCTCTATTTGAAAAGTCTGCCATGTTTTATTAATCCCTGGAGGAAGAAACAACCCATGTTGTATTGCAATACAGAATATTTTTCTCCATTGTTTTAAATTGTAAAGCTTTTTAACTTCTCTGTGAGTCTTTAATGTTTGCATTAAAGAACATGTTTTGGTGGTGTTCCAGCATAAAAATTTAAACCACTTTGGTTGCTTTTACTTCTGCCAGCAGAAAGGTGCAGTGAGAAAACACCCTCTAGTGTTCCTGGCAGCAGCTGTGCTGGATCCTGACCTGCTCCTGATGCCTTTGATATTTAACCCCCTTTAGATACATCCAGGAATATGGAGTTCCATGAAATCCACAGCACTGGGAATGAACCCCCCTTACTGCTGATGATTGGATACAGTGATGGAATGCAAGTGTGGAGCATCCCTGTGAGTACAGAGCTCACCCCTCCTCTCTGCCAGGGGATTTTTTTTTTTGGTTCATGTTGTGCTGCTGCCTTAATATTTTTACTTTTAATTTTTCCTACTGAAGTGGAAAGACATTTCCCATCGGTGTCATATGGCTTGTGTGCGATATGCTTGTCTGAAGGTCATCCTGAGCACAGATCAAACACTTGAATTCAGGTACCTTCAGGTTGGAGGGCTTTTGACACATTATTTATGTTAAATACACCTTCAGACTTAAACTGGGAGCAGTGTTTGATGTTATGGAACAGTTTGTAGCCCAGAAGGGAGAGATCTTTCATTTGAGAGAAAAGAATAAGGGTGGAAAAACACAAACAGGGTTGGTTTGTCCCAGCAGTGCAAGTGTGACAGTGTTCACAGTGTTCCACAATCACATTTGCCACCTACAGGGTTTGCAGTTTTAATTTTGTTGATAATGTTTATTTCTACACCGAAAGTTCAGTTAAATTGAGTTTCAGGAAGTGTGGGAGAGTTTCCCCCCCCCCCTTGATTGCATCTTATTGGCCAGAGATGAGGAAATAAAAAAAAAAAAAACTGCTGAGCTTTTGCCTTGGATGGAAGGTTTAACAGAAATGGAGTAACACCTAATGTACTTCACTAAATTTCATTATTTTGTGACTGGTTACCAAAATTTAGGAGCTTAAAGCAAAAATAATATTGTCCCGAGAAAACACTTGTGATTTCTAACTTTCACAGGTTTATTTTTAAAGGAGCAAAACCTAACTTTGGGTCGGGTTTATATTGTATGTTTTTAGAGCTGGAATGAGCCACTAAAGCTGCCGTGGGTACTCTTTTTTTTTTAATAATTATTAAAAAAAATCTGCTTTTACACTGGATTGTCTTTCAAGCTGCCAGAGGGCAGAGTTAGCTGGGATTTTGGGAAGGAATTCTGGGCTGGGAGGGTGGGGAGGCCCTGGCACCTCACAGAGGAGCTGCGGCTGCCCCTGGATCCCTGCAAGTGTCCGAGACCGGGTTGGAACAACCTGGGATAGTGGGAGATGCCCCTGCCCGTGGCAGGGGGTGGAATAGATGATCTTTAAGGTCCCTTCCAACCCGTCCCGTCCTGTAATTCTGTGAAAACCCCGCGGATCGGGACGCTGAGGGGGTTTGTTCTGTGTATTTACACAGTCCCCCCACACGGTGCCGCTGCGACACCGGGCCACGGGCACTTCGGTAATTAATTAAAAAAGCACCGTCGGGATCGCATCTCGAGCTAAAGAATTCTCACAGAACGCCCCTGTTTCATCCAGCTGAAGTGTTCCTGTCCGAATGAAGGTGTGTTCATGCCATAAACCTGGAATTGTGGGGTTTGTGTGGGGTTTTTGTGCTGGTCCCACAGGGCCAGGCCCAGCTCTGTGGTGACAGGGCTGGTTTGTCCCTCTGTGTCTGTGGAACCTCCTGAGGGGCTTTGTGTCCAAAAACCAAGGAATGTCTCCTGTCAGAGTGGGGTGGGATCTCACATGGGGGAGGGAAGGAAGAGTGGAAGAGTTTCAGTTCTTTGGGATGGGGACAATCACCTCGGTGTAGCCAGCTCTGCAATCCCCTGTCTGCATCTAAACTGCAGTGAACATGAAATAATTCGGTGGAGATTGCCAGTAAATGGCAAGTTAAACGACTTTGTTTGTCCTTAGTGTCATTGTCAGCCAGGCAGTTCATTAACATGCAGTTTTCTACTTTTCCTAATGGGGGAGAGGGTTTTCATCAGGTTTGTGGATGGGGTTTTTCCTTTCTCTTTCTCTTTGTTCCCCCTTTTTTTTTCCTCTTCTCCCCCCTTCTCCTTGTCTCTGAATGAGCAATAATTTAGGCCATGAAATACCTGATTTTACTTTCTTTTTCAATAGGACCATACAGCCAGGTTGGCTCTACACATCCCCCCCATCCTCCAGTGTATACAGCACTTCTTCATAATTCCTAGATTTTGCTAGTATTTAATATTTGAGCAAAAAAATAACAAAACTGAAACTGCAGGGCAGCTTCTCCGAGCGTCGTTCAGTTTTTGCAGGACTATTTGTGATGAGCAGGGGAGAAGGGCAGCGAAATGGAGAAAATATTCCAAATGTGGAAATATTTTACCATCAGTCTTAAGAATATCGACTGTAGAGATACTGGATCACTTTGCCAGCCCTTCACTTGTATATTCTGTGAAATCCTGAGTTCACATGCAGGGAGGTTCAGCTTGGACCTGTGTAGTTTGTGTTAGTACAAATTCAATGTTGGTGTGGTTCCTTTTTTAATAAGATGGTGGTGGGGATTGTCACAGAATGATAGTCCTTAACACCTAAGTTTTAAACACTTTTCCAGAGCAGGATTTGTATATCCAACACACTTACAGGGAACATAACCTGGTGGGTTTTTGTCCACGTTGTTGTTTCTCCTTTGCGTTTTTTTTTCCGCTTATTTAGTCCGAGCACAACAAAATTTGGCAGTTACGTGACTGACTTGATATTTAAGAGCTTATTTGGCAACACTTTTTTGTGTCCTTTGGTATTGGACAAACCTTTCTACTTGGCCTTGCTGAGTATTTAGCTTGTAATTAAGCAATGCTATTCCAGTTAAGGGGGGCGAAAAAAAAAACCCTCCGACACCCACCCTGCATTCTCTGCTTTAAAAAAAGCTTTTAATCTGAAAAAGCAACAATCTGACGTTGGGAAGGCTATTATCTGCAGCATTGTGCTTTTTTATTCCTACAATTGAAGCTCTATTGAGCACTTAATAATGTGTTGCAGGCAGTGGAGTTTGTGTGTGAGTGATTATGAAGTGTTTATGACAGGTCCTAAGCCCACACTCCCCTTAATGGTGTTACATTGACTTGCCCACACCTCGGCAGCCTTTCTGCAGGGCCCTGTGTCTCTCTGCAGTCTGAGTGCTTTCACATTAACATCTCCTCCCAGTAAGATCTTTGACTACACGAGTGTGACTTGCAAATGGAAGACACCATTAGGGGCTGCTTCAAAGGGCCTGGGAGGGTGTGTGGAGCGCCGGGGCTGGAGCAGCACCGGGGTTGGGAGTGCAACGCATGAGGAGCGGAAGGTGCCCATCCAAAGGGCCCTGCTTTGATCTCTGTTTGGAAATGGGGGTGGGAAGGTTAAAAGTGTTCTTAAAATACGCAGGGAGAAGTCTGGGAATACCCCAGAGCAAGACTAGAAGTTCCTATTTGAGGGTTGGGCGGCGCAGTTTTGTTTGGAATTTGGTTTTCCCTCGCTCCCGGCTTCGTGTTTCAAACACAGTTGGAACTGGTTTCTGCCTGGTGTGGTATCCAAGTATCTGCTCTGGATGTTCCTGTTCAGGGAAATGCATCTTGGCTGCATTTGGGGCAGATAAGTTTTGTTTCATTGCACGCTGGATGTTTCAAAAGTAGAAAAATCGTCTTGGTTCAATGGCTCATGTTGGAATTAAAAAAGAAAGATCGAGCTGGAGTTGAATAAGGCAGGAACTACCAAAGGGGACTTTTAATAGCAAGCACAGATGTATATTTAGCAGAAATCCTCCAAGGCTGTGGTATCCTAAGCTGCAATCCTTCCTCTCTCCAGACCTCCTGCTAGAGGGAACCACTGTCCAGGCTTGCATTGGCCACTTGGAAAAATGGAATAACAACCTGACCTAGTAACCCTGAAAAATGTCTGAGGGACTTCACAAATAATTTTCTGAGGCTTTGGGGTTTTCACACTGAGGATGAGTGCACAGTGTGCAAGAAATTTTCTGGTCTTACAGAGTTTTTAATAGCACTGCCACAGTTTAAAGTACTGGGTGCCACTTCATACTCAGTCCAGTCACTAGAGTAGGTAGATGTCTGTAACATTCTTTGAGCATCTAAATCCTTATGATCTCTAGATAATTAAAGATATTTGATTTGAATGAAAATGCAGACTGTTTGAATTTCTAAACTAAAGTGTTAAGGTTGATCCTTTTAATTCCAATTGTTCCCTGCTCTCTCCTTAGTGCAATGACTGGAAGTTGTCTTTAACCCAGTGTGATTATATGCAGCAATATTTTGTGGTGGTATCTGTCAATTGTTTATTGTCATAACATCCTGATACATTCCCTTTTCCTTTTACATATTCCCCTGTTTCCTTTTCTGTAGTTGCACAGTAGTTTAAACATCGAGTTCCGAACTCAATTTTCTTTCACTTTGGTGTATGTTTGACTTTTTTTTTTTTTGCACCATGTGAAAACCATTTTCTATGGTTGGAAACTATTAGTTATCCTTAGTGTGAACAAAACTTCCTTTGTTCAGTGTTTTTTACGGGTGCAAAACTGGTGTGCTCCAAACAATGCAGCTCTGTCATCGAAAATTAACCAGCGCTCCGGATTTCTGGGCTGTCATATTTTAAGCTCAAGATGTCTTAAGTGGAAGAGAGAGGAGTTCTTCCCCCTTCAGTCTGTCATTGGAAGAGGGTGATGAAGACTTCATTGGGGGCTGGGATAGGAATCCATGTGTTCTTTGCTTCCAGCCTTCCACGTAGGTTGTGGTTCGATCCCGGCAAAGCTGAGATGTTCTGTCAGACCAGCTTGGAGCCGTCGCTTTGGATTCACTCTTCCACACAACAAGTACCTGGAGCTGCTTTTACAGCTTAATATCCAATTCTTGAAACCTGCTTGGGAAGCATTCTTGGCTTTTGGAATGGGGGAAGGAAAAACCTTTTAAGAGCTCTGAGGGGCTGCCACGGGGACTTGCTACTTAGCTGGAGCCCGTCCAGGATGGCGGCCACGGCCCCGCTTCTCACAGGTGCTTTCTGAAGAATTTACAGCTCTGTTTTCAATTCATGAAGTCTATTTTAATGTTTTGTCTGTGCATGTGAGACTGGGGAGCTCCAGGGACTGGTAATGGGATGTGGAGCCTTTCCCTGAGCCGTGCCCAGCCCACGTGTGCCCCAGGCTGGCAGGGCTGGAGCCTTCACCGCTCACCGGTGGGGCTGCCTGTGGTTCCCTGTCCCACCTGAGTTCCTGCAGGAATAAGTGTCCCATTCCCAGGAAAGCTTGGCTCTTTCTTGGCTATCTCCAGAGTGTGATAAGGGCTGAACTGGCAGGAAGATCAGCCCATCCAGTCCCTCTCCCCTGAAGAGACAGATTTGGTCAGTGTGGCCTCAGCACTGGTAATTAAGATCTATGTTGTCCACAGTTACCCAGAGTTAATTCAGAATTTTATAAGATTGCAAATGGCTGAAGCTTCTACTGGTGGTAGTAGTGTTCAAAAAAAAAGTTAATTAAAGTCAGAGGGAATCTCAAACTCAAAGCCCTGATGCATTTTTCAGTGCCAAGCAAACCAAGGAACAACCAGGCTCTGACTAATTCATGGCACACAACAATGTGCAATGCCTCCTATGAGTCCCTGTCTATAGAACAGTTAAGGACACACAACTTAAATCTTTAAAACCCCTGTTATTTTATGAAGCTCTGGTAGGTTAAATATTAGTGTTTTAATTTGCTCTGTGTTGTAGGTCCAGATTTGTTGCTGACTTTTCTTTTTGGTGCCTGTTACTGAAACTGGATTTCCTTTACAAACCAGATGCCAGTGGTTGGGTGGCATCTTGTATTTTCATTATAGAATCTCCAGTGGGGGTATGGCTTAAAATTTGCTCTTTTTTGGCTCCCAGGAGCATGTGAGCTGTAGAGTTGAAGTTATTTGGAACCAAACCATGCTGTGATTTAGGATCCTACACAGGCAGAGAGGAAAGGACCTGTTACCCTGCAGTAGTCTCAAAGCAGGAGCTAAATACTTATAATCCCATCTTTGCCACTGTCAGATCCTGTGGCTTTGGTTACTCTGCTGAACCTTTCTCTCTGGCACTCCCCCCCCTCCCAATATGAAATAATAAATTATCTTTCAAGTAGTGTTTATTAATTATTAAAAAGTAGAAGCATTACATGCGTGAGAAGAGCTGGGCTGGGATTTTCACGTTAAATGCTTCAGTACAAATGAGCTGCATTTGTGTCTGGATATTTTAGGCTTTCCTTTGAAAAATCTCAGCTTTAAGCTCTACCAGGTCTTGGCACCCCAGTCTAAATAAACAGACTCCTGGAGTTCAGGATATTTAAGAGCAGAACCTGAGCTGAGAAGGTTTGGCCTTCTTGGTGTATCTTCCTTTGGGGACCAGCACGTTATTGGAGGTAGATGGGAGTTGGGGCTGAAGTGCTGGCAGAGTTAGAAAGGAGCAGGAGGTGTCTGGATGGGGTTGGGATATTTTATGGGGATCACTCCTTCCGTACCTTTGTTGTGCTGGTTCCTTTCCCTCTTGTTTTCATTCGTGGCCAGTGTTGTGCATACACGTGTGAAACAGCATTTTCATGATTTTTTTTGGGGGGAAAAAAGCTTTAATTGCCAATAATAATAGTTCCAAAACCTTGTATTTTTCTTCTTCTCCATTTCCTCCCTCCCCTTTTCCCGGAGCTGCCGTGTTCTGATGGATGGAGAACGTGCTGCTGTCTTAAGTTTTTTCATCTCTTTATTGCTCTGTCTCTCTTTAATTTTTCTCATTTTCTGCTTAGCTCTGCTCTACGTTTTTCCAGGCTGTTTTTTCTGGATGCAGATGTTTTTATCTTGATGGTTTTTTTCCACACTGCACTCCCAGCTCACCATCGGTTAAAACCAACCAGCAAACCTTTACTGAGCTGATTCCTGACCATCATTCCTGTGTCTTGTGCAGAATCTGGTGGAGAAGCTGTTCAGAGCAGAGGCCTCTGGCCATCCCTGGGGGAGAATTAAACTTGTTTTGCAAAAGCTGAAGCACCATAATGTGTGTTCAGATGATGCTGCTGGAGGGAAGAGGAGAATCCTCTGTGATCAGAGAACATCTGCCTAATAAAATAAGAGAAGGGTAGACCAAGGGATTAATTCTTATGTTGATTAGAGTTTTAAAACTCTTGTGTTCATCAGGAATAACTCTGATGGTGTCATTAACAGCAGTGTTAATTGATATCAGTGGAACTGCTACCTGTCTGCAAAGCTAAAATGGCTTAGAATGTGATTTCCCCACATCTGTGTAGCTTTGCTATTCCAGGCATAATAGGGGAAAAAAGCAGGAGTTCTCTACATTGTGTCACTGTGTGCAGAAAGGTGGGCTAGCTCTGTAGTAAAGAGTGTTTTCAAAGCCATTTTACTAAAACCTGTGTTTCACTGGGGTGGGTTTCATTTTCCACGTTATCCAGAACAATGATAATAAATAACAAGGCTCCAGCTTAAGACTAGACTTGAGCTGAGAGCCTGGAGTGCTGTATTTAGGATCTGTTGCTCAAACAGTAGGAGCCTTTTAACTTTTCTGAACGTGTGAGCTGGAGTGCAGAAAGAAATGGAAACAGCCATAAAGTGACAGTTCCAAAAGTTCACTTGAATTTACAGTTTATTGACTCCTAAGAACCTTATTCCAAACCGTGTTCTCCTCTGATATTGTAAGCTGCCTGTTTGGCAGAACTCTGTGCCAGCCTTGGCCGTGCTCTGAGCCTCGTTACATCTGTTTTAAGCTGTTGGTTGTTGGGAAATGAGCTTCACAGCCTGTGCCATTTTCCTGGAGTTTGACGTTCCGTATCGGATCCGTTACCAGGCAGTTATGGAAAACACCCTCCCACTGACCATTGCAGGAAATCTGCAAATCCATCTTCACCACTCCTGGCTTAATCTTTTCAAGGTTTGCCATTAGTGACACAACTTAAGCAGTTTGGCCACCTATTTTTATCCGTCGTTTTCCCGCCTGGCGAGTCTGCAACGAACCAACATGTGAAATTCTCCAGTCTCTTTTAACCCCCCACACGTTTGCCACTCATGGGCATGGGGAGTTGGCATCTTTCTCAGCAGCAGATGGGGGGGTTGGTTTTGCAGATTCCTCGAGGTTTTTGTGAGTTTTACTCAGCAGTCCCCTTCAAGCCTTGCTTCTTCTACAACATGTGTGGTCACGAACACTCAATTCACGAGATGTTCTCTCTCAGAGAGGTTGAAAGGCAGAGTTGTACCAACCTGCTTCCCCACCTCCCTTTCCTGCAGTGTGTCTCACCTGCTGAATATATAGATTTTTCAAAGCCTCTCTGTGTTGTTCCCCTGTGTTTTGCAGATCAGTGGTGAAGCTCAGGAACTCTTCTCCATCCGCCACGGGCCGGTTCGAGCCGCACGGATTTTACCAGCCCCACAAATCAGTAAGTTCTGAGTTATATGTGCTTCATAGCCCAGCAGAACTCCTTCAGAAAAGCTGCTTTACCACTCCAGTAGAAGTAAGAAAACAACAGAATTTGGGGTTTTTTTGGGGGGTTAGCTTCTAGTTTGTTCAATTTCTGCTTGTTTTATGTGAAGTTTACTCAGTTTGACCTTTTTAGGGGTTGAATTCTTATCATCCCTCAAGTGCCAACAGGCACCTCCTCTCTGTCCCTGCTTAAATACTGGTTTATCAAGTCCTAAGCCAAGCTGCTTAGTTTAACAGGATTGTTCCAGAAATTGAGTTAACCCTTGGAAGAACTTGATGCAAAACTTAAGCAACTGTACAAGGAGCAAATCCCTTTAAAAATGACACTGTTCAATCCAAACACAATCTAATTGTAGATTTCTGAAAGGCCTCAGAGCTGTCAGGCTCTGGTTTGAATTGGTTGCCAATATCTGGCATGACCAGGGTGTTTTGGGATTGTGCTGGATTACAATTTTTAGTAGTAGGTTATGAATTCATTAGTGAACTCAAAAAATACAGTCTGAAATCTAATTGTTCAAAGTAGTACAAAACTAGTAAATTATAATAATTTTGTCTCTTTCAAAGAAATCAAATGGAGAAAGTTAAAGGTTTAATGGACACCTGATATGATGTCTTGGTGGTTTCCTGAGCAGAGGAATACACAAAGCAGGAGTGTATGTGGTTATAATATAGATTAAAATAACTTAAATACTTCCCAAGCATGTTGTGCCTCCTGTTCCATTTGCAAGAACACTGCACAATTCCTGTTCTTTTGCTATTTTGTGTGTCATTAAGTAAGGGATGTCTATGCCCCTTTCTCTCTCAAAGGGGGAAAAAAAGGAGAAAGAGAAGTGTAACTGGAAATGAAAATGAATTAACTGAAGAACCTGCAAGGTCTGGTTTTTTTCTGACAATAAAATAGTGCTTTTTGATTTTTCAGTCAACTTCCACTGCTCATGAACTCCTTCAAGAAGTTACTGTCTTTCTGTCTCCAAATTCCATGTATTTAGCATCTGACAATGGTGGTTGTTACATTAGAAAACCATTCAAATTAGCTCATATTAAATTAAGCCAAACCTTTTAAAAACATGTTTTGGTCTCTTTTTACATGGCTTGCTTTAAATAAATCTTTGATTAAAAGTACATGAATGTATCATTGACCAGTATCTGGAATCAGATAAAAGTAAAGCTGTAATAAGAGGCCTTAGATAACTAACACACGAGCTTTAATGATTCTGAACAAAATAAAAGGAGTGTGTAAAGGAGAAGCTGATTACCATCAGCAGGCCCAAACACTATTTTACTGTAAAGCTGTAAAAAGGGAATTATTGAAAATAGGAGTCTCTGGGTGGACGGATTTGGCACGTTCCCTAGGACAGATCTTAGTTTGTGATAAGCAGCTCATTCCCAGGTGTGAAAGGAAAGCCCATGGCTTTGACTTGGTGACTTTGCAGTAGGAGAACTTAATAGTTTGTCAGCTATTTTGTTGGAAATCCCTGATCCTTTGATGGGAGATCATGTGCTGCAGCCGGACGAGCCAGTGTTGGAGCAGAGCTGTGTCATGCAGGGTTTTTGCACAGGGAGCCTCCAGGCTGATGGGGCAGGTTGTGAGAGCAGGGGGGCAGATCCTGGCTGTGTGGGCAGGTCTGTGCCAGGTCTGTGCCAGGTCTGTGCCAGGTCTGTGCCAGGCTGGAGCAGCTCCCTGGCTCCTGGAGCTGCTCTGACCTGGCAGCTCTGCCGGGCTCCTGGGGCAGGTTCTGCCTCAGCCAACAGACCAGGCAAGACCTGACCTGGCCCAGCACTGCAGAGCTTTGATGTCTCGTGGCCATGGCAAGGGTTGGTCTGCAGCCTGGCCATGAAAAATGGACAGATTTCTGTATATAATGCTAAAAAACACAGGCTTTAACTCTTCTCCAGGGTCAGGTCATGCCTTCCACAGGAGACATGGCTTTAGTTCCTTGGTACAGCTTACAATTTAAATGGCCTTCTTGGGGACTGAAGGTTTTCACTGTGACCAGATTTTGGGCTCGCAGGGCTGATATTTAGCCTTTGAGAATAACTTCAGTCTTAGCAAGAGGATTTCTGAGCCCTGGCACTGTTGTGGTGTAGATCATTGTAGTTGGAGGTGGTGAAAGAACCAAGCAAAAGTCACTAATAAAATAAAGATTCAGAGCTCTTCTAGTAGTTTTGAAACTGTGTTGTGTTTTGACTTCATTTTGAGCTCCATTGCAGATATATCTGTAAGATCAGTGCTGAGGAAATAATACATGTACTTCAGTTTATCTTTGCTGTTCTTTTACCTACGAAATCAGAATATTGATGCTTTCTGAAGTAAGTCGGTGCTACAGCCTCCCATTTTTCATTTCTTACCCCAGGTGATTTTACAACCCCCTGGCCAAATACCTGCTTTGCCTGGTGCTGTCCCATTGGCTAAGGCAGGGCTGCACAGTTTAAAAATCAATCAAGAAGCTTGGAAAGCTGCAGGAGCAGCACTGTGTGTGGGAATTCCCGGTGAGAGGGACACGGTGACAGGCTTGTGTGATGGAGTTTAGATCACTCACTGTCTGTAAAACCTATTTCCACCTCTCAGCATTATGAAAATAAATTCCCCCCAGCCAGCTGAATTAATTTATTGCCATTTTCTAGATTATGCTGCTTGCAGGAAGATGGTATTATAGCCCTGCATCTCCCAGTGAATTTGACTGTTTAGTCAAATTGACTGATAAGGGAGGGGGGAAAAGCAAACAAGAAAGGGAATAAAAGAAATCAGAGGTACTAGAAACTGTTGAAAGTTGCAATTTTGCAGCAGATTTATTGCTGCTCTCCACTGCTCCCATCTTTGATGTTGGTAAAACAGGATTTGAGCCTCCAGAGCTGACTCAGGTTTCTGTGCAGGTACACTCACAGAACTGTAATATTTAGGTTGCTCTCTGAAGAGAGGGAGGCAGATGTGTGGTTTGTGCCTGTTCAGCCACGTGGGTGGCTCAGTGGTTTGGGACCCCCCAAGGCCAAACCAATTCCAGGCTCTGTCTGGGCCCTGCAAAGCTGAACAAGCAGCACTTGGGACCGAGGGTCGGGTTGGTGGAGGTGGATCCTGCAGGTGTTGGAGCTTTGGTGTTCTCTGCCTGCTCTGTGGCTTGTTCTGGGATAATGAATGTCCTTGGATTATAGAAATTACAGGATGGAATTGCCCAGCACAGCAAGTAAGGCTCCCACAGATATTACAGGGGAGAATTTTGGAGCACAACACTGTAAAATACCATAGGTAGGGAATTGCAGCCCTGTGGCCTCGTGTGTTCCCGGGTGCTGCACTCGTGTGGGGCAGGACCACAGCTGCAATGGGATTTTCAAGGCCTGGGTGGGAATAGGGGGGGTTTAGTCAGCCAGGAGATGCACTGCATTATGAAATGGCTGTGATGGGACTGATGAGTGGAATTACAGACCAGAGAAACCCAGCCCAGGGTGCAAATGTGCCATTGCTAAATAGGTCAGGGGTGTGAAATGCAGCCGGTGGGGAAACGGGGCTCATTTTCAGAGCTTTGAGCAGCTTTGGAGTTCCTGTGGACATGGCTGGGGGGCCATTTCTGTTCTGCACAAGGATGTGCTGCTGCTGTTCATTGTCCCTCTCGTTATTGGCATTATTGGGAGGCCTTGGGAGGCCCCAAATCTCTGTTCACAGTTTCATCAGGACAGTGGTGCTTAAGCTGCTTTGAGCTTACGTGTGGATAACCTTTTGCCTTCATAAAGTTCTAAATGTTGATTTGGATGACATTTCCTTTAGCCACAGATGTGTTTTTTTTTTTTTTTCAATTTTAAGTCTCCTAACTGAAGTTAGATTTAAAAAAAAAAACAAACATACATCATTTAGCTAAATGGAGCTGTAGATAAGGTGGTGCCTCGTTGGCAGGAAGGGCAGTTTTCATTACTTTAATTGTGTGATTTGTCAGGATTTTCAGCATTTTATAAATGCTGTAGTGTTATATGACAGAATTAAAAGGATTTAGAATAAAAGGAGTTTAAGAAAAAGACTTTGCAACAGGATTTCAATACTTTTTGTATTTGGGGGGATTTAGGGAGCTGCTTTTCATTTCAATCATCCCCCTGCATTTTGTTAAACACTGCGTGTGCAGCAGGTGTGTGCAACGTCAGTGCATCACACATGCAAATAAACACAATTTTGCAAATGAGAATTAATCCCCCACAACTTGGAAGATTAAATCCCACCCCAGAACTGCCTCCATTAGGCAGCACAGAGCCCAACACATGGCACTGTGCAATCCCATGGATGGGGCAGCTATTAACCTGATTTGGTGCCCTCCGAGTCCTCACCATAATGATCCTTTTCCATGGTATTAATATTTACATTCCAAAGGTATTTGGGGGAGAAAATGGATTTAAAAAAAAAGAAAAAAAAAAAAAGAAGGTCTTGGTTATTACAGACCAAAATGAGAAGTTTAAGCACCTACTGTAGAAATTCTGCACGTCTGTGCTGTGGGGATTAAAACTGGCCTTTCCCACCACCTTCCTTCCCCTTCCTTGCTGTTAAACTGAGAACTAGACCATAAAGAAACACAGGAATTCGTGTCTCTAATAAATCTTAAATTAAACCCTAAAAAAAAAATATATATATACCAAAACAGGAGAGTTAAATACTTCAGGTGAAATCCTGGCTGCACTTAAATCGGTGTGAGAACTCCTGGTAATCAGCATTTCCCCCTGGCTGAGGGAACAGAACAAACACAGTTCACGTGTTCCCTGCACTGAAGGGAACAAATGGGTTGCCAGATTTTAAGAAGACTGCATGTTTCATTTGTCAGTTTACAGGTCAGTACATACAGGGCAGGATTGACTCACAAAAGGCCTTGAAACAATAGGAATGAAAAGGAAAATACATCTGGCTGGTTTAGGTTGCTTGCAAAGCTATTGTTGATGGTGGAGTTATTGATGGGGCCCCACTTGACTTTCTAAATAACCAAATGTGTAGGAGGGAAGACTTATCCTCCTACAGATGAGAGGACTGAATAGTGTTTGTTACAAATTAAGTGCATGTACCGGAGTTATTAATAATTAACAGAGTCTGTTATGTGAAAATGTATATTGTTAATTGTTGTGCCCCTCTGAATAAATGATTGAGTGCTGTGCAACAGTATTTGAGAATTAAGCTTTCAGCAGCCTATATCACTGGTATTCTTTTGAGATCAAAGGGTTTGGCGTGTAAGGGAGGGTTAAAAAATGAAATTCCATTGTTCACCACACACATACAGACCTATGGAGAGATAATGAAAAAGGCAGAGGTTGAAAGAAGACGGAGGAAATTCAGCAGTGGTGGTGCTGGTTGTTATTCTGCTATTTGAGTTGGGTAGGAACATGCCCTGGAATTCAGTAAAAGGCTGTTCACAGGCAGAAGGGAGAGTTTTTTTTCAGCTCAGTTTCAGTTTTATTTCTGTTTGTGCAGCAGTAAAGCAAAGCTCTCAAAACTCTTAAACCCCTGTTTTGAGAAGTGTGGCGTCTTTAACAGTCTGGCTGTGCTGGGTGAAGGTGTGACTGAGCCTGGGGGCACCCAGGGCTGCTTTTCTTTCCAGCCCTGGTGCCAGTGGGGTGGGAGAGGATCCCAGGGCTGGGAAAACTGTCCCAGCAGCTGAGTTAGAGCAGGGTACAACCAAACTGGGGCTGTGGGGCTGCTGAGCAGATCAAAGCTGGCGTTAGAGTTGGGCTTTCCCTTCGAGAAGCCTGAACCTCATTGGAGGTTTCTCTCCTATCTCACATCTCTTGGTGGTGGAACTTCTTAAAGCCTGGTTTGAATTTAACCTGGTGTTTCCTCAGGCATGGGGCAAAGGCTGGAGGGAGAGGTGGTTTCTCAGGGCTGGACACTCTTTGCTCCACTTGCACCTCAGCAGAACAACCTGGAAACGGAGGTGTGAGACCCACACAGAGCTGGTGACACCTCAGCACGGACAGTCCTCCATAAAACAGTGCAGAGTGAGCACATATCACCCATTAAACTTACAGAACCCTCAACCCCCAGGGAAGGAACCAAAACAACTCCCCAGCCCTGGTCAGGTTTTGCTGCTGGCCTTGTTATTCCCTCCCATCTCTGCCCGTCCTTCAGCGTCCGTCACTCTGCGGTTTGTGTTTCTGTCACCGATCTGTGAGTTTTATGTCAGATACTCAGAGTTTTATGTTGTTTTTTCAATCCCCTCCCCACAGATTTGGCCTCCAACCTGTGCTTGGGAAGGTAACACACACACACAGCACGTGGTGCTTTGCTCTGTCTCACTGTTGGTTCTCCCTCTTCCCAGGTGCCCAGAAATGTGATAATTTCTCGGAGAAGCGGCCCCTGCTTGGTGTGTGCAAAAGCATTGGATCCTCTGGGTAAGGATATAAAGTCATGTATAAAACTGTAACATCATCTAAAAGCCCCAGGAAATGGCATCTTTAAAGCTCCCTTCCTTTTTTTCTTGCTCAGGGGATGACACTGGGATGTGGTTTTACACTTCCTTTCAGTGTGTCAACCTGCGCTTTCCTACGATCTGAGCTTTTGGAAAGGACTAAAAAAAGAGATATAAAATAAAGAAAGAGGTGTTTTACGTTGATTTTATTCTCAGTGTAACCACAATTCGATGATTAACCTTCCCTGACATTAATCCTGGTCAGAATTACTATTGTGAAGCATCTAAAGCAATCTTTGTGTCTTAAAAAGTAATTAGAAGATGTTTTCAAGCAGCAGCCACGTACCACGTGGGCTACAAGCACCAAGTAATTTCATTGCTACAGCCACACGCTGTTTATTAGCAAAATATGTGTAAAATCTACTTCCTTGAGCTCCAAAAATGAGTTTACAGTCTGTCCCTGGCCAGTATTGTTGAATCTGTCCTCTTTAGGAGAGGCCCTTAAGATATTTTGTGTCTCTTTGATGCCTCAGTTCAGACAATGCACAGGATTTATATCTCTACCTACAGGAAAATATTTGCTTTTCAGGGGTAATCCTCTACACAGCCATTCAAAGGCTGAACAGCTGAAGCAAATCTTCTTACAGTTGTAAGACTAATTCTGGGCCACACCTTTTTCAATTAAGAATTTAATCACTCTGGGTGTGGAGGAAGACTGTCAAACCTTCAAATTTCTCTGCTTTATTTCTGTGTTTAACTACAATATTCTTGTTACCTGATTTCAATGTTTAAAAATTAAAAGCCACAGCAGAGAAGTGATGATTTTTTTGGTTTTTTCAGTGTGTTTGCAACTTGCAAAACTGTTTGTGGTGATTTTTCTCCTTTTTTTCCCTGCTCTGTGAGAATAACTGTTTATAAATTGGAGTGTGTGTCCCCAGAGATGTAAATACTGCTCTTACAGGAGTTTGTCTTAATCCAGGCAGTGTATTTATACATAGAAAGGATATGTTTTTACTGCAGTCATCTCCTCACCTGGATTATTGTTGGGATCATGAACCAAAGGGAATGATTCTGGAGGAAAGAAAGAGTTCAGCCTTGATCATCATTTGGGTTTTTCCTATTAATTCTTCCAAATTTCTGATTCCTCTGCTCAAGTTTACACCTATTGTTACTCTTTTTCCTGGAACACCCCTGGTGATTTTGACATTTCCAAATAAGTTTTGGTTGTTACCTGTTATTAATTTCCAGAGGAATTTGCTTACATTGGGGTTTTTTTTCCTATTCTCACTGTACTTATCGACAAGGTGGAACTTCTGCCTCATGTCTGTGTTTCTGATTGGCTTTTGATCCACACATTTTTGCATTTTCCAAGTCAGGTTTTGCATCCAGTAAAACACCCAGTGTCTTGCAGAGGGGTTGGACTGGAGGATCTTTTAAAGGTCCCCTTCCAACCCAACCCAGCCCCTGATTCACTCTATAATCTTTTCTAAACAATACTTTTCACAGCCCCCAGAAAGGATGCAGTCCTGACACAGAAATGGGAACCAGACTGTGTTTTTTGGCTGATACAACTGTGCTGGTTTGGAGGCTGGTTCAGTCAACCTCGGTCTTAGATTACAAGATTTGCAAATTGGAGGAAAACCGAAAAAGAAGGAACATCTGCATGAATTTGGGTTCTGTGGAGGTTTGTGCAGACACGCCTGCTGGTTCCTGGTGATAAAGCAAACATCTTTACACACACACAGAATTAGCTGGTGGGCTTTGCTGCATATTAATGAATTTTCTAGGTGGTGAAACATTAAGATATTCCTGTTTTCCCCTATATGGGTTGTTGAAACCACAGTGTGGAACACTCTGGATCTGTAAAACACCTTCAGATGCACCAGAGATGTCCCAAATACATTAAATGTGCTTTTTGTTGTGTTGAAATGTAAATGCACCAGTATCTTTAATTTAAGTAAATGCTTTGTTTTAGCTAAGGGAGAAGTTTAAAGGGAAGCTGAGCAGGATAATTTTGTTTTATTTTATATTATTAAGAAATAAGTCATGGTTTGAGTGACTGCAGATCAGCCCTCCAGTAGATGATATGGGTAACAAGAAAGCTAAAAAAAGATGGAAGTGCCCATGGCAGGAGGGAAATAAAAGTGTGTGGAGGAGCAGAGAAAGGGAGAAGGAGCAGGGAAGAGAAAGCTGAGTAACTGCAGTGTCTTATGTAGGAAACCACCTCTCCTGAGCACAGAACATTTGAAATACTTCAAACCTGATGACTCAAGTGTTTACCCCATCATGCTTAATTATGTGTTACCAAATTTTGTCTCTGCTCTCAAGGTTAGTTTGAGGTTTTTTTTCCCCTTTATATTTTCCTTTTGCTTTTCCCCATGAGCTGAGCAGTTTGTCACAGAGAGGGGACAGAATTCCTGGAAGGAAACGCAAACCGGTCTTGCTCAAGGTTTGTCTCAGCTCAGCTCTGGGTTTGCAGCACCAGAACCTGCACGTGGTGGTTCTGGGGTTCACTGGCTGGGAGCAAAGACACCTTAAAACCCCTCCTCACCCCCTCAGTTGGTGCTGCCACCTCTGAGCTGCTGCTTTGGCATCCCCAGGCTGTGGCACCTCAGCTGGTTGTCGGCCCATGAAGGAAAGGGGGATGGCAGAAATAATCTGAGTATCAAAAATGCTCCTTTTTTTAATTGCACAGATGATTACAGTCACCTGGTTTCCAAACAGCTGCTCACAGATCTACCAAGTGCAGCTGAGTCAGTTGTAGGGTGAGGGAGCACAGAGGATGGAAGTTCTTAGGTTAACTTGAGGCCTGAGCTGTGGCCTCACTCCTCCCTGTCATGTTTTATTCTGTTGCCCACTCAGAGCAAAACAAAGGAGGGGAAAGTCCTACAAGTGATTTGTCCCAACCCCTCCATTCCTGGTGGGAATATTTCACCTTCTGTTAATGAATTGTTCAGCAGGAGATGGGAAAAAATGTCCTGAAGATCTCCTTGAAGTGCAACCCAGGTCATGGAATCACAGAACCCCAGACTGGTTTGGCTTGGAAGGGACCTTAAAGGTCACGTAATTCCAAGGCCCTGCCATGGGCAGGGACACCTTCCACTCTCCCAGGCTGCTCCAAACCCCATCCAGCCTGGCCTTGGACACTTCCAGGGATCCAGGGGCAACCACAGCTTCTCTGGGCAACCTGTGCCAGGGCCTTAATCAGGTAAGGATGCAGGTGTAGCTCATTGAGCAATGAGTGGCAGAAGATTAAAAAGTCAGAGTTTGGGGCCAGCAGGCCTTGTGGAGCTCAGTCAGGAGTCCAAGCTGCAGCCTCTTGGCTCTCCAGCATATATTTTTAGAAGGAAGCATTAATTTAATGGTGTCAAGTGATGGAAAATTTTGGATGACTTGAAGAATTGGATGGAGGTCACTTAAGGGCATGAGAAGCAAGAGGTAATCTTTTTTAATCATGGGAGGAGAGAGGAAATAAGGGTAAATTAAAGAAGGAGGAGTAGCTGGAGCAAACAAAATGTATAACTTTGGCTAGCCAGCATTTTTTTTCCCCTGCTGATCTGTTTACAAGGCAAATCAATTGGCAGCAGATTTTCAGGAAGCGTGTTTTATTCACATGGCTACTGCAGATTAAATCCTGCTAACCTTAACCCAACTGCAGCTCAGCAATGTGCTCATGGGAGTGCTCAGGTTGAGGTAGAAAGCAGCTTCATGTGGGTAAGAATAGGAAAAGTGATTGAAGCATTATTATTGTCTCACATTAATATGTTAAAATCACCGTTCTGTGTCACCGGGCAGCGCTAAAATCCAGTGGTGGCTTTTAGTCTGGTGGCTTTTAGTGTTTAAAACGAGCTGGCTGTGAGATGGTTTGTCAAAGAGCAAAGCTGTGTGGAAAGGATCACCCAAGAGAAGGAAGTGCATGGATGGGAGTCCTTGTTCACAGCTCTCCCACTGCTCAGGGTGACTCTCCCCGGGAGGTTTTCCCTGGAATGCCTTTGCAGGGGCTCACCTGGCCGTGCCAGGAGGCTCAGTCAGGCCATGGCAAAGGGTGTATCCACTCCAGATCTGACACCCAGCCCCACTCAGGAGTGGGGTGGCCACATGGTTGTGATTTGCCATTGTGTTGGCCACCCTGAGACGGGTTTCCTGAAGTTGGTCAAATATTTGTGGTCTTTTATTGAAGACTCAGCCAGATTTTTCTCCCCAGCCTTACTTTTTGAAGGCTCTCAAGCCTGGGTGAGTTTAAAATTTCTGGAGAGCAAACTTAAATGGGTTTGGTCTAAAAAAAGTACAGTAGAACCTTTTAGAGCTGGGCAAAGCTGTCTGAGCTCTGTCACCTTTGAGGGATTGAGTCCCAAAGGCTCTTGTGCTGCTGGAAAACTGTTAAGGAATCACAAACTGCACAGAGTGGTCGTGTCAGCTGCCTTGCAAAGATTTCCTTCCCTTCCAGCACGTGAAAAACATTATCCTTGTAGGAAAACTCAGTTCTTAGCAGGTTGTGTGGTAGCTTTTAAGATCCTGAGAGGTGCAACCCCTGAGTAAAGTAGTTTAAAGTGCTTGTAGTGATGCTGGATGGGATTGCTCTGTGCTAAAGATGGAATGTTCTTCATCTTAAAAAGAGCTCTTCAGGTCCCAGGATTTTTTGTTCTTGGAGGTTGTTTCTGTAATTCTAATAACCTTCAGCTGGTTTTGTAATGTTGAAGTGGTGTTTACTGGTAATTTTGTGAGTTTTCTCGCAGTTCCAAGTGCCAGGAGATGCAGCTTTAAAGGAATAAGGTGGTGTTTCCATGTGTAAAATACCCAGGGTAGGAAAGCTCTGGTGTTCCTCTGCTACGCCAAATGTTTGCCTGAGTGAACCAGAGTAAGAAATAACCTTTGAACTATAATAAACTGCTAATCTTGGATCAAAACTGGAAGAAAACGAGTATTTGGGGTCAAGCTTTGACCAGTTGGTGAGAACTATGGGTGGTTTTGACCTTCTCAGGCTTTGATTTATTGAGCTGTAAAAAGATAACCCCTTTCCAAGCGATCCTTGGGATAGTGAGGAGATGTCTGAGCTGAGGCACAGTTTCATTTCCCTGCTGTTCCAGCGTGTGATGATCCAGGAGGGGACGGAGAGGAGGATAAACGAGCGTCCAGCTCCAACCAGCTGGAGCTCAAACCTTCCCCCAGTAACTCCTCAGAAAGCAGCACCACAGGGAAAAGATAATGCACAGCACCATTCCAGGGGCTGCTGCTCCCAGGGCCACTTGGAACTCCCCCTCTAAATTATGAAACACTGTAAACGCTATAAAGTTAATTAGAAGAGGAACGAGCTCCACGAAGATCAACGTGTTTTCAATCAGCTCCTCGGGGCGGGTACAGTAGGAACCAGGCAAGGAGAGGGGAAATTTCTTCCTGGCAGGGCTGCAGACACGGAGCTGTGGCTGAACTTTTTACCCTAATTACGTCCCCCACTAATGCCTGCGGGGCTGGAATCAAAGCGGCCCTTCAGGCCCTGCGGAGCCTCTGATGTGGCGGCCCCTGTTTGTTGTGTGCGCCGAGGCTTCGCTGGAGGGAAAGCGGAATATTGTGACAGGATTTCTCCAAGTTTCTCAGTTACCACCCACCTCACTTGTTGCCTACAAAAATAGAGTAATTGTTTGCATCTGGGTGTTTTCTTTTTTTTTTTTGTGTGTGTGTCTGTCTTGGAAATAGCTGTTATAAATCAACGTGACAGAGCCGGGGAACGGTCGGGGATTAGATTTGCTCGTGTGTTTTCGGGTTGTTTCTGTGTTATGTATGGCAACAAGGACTTAAAGTGCTTTGCAAACCAGCAATTTCAGGATGATTTAAGTTTTGTTGTTTTTTTTTTTTTCCTGAGGACACCAACACCATCAGAGACCAATCAATCCATAGAAGATGCTGCTTAATCTGTTGGGTTTTTTTTCCTAAATTAGGGCTGTCACTTCTTGCTGGTAGTTGGAGCAGCTGATTGCAAACTGCTTCAGCTTCCACCCCTCGCATCTGAGTCGTTCCACAGCTGCTGCCACTTGAGTAACTCCCTACAACTTGACAGTATTTGAACTCTGCATCTCTAAGTAAATGCCATTTTCTCTCTTACCTTGGGCTCTCTGAGTCCTTCTTGTCCTTTTTCTTTCCTCCAAAAGTATTTCGTACACAGATAGGGAGTTTGCTGAGCTCAGCCATTCATATGTGGAGTAGGTCCTTTTAAACCTTAAAGTAGAGAAAAAACCAATTAAAACATAATAAATGAAATCCGTTATAATCTGATATCTTTATTCTTTTTCTTTAATTCTGTGGGTTTGTCTTTTTTTTTTTTTGAAGCACAAGGAATATATTTTAGTAGCTTTAAAATTCTAAATTTAAATGCAGAACTCAGGAAATGTTTCTTCAGTAATTCAAAATAGAAATTGAGAAGGCTCTTACTTCATGAAGAAGCTGTAAGGCATGTGCTTAAGAATTATCTTCCTTAATTTCTTCTTTCTTTAAATTCTGACCAGGTAGTACATTTAGAGTGCTTTCTGTGGTGTTGTTAAGCTACTTGTGGAGGGTTTCAGCTTTAAGGGCAGTTTAAGGAAAAGCAGGATATTCCTTTTGCTGCCCAGGGGGCTCCGTGTTCAGAGGAATTATAGTCAGGTACCATTTCATAATTTCAGAGCTTTTGGTGAGTTCATTTACGGTGAGAACTCTGTAGAACATGGTCTGTGTGGAGTCATGAAGCAAAGCAAGGCATAAGAACATGTAATTAATGGGCACTGGGGGAAAATGGGACCTACCTGGTGCCACCAGAACCTCGAAGCTTTGTTGTTCACGGCACTTTTGTGCTTTACCCATCAGGTCTGAGCTCATTTCTGCTCAGCCTCGGTTCATACGCACCCTAAAACCCTCTAATTATTTCTTGGAAATGGGATTGTGTTCAAGCAACCCCAGAGTTGTAATTTGAGCCGTACACTAGCATCGAAACAATTAGGGTTTAGCAGAGCCCTCGGCAGCTGACAGATGCCTTCTCATGATCCCTGCCATGCAACCTGAGGCAGAGGCCGCTTAATTCGGAGGTGATGAAGTGTTGCACAACCCCAGGAGTTCCCTGTGCCGTTAAGGACACCGAGGGCAAACGTATTTCAGATGGAACAGGTTGGGACAAGGGTTTTGTGCTTAGTGTTGAATCCCCAGAGCGGTTGATGCGGCGCTGTGGAGCCGCCGGCTTAGCGTGGCCTTTGTTGGTGGTGATGGCTTGGGAGGGGAGGAGATGCCAACAGGCCTGTCAGCTCCATGAATCACAGGGGGAAGCACAGACAGGGAAGAGCAAACCTGAAACCCAGAGAAATTTGTTGCAAGAACCAACAGGATGGAATATTTGGTCGCTCGGAGTGGTTTTGCCGTGTTAACAGCGGCAGGTAAAGCCCTTTCAGTGCTGATTATTGAGTGTTCACCCACAGACAGGCTTGGACCTTTTAGTGTGCATGGGCTGCACAGGAACACACCTCAAATACATACAATTAATTGGATATGTGCTGTGTTAATCAGCTGCTATCTGTATTACCTGTCCTGTCTCCCCATCAGAAAATACTGCCTGGTAAAATGCCTCCAAATAAAGCAAAAAAGCTTTGGTGTTGATTTGCAGTGTTACAAATACTGGCAGTTTGTAAAATCTGAGTCTGGCTGTGGCTCCACAGGATTCTCTGCTTGGGTTCTACATGTGCTTGGTGAAATTTGGCTGGAGCTGAGCTGTTTCACCATCGTTTTGCCCTCAGAGTTGTGCCCCCAGAATTCCAATCTTTTCCTATTAAGCTGTGACATCTGGCTGTTGAGATGCAGAGATTGCTACGCTGTTGGTTTTGGTCCATCTTGGATTGTCTTGAAGGTCTTTGTGGCTGTTACTGCAGTACAAATTACTTCATTCATTGCATTTATTTCACTGGGGAATTCTGCTGCATTTGACACTAAAGAAGGGCAAGAAAATTCTTTAAACTTATTTAATTTTGTGGTTTTGAGGGGAAACATCTGCCAGATTGTAGCTTAATCATGGAAATCGTGCAGCTGATCATAGAAATGCTAACCTTTGATAGAGGTAGATAAATGCAGGTGGGTTCTGCTCTGAAGTCAGTCTTTGTCCTGGAAGATTTACAGACATTTCTCCATTGTCGTGTATGTCTGTAGAACAATCAAGGACAGCCAGTGCAGGTTTGTAAGCTGGGTATAAAAGCACTATTTGGTTTCACACAAGCAAAATCTACTCCAGAATCTACCAGAAGAGATGATTGTGATCTGCAAGTGGAGCTCCAGCTGTACTTCCCCTCGGTGATGGCCACGGTCAAGTAAACCTTGTAGGGGAACAAATCTCCGGAGACGCCGCTAATCTGCCTGTATTAACTCACTGGAAATGTGATGGGACAGCTCTGCTTTGGAACATGTGGTATGTCTCAGTGAAGTGGAAAGTGTGTCACACTCTGGTCTCCCTGCAAAGGCCACAGCTGAAAAGGCAGCTTGTGCTGTGTTTTACACTCCGGAGCGGAGCCGCGGGATGCAGCGGGGTGGGGATGGGCTGCTGGGGGCTGTGAGCAGCTCCATGAGCTGGGAATTTAATCACAAACCCCCAAAACCCCCTCAGAGTCTCTCCTGATGATGAGAGTGAGGAATGGTACAGGCAGAGAACACGACTGCTGGGAATGCCAGAGCGGGAAGAGCTGCCAGAACAGGAGTGATTTGGAGGTTTCTGAGTGTTTTAATATCTTTTAGGATTCCCCTTTTACTGTCTCTTTGAACTGCTGGTACTGTCCTTGTGGTGTCTGTTGCAATGACACCAATATGTGCACAAACCTCCTCTTGCTGTTAATGTGCCCATGAGATGATGAAAATGGTGAAGGATGAAGTGGAACTTTTTTTACTGGGCTGACAGAGTTGATCAAAAGATTTGAGGAAGATGCAACAGTGAAGTTCGTGTCCCTTGGTATTCAGCACAAATATTTTAGTGCTGTATCAAATAATTCCCTGCCTTGTATTTAAAGGATTAGATTTTAGTAACACGTGTCCAAGGTTGGTGCAGGTTTTTCTTATTTAGAAATAAGTGTTTCCATGCTTTTTGCAATTTGTGGTGCACTCAAAACGTCTCTGCTGCTTTGCATTTCTCTGGTGCACACACAGTTTGGGGGAAGTGGCATTTTCTCAGAAATCTTCTCCTGGTTTGGAATGAATCTGTTAAGTACCACGAATTAGAAAATTACTTACAGAGTAAGCAATTCAAGCTTTTATTGTGCAAGGGTGGGATGCAGAGAGCCTGTTGGATAATGAAAGTGAAAGCTTTTTCTGCAGTGGTGTTTAAGGAATGAAGAGTTGAATTTATTATCTCTTTTAAGGTCTCATTCTGGTGTGCATCCTTCAGAAAGAAGTTGAGAACTGCAGTACTGATGAGGGCTCAGAGGAGGACTTTCAATACGTGCTAGGGCTGGAAAACAACAAACTTCAGGCTGAAAAGTCCTTTCCACTTTATTAGTTATTGCTGTGGGTTATTAGTGGCTTACACAAAAGATAACTGAATGATAAGCAAAGAGCTTTTCTGTGTTGTTGACAGAGACACAGAGGCCAAAAAGCAGAATATGTACAAATTCTGTCTTGCACCAAGAAGTGATTTCATAGAAATAAAATGATCTAAATGTTGGAACAACTCACCACAAAAATAGAGGGCCCATTGTTGGTCAAAGTCTTTTAAGACAAGATTGGGTTGCCTGGTAAAGAATCATTTCTTTGAGCTTCTTGGACATTCTGTGCGTGACCTGGAAAGAGAAGATGGTCCTTCTAGTCTTGAAATCTGTTAATCTGAGCAAACCTTCTTCAGGGCCCTTAAGGAGAACAGCATTACCTTTGTGGTCTCAACATATTAATAATATTGCTCCAAAGATCACAATCAAATCATGCTTCAGCTTTCCAGTGGAAAGGTTCAGGTGGGATTTTTCCCAATGTACAATTAATTAACTCCATCCTCTGGTTTTGTTTTGCTTCTCTTCCCTTTCAGAGTGCTGACCTGTCCATGCTGTGTGTCCCAGGCCAGCCTGGATGGGGTTTGGATCACCCTGGTCCGTGGAAGGTGTCCCTGCCCGTGGCAGGGGGTGGAGCTGGATGAGCTTTAAAGCCCTTCCAACCCAAACCCTTCTGGAATTCTGGGATTCCATGATCCTGCCTGATTATTGGCACTTGAACTCCATTACTGGTTTTTCACCCAGTGTGGTTGAAAAAAGCGTTGGTAGGAGGGTCTCACCATGATCAGCCAAAGGAAAGGTGTGACATTATAATAATTCTTAGTATCATTTGAGTGACAGGGTCATCACCCATAACTTGGAAAAATGGAACTGTTCTGCACAGGCTGGTGTGGAAATAGTGATCTTATCAATTCTGCTGATAGAATTTTATCCATGTCAACCTTTTTGATTCCTTGTTTGTAATCGGGGTCTGTGTGCCCTTCCATCAACATCACCATTTGCTATAGGTAACAAATTACTTAATTAAAGAAGTTTGTACATAGACTTTTCAGTGGTTTTTTGCGTTTTCGAGCAGCAATGAATTTAATGTAAAGGAACTTGACTGTTTCACTGTTTCAGAAGTGTTTTTGAAGAGCCTTTGAAGCGCTGGAAGTAATAAATAGCACCCTCTAGTCCTTAGCCCGGGTATGTGCCTAGAAAAATGTATATTTTGGGAAGAATTGAAGTAGGCAAAATGTCAAAACTCATTTTTTTCCCTGTTTTTTTTGTGACAGTTGTGTTTCTGTGCATTTACTGGATGTTACCCACTGCTGTATGAACCAGTTCATTATCTGGAGGCACAGACAGTTGGCATCCTGGCCGTTCTGGGGCAGCTCCGAGAGCGTCGTGGCAGGAATTGTGTCAAACTCCATAAAATAAAGCAGATATGGGCGAGGGGAAACACCCTCTTCTCCCAATGCTCAGGAGATGTTTGCACAGCTGGCAGCTCGTGCTCCCTCCTGTTCCCTGAGCCAGGAGTAGCCAACATTTTAATGTGTTCCTGGAGGGGGGGAAGAAGGTGTTGTGGAACGGAGCTGCCACATCAAAGCCTCTGCTCAGCCTGGAAAATGGTTTCCACCACTGCCTTCCCCGGCCCTATCGGAGCACTCAGCGCTTTCTCCCACTCAGCCCTTTTTATTAAGAAAATGGCCTGGAGAGTTTTATTTATATTGAAATGATAAAAGTGAGGCAAAGCGGTTGAAAAGGTCTGTGTGGCTCAAACGCGAGGCCATCGGAGATGCGATGTGAATTCTGGGTGATGTGTCTCTATCACACCAAGTCGTGTGGGGGGAAGGAATTCCTCCCTGTAGGACACTGTTACTCTCTGGAGTAGTTTTTAACTGGAATGTTGTCTAAAATTTCCCAGCTTGTATTTTGCTGCTGTTCCAAAGTCTTCCTTGTGGCAAAGGAAACCATTGACAAGTTTGATAAGTGGTTGCACAATAAAGGTTCGTGGCCATCGTGGAGATCATAATTGAGTTTTCAGCAGACCTTCCCTTTGTGGAAGGCTTATATTGACCCCTTTGTTCTCCAGCGTTTCTCCTTGAAGTGCTGGAATTACGAGTCCAACCTTGGGTCAGGGGTTGGACTTGATGGTCCTGGAGGTCTTTTCCAAGCTTAATGATTCTGTGATTTTTCCTTCAGTGTGCTCAGCAATATAAAGAGGCTGAAATAATTAAAAACCAATTTTTAAAATACCCTTATTTCCATTAAAATCTCTCCTTTTTTATGAATTCCTTTCAGCACCAGCCCACCCTACTGCTGTGTGGATCTGTATTCCCTGAGAACAGGAGAGATGGTCAAGTCCATCCAGTTCAAAACTCCCATTTATGACCTCCACTGCAACAAGAGGTAAGGAGGGTTACTCTGCATTGCTTCTGTGTTAGAGCCTGGAAAATTACAATAATAAATACAATTATTTTGCCTTTCCTGTAAGCACAGCTTTGGTTCTGCATTTCTCAGGGAATATTTCAGCTGGTTGCTTCCCCAATGGCTTTTGGTTAAGAAGCTCTGACCATTTTGCATCTGAAATCATTTAAGCTCCTTTCAGGGTGAGCAGGAATCATTGAAATCCTTGATCATCCACCTACAGCTGGAGAAATGGGATCATGGAGAGTTTAGACAGCACTAAGGAGTTTATGTCCCTCTTCTTTGTGCTCCCCTGTTCTGTCAGACTTTGCCTTCCTACACAAAACATTCCTAGTGTGCAGCCTGTGGTTTACAGGGAATGGTGTTGCAGTGAGTCAGATAATAAAGCTGCATCTCTCAGCTGGGAGAGAGAGAGAGGAAACAGCTCTGCAGGCCGAGGATCCCCGAGTTCAAACAGGCTCTCTTGTGCCCGTGGGATCACAAGTTCAGTTTTTGCTGAATTAATTTTAAACTTCCATCTCTGCCAGACACACAAAACTGAACTTATTGTAGTTTTTAGGGCAGAGGAGGAGCCCCAGGATCCCTGGGTGAGAATCTGGGGCAGTGACTCTGCTCCCAGCCCGTGGCTGTGGTGCTGACATTGGTGCTCCTTTCTCTCCGTGTTCCTGGGTTAGTCACCCCTTGGCCGTGGTGCAATCACACCCCTGGGTTAAAGGCAGGGCACTGAGGGGAAAAAAATCACTGCTTTCCTTTGGAAATACCCATTTGCTGCCAGAACTGGTGGTCCTTCACCAAGGCAGGTGGATAATACAAATAAGTAAGACATGGTTTGTTCCAGCTCGTACAAGAGTTTAAAAACTTGGTCTGAGGAAGTTCTCAGTGTGGGAGAAGGTGAATCCTGGTTATAAAGCTTCCACATTTGCATCTTTGGCCTCTATTTTTTTAGGCAGCAAAGTGTTTCCTGCACAGTTACATGTGGATTTTTTGCTCTTTACTTCAGGTGATGAGCAGGTATTTTATGATAGAAGTGTGCCATGCACAAGCAGGTACATAAACATACACCTGTAATTTTGCTTATTGACACAAATTCTGCTCCTCTCAGCTGTATTTGTGTGCTGATGTTGGTATTAAACCCTGCCCTGCTCTTAGTAAATGAAATGGTTTAATAAATTTGCAGTGAGATGGGCAATGGGATTATTTCAAATTTAGCTCCTGTTCTGCCCGTCGTTGATTTGATTGTTATTTGAGTCAGTGAAAGTAATTCAGGGGTTTTTGCAATCCCATTCTTTGTTTTTAATGGAGCTTTTACTGCAGGAGGCAGATCATAAATGTGCTGTGTTGCTGTGTATCAGATCTGTTGTACTTCCTGAAGGGAAGGCTGTGTGGTCAGGAGGGGAGAGAACCCTCAATAACTGCCAGGGGTTGGTAACGTGGCTCTTCATCGCTGCAGGCTTTCTATTGATGCTTTTGAAATAATTACATTTAGATATCGAATCTTTAAGCCAATGCATTTAGTGTGTCTGAGGCACGTGTTCCATTTCTGTGTTCTCAGGATCCTGGTCGTGGTCCTGCAGGAGAAAATCGCTGCCTTTGACAGCTGCACCTTCACCAAAAAGTTCTTCGTCACCAGTACGTAAAATGTCGGGGTCAGTCCTTCTGCTGCAGGGTGGAGTGAGAGAAAACTGAGATTATTCTGGGCTTTGTTTTATTTCTGAATCCTCAAGGCAGGTCTCTGGATCTTCCTTTGGAGTTTCAGGAAATCTGCTGCTTCAGAAACCCCCAAAACGTTACTCTTTGAGTCTTTGGCTCCTTTCTGTATTTATTATTGCTGTATTTATTCTGTATTTATATTGTGAGCAACTTCTCACTGTTGTAAATTATTGATTATTGATTTAGCACGTTGACATCCAGAAGTAGCTGAGAAATTCTTTTGTTCATTTTGTGTAAAAGCCTCAGGGCTGGAATTTCAGATTAATGACATCAACAGTGATCTGCCCACTGCTCATTTTTGGTTGTTCTTTAGCCCCAGGTACATTGTTTTGTTTATTTTTTAAAATATATCCTTACTTTACCAGGCCCCAAAAGCTCCAGCAGCTCATGATTTATTTGAGAAGGTCAAAGTTTTATTATTCCAAAGGAGAGGCTGAATTTTTCTGGATGTATTTTTCAGTCACAATTGGAAAAGTTCTGAATTATCTCTTTGTGTTATCTGTGTATTTTTAGGAAAATCTCATTGGGAGAAGCTGTTTGTTGGGATAGTTTGAAGGCAAGCAGCTTTCTGCAGTAATATTAAAGTTGCCAATAGGTGTCAGGTTCTTCCTATCCATGGATGGAAGATCCAGGAATTCTGCTGGGGTTCAGTGACAGGAACCAAGTGGGAAAAGACTTATTTGTGTCTTTCTATTCCTTACTCCTCTTGGAATGAGAATTAGGGTACCAACCTCAGCCAAACCCTCAGTTAAATGTGTATTTTGAGAATTTTGGTGCTTTTTTCATTCCAGTTACTTTGTTGTGTTGTTTGGTTGGTTTTTTAAAGATACTGCAGTTGTTTTTAAACATTAATTCACTGACCTGTATTTTGAGGAACAGGGTAATCCTATTCCTCACCTTACCTTTGATTTGCAGTGCATTTTTATGGAACAGCAGTGGAACTTCAAGAGGATGAAGTAAAACCTTGGGAGGTGATGAGCAAATGAGTTGAAAAATCCCAAACTCCTGAGCTGTCACTAATCACAGTGTGTTTCTCAAGCCGTGCTGCATTTTCAATGTGAGAAACTCGAGGTTTTCTCAAACCTTCTTGCAGTTCTGGGGTCCCAAGTTTGAGTAAGGACACCCTCATTTTTGGGGTGTTTTGGACCCTCCCAGCTGGCCAGTGGCCTGTCCCCAGTGAGTGGGTGAATCCAGGTGCTTTTTCCCTGGAAAATTGGGTTTCTGGGACGTGTGCTGAGGGTTTTGCAGCTCCGTGGGTTCCCAGGGTGGGTGTTGTGCCCTGACACGCCAGGGCTGCAGCAAAGCTTTTGTCTGAGCTTTCACATTTCATGTGCTGAAATCTCCTCCACCTGAGAGTGGATCTTTAAAGGCTTAACTTACTGTGCTGGGCTTGGAATTGGATGTAAATGAGCTGCAGGGATTTTTGGGAGGCAGCCAACTGGCCACAACTGGGCTCCCTCTTGCTGCCTTTTTTTTTTTTTAAATTTATTACAAGACAGTGGCAGTTTAAATTGAAAAAGTAGAAATCCCTGAACAGGAAGCTCCGAAAAAGGCCTTTTAAACTCTTTGTTCCTGTTCTTGGAGCATCCCTGCTCCTCAGGACAGCCTGTGTCCCATCTGGGCTCACCCTGGTCACCTCAGCTGGACTGTGGCTGTCACAATGTCACCTCCTGCCCAGGGAATTTCTCAGCACAAAGAGGGTTCTCAGCTGGGATGTCTGACTGCTTTTGGTCATAAAAGCTTGAAAATATTCATAAGGATCACTGGCTCTCTGAAGACTTTTCTTTTTACTGTTTAAACCACTGTAGGAAAAGCAAATCTTATTTTTCAAGCCAGTTTGGTTGTGATGTGGAAATCACATCTCCCATCCGTATCAACCCCGT
This sequence comes from Platyrinchus mystaceus, assembly GCA_035041135.1. NCBI lineage: Eukaryota > Metazoa > Chordata > Aves > Passeriformes > Tyrannidae > Platyrinchus > Platyrinchus mystaceus. Next base: position 2,142,010 of record JAWWLV010000053.1, read on the forward strand.
GGCGTGGGAGCCTCGGAACCTCCCCGAGGCAGCTCAAAGGCAAACACATCCAGCAGCAGCTCTGGTCCATTTTGTTGACTATACACAGAAATCAGATGCAGGAGGTACAATTAAAAGCAGTGTCAGGAATTCTGAAGTCCCTCAGAAATGCTAATGCAGCTGCCTCGCACATGAGGAGTGTTTTGCCTCTCTTGTTTTTGTTTTTTGTGGTTGAATGTGTAGCTTAATGTATTGTTACAATAAATACACCATAAAATATTCAGGATGTAGAACACGGGCAAGTTCGTGCTGCTGTTGGAATGTTTAGCTCCTGCATTTCCTGGTTTTTCTGGAGCAAATTTGACACAGTACTAACCTTTCTTTTCCCCTGCATGGGATTAGATGGAAATGAGCTGATTTGGCTGGGCTGGCAGGGAGCCAGCAGGTTTTATTTGTGCCTTTTGTAACAAAACCTCAGGGTACAGGTGCTCCAGCCTGGGCCAGGGGATTTGAGGCAGGTGCTTCAACGGGGAGGGAAAACATACTGGAGCCATTGTGGAAAAATTACCAGGATATCCCATAATCTACCCTGTGGGGTGCTGTGATTTTTAAAGGTCTGCTCAGGGAAGGCAGAGCATCAGTGTGCAGAGAGCCTGTGGCAGTAACTTCCATCCAGCACAGTTCTCCCTTTCCCTAGGAAAGGCCTTGCTCCAAGGGGGGGATAAAGCCAAGCAGTAACTTCACATCCTGCACCGTTTTAGGTGCTCACGTGGCCAAACTAAAAAAGAAACCCATTGGATGCTTATGATAAGAAAGTGTTTCCTTTCCTAGTTGTGAGTGTCAAGGTGTGGATTTAAGATAGATTTTTTAATAATGAAAGGTTTTACTGTGGTTTGTTTCAGAGCCTTTTCTGAGCTCTGCACATGATCAGAACCCAAAGTGATGTACAGGCTTTACCCCCCCACACACACTTTGCTCTAAACAGTAGCTGCAGAAAAGCTGAATTTCATTGATTTCTATTACATCAGTGCTCCCTCAACCCATCTCCAAAACTGCTTACTGAGTGAACACTGATGGTTATGAATATGGCCTGATGGGTACTTTCTTCTCTGTGAAGAATATCCTTCCCACCCCCTGGGCCCTGGGTAAAGATCATCCCAGATAACATCATGCATGTGGCATCATCTGTGGGGCTGATAACGAGAGCCTGCTCAGGTTCTCTGGCCCTTCCACTCCTCATATTGATATATTCTCCATCCATCATTCCCCAGGGATGGAGACAGTTATTGCAGCCATTAGCTGGCACCACGTTTCTATTGATGCTGCTCAGCTTAGAGCCCTGAGAGGTAATTTTCCAGATTTTAGTCAGAGTATTTTGCTGTATAGAAAGTCTCCAAAGGCTCACCCAGCCACAGGCCAACAGTTATTCAGTGGATATTGGTTGCACCCCCTCCTGCACCTCTCAAAGTAAAGGCAAAATCCCAAACTAAGGAGTGCTGGATGCTCTATTTTGGCCTTGGTGTTGCTGTTTGCACTGACATTCACACAGGAGGAGTGACTGGGTGGCTTCAGTTTGTCTGGAAATCATCTTTTTGGGGCATTTCTGTTAGAATTCCTTCCCCTGATGGGCTCCCATCAGGGAGCAGTTTGAGCTCTTTACTTTTGAAGCGAAAAAAACACTGGATGTCTTATGAAAAGGTTCAATGGCTGAAGAGTCACATTCTTGAAGGAGTTCTGAGTGTACATCTCCCTCCTCAGCTGTGCCTGGTGAGTGGCATTTATCCTGGTTATCCCACACAGAATACTTGGGATAATCATTGCCAGGATTCCTTTGTCCAGGGGGGGAGATCGAAAGTCCTTCAGGCAGGTGAGGAACAGCTCCTGAGTCCCAGTATTTTCTTGATCAGTGAAGAGGAGCCAAGTATGTCCCTGTGAATTTAAGCACTTTTTATCTTTGTCCACTCTCATATTTATGAACACATAACCCTCCATGTCATTTTTATGCCCCTTCCCTGAGAAATGTTGGTTTGATCTTGCTTTTTACTTTTTAACAGCGTTATTTATAAGAGGGTTTCTTCCTGGCTGTGGGAACCGGTGCCTCCCTGTTCCAGGATGATGTTGAAATAATTTCTGAAGAGGTTTTTTAGGGCAGATTTATGGAAGCAAGTGGCTTGGTTGCTCACAGGAGGTTTTGCTACATTGCAGGGAAATAGAAATACAGCACAAAAACTGCATCAAGTCCCCGAGATGTGAATCTGTCACATCTCCTGGCTTTGACAGTTGTAAAAATCACATGTAGAACAGGAAGTGCTTTTTGTTTCTATACAAGATATTTTTATCTAAAGCACCCAAATCCTTAATGTTAAAGGCCAAACAAAGCCATCTCACTCACATTGTCCTGCCCAGAAACAGCAACCTCGGTGCTAAGGTTGTTATTTATCACTGTCCAAGTCCCTGACCAAAAAAAGTGAACCTGAGATTAAACACTGTCCTGAAATCAGACAGATTTGTGCTCAATTAAACAAGCAGGCCCTAATGAATGTTGAGGGCCTCGGGTATTTTTGGTAAAAGCTCTGGGATTGATCTTTTGGAGTAACAGTAAAATCATAGAATATCCTGAGCTGGAAGGGACACAGTGGGATCATCAAAGTCCCCATGCTTAAAACTGCCCTGATAGAGAGGACAGGGGAGCAGTAAAAATATCTCTGTAGTGAAAATAATAATAGTAGTAATAATAATAATAACAGCAATAACAATACTAATAATTGTAATAATGCTAATAATAATAATTGTAAAAAAAAATCTGTGGTACTTCCACAATCTTGTGTGAGGGAATTCAGTTTTTCTGCTCCAGGATAGCACAAAATCATGGAATGGGTTGGGTTGGAAGGGACCTTAAAGCTCATCTCGTTCTCCCACCCGTTTTATGGGTGATGCTTGAACAGGAGGAAGTACAAGAACAATAGAAGAGTTTTGGAAAGTGTGTGACATTGTGAGAGCAATAACATTTACACAGGGCCTTTCATCTAGGAGGGACCCAGAGGAATTTATAAACAATATTACTTTACACAGTTTATAAACAAACAAAAAATATTGGTTTGCTTAAAAAAAAAACCAACAACAAACACCAAAAAAACCCAACCCAACAAAAACTATTAGATAAAACAACTTTTATGATTTGTTTTCCTTGGAGTAAACAATGCTATTGTTGGCTTATGGATATGAATTTCCAAAGGTGGTAGAGGTTTTTGTAATTAGCACAAGATTAATAATAATGTAAAATAAATGTACCTTCTCTTTGCTTACTCACTAAGCAAACATTTCTGTAGCTCTCTGGAGAACTGTGAGTAACTTCTAACATTCCTTGTATTCTCAGTAAAACCCAAATATATAAAATCAGCAGAGCAACAAAGGTGCTAAAAGCATCTTTGAATCCAATTAATCATAATAATCCTATTTCAGGTTATCATTTTAATAACTCTGTTATTCAAAAAAAGGAAAGAGACTAAGAAACTGTAACACTAAAGAATTTATCCATGATACTGTTTTGATGTAGGTAAAAGGTGTGTCTTGGGAATGGGAAAACCAAGGCACAGGATATGAGGTACCAGGGTGCTCTCAGCCAAGTCCTTGTTTGGAGGGAGCCTGTTTTGTGCTCCTCAGTGTTGCCTAGACCAGCACCAGTTGGATATTTTGGCCACAGGAACTGAATCAAATTAGCAGAAAAACTTGCACTTCCATTCGGATTTTCGAATTACAGTTTTTCTACTTTTTTTTTTTTTTCCCACAGCTTTTAAAGTCGTGCATTTAGAGGGGAAGAGTAGCTGTGTACTCAAAACCTTGTCCTTTCCAGTAGGTTTTCACCTATATTTTGGGGGTGATAGGCCCACAGTACAGCTTATTCTAAGCTCAGATGTTTCTTAGTGCTTGCTTGGTTTGCTGCACTTTTGGAAGGAACTTTCCCTCGGCGATCTTCTCTTGGATGACCTCTCCATGCTGTCATTAAAACTTGGAAACTTTGGTCTCCTTGACAGTTAGTTCTGCATTCTCATTATGTTCATTCCTATTGTAAACACGCTGAAGTTGCTGCTGTTGCTGCTTGGAATGGCCTTTTCCTCTGTTGTTCTGGAGTTTAGTAGAAATGGAAGTTAATCTTTAAGAGAGTGAGGCTGGTGAGGGTTGGATGGCCCAGCTCGGTGGGTCACGCCGCGTCTGTCTTTTCCTTTGCCTTGGAGATGATGTTCTGCTGACTCCAGCTGTTTTTTTGGAAAGCAGAAAAACAGTTTGCTTTTCCTTCCCATCAAGTATAACCCTTTGTTTATCCCTCGTGCTTGCTCTCCAAAATGCAGAGACTTGCAAAGAAAAGAAAGGGAGGAAATAGCTCTTTTTTTACGCTGTTTTTCGTGCTGGAGAGTAGAGCTTAGGACCGAGCTGAATTGTTGACCTCTGTGGAGTTTATTCTTAGAACTGACTGATTTGTGTGTGGAGCCTGATTGACTGAGCCCAGTTCTTGGAATAAACCACCACCAGTGGGTTTGGGGAGGGCAGTCCCAGCTTTCCCAAGTAACTCTTCTATTATATGACCCATTTTTGTTTTGAAGGATGCTTTTTGCAGTTCTTCGTTTACTTCAGTTCACTGAAGTATTTGAGAACAGCTCCCTTTTCCAAGCAAGGCTCATTTCTTGCTGTGAGTTGTTGAATTGCTGAGACTCCTTTAGTTTTCTCCCGTGGGGATATTGCGAGGCGCTTCCAGAGTTTGGGAAGCGCAAGTCCCTGATTCTAAAGTCACTGGAGAGATTTCCATGAGGAGGGTTATCATCTGGCAGCTCTTAATGCTGTATTTTATCCGTAAAAAGGCAGACAAAAAGATGTGGGGGACCTGAATGCCTTTACTGACCCCGATGAGAGCTGCTGAGGCAGAAATCGGCATTAAAACCTCCCCGGTCCTGATCTATAATGTCATCGGAAGAACACGCTTGTGTTTACAACCCAGGGTTCTATTTACAACCTTTTTTTTTTTGCTTGCTTTGTTCCTTAAGAGGCTCTGGCTGCCCACATTTTATGCACTTCTGGAATGCAATAACAATTGTGGCATCATCTCTTCAGAATTCGTTTTCCTTCCTGAGATCGGGGCGGCGATGAGGCCTCGCAAAATGCTCCGCTTCGGTTTTGCTTTCCCCGCCCGAGATGGGTTGAACTGGATGAATCGCTGCCTCTCTCCTTCCTTTGCTTTACAACCTTCGAAATCACTTGCTGTGATCTGAGTTTTTGTGATGCCCTCAGTGCTTTGCTCTGAGAAATGAAATCCAGAGCTGTTTTATCTTCGCGGGCCCGGCGGGACGCGCCGAGAGCGTTGGCAAATGTCGGTCTAAACTCGTCCTCACGCCCTCCCACACGGCTCTGCCAGCGCTCTGCAAGCGCTGCAAATAAAACCACTCCACTCAGAAAAGTCCTGTTCTCCTCAGCAAATGCTCTGGGCTTTTTCTGGGGGCCTGTTCACAGAGTCGGGAGTGTTTGCGAAGGCCTTTTCTCCCTCTGGTTGGCAGAGTCCGATCCTGGAGGTTTTGGGGCAATAAAAGCTTAGTTGGCTGTGTCTGTTGTATTTTTAATTTTTTTTTTTTTAGGGTTTTCTGGAGTAAACTGCAGTTGTGTGTTATGTGTTCTCCCTGATCCCAAAATCCTTCAGATGTGACCCAGGCCCAGCTGCCCAGGACTCCTTTGAATCACACACACACACGTCTATAAGATTTTACATATTGTGCTTCTTGGGCAATCCGTGAGAGAATTTAGCTTACTAAATTGACTGTTGAAAACTGAGATTAACCATTTGCTTGATGGTCTCCTTTCCCTCATTTTCTCTCCCCCTTATTTTTAATGTAAAAACGTGGGGTTTATAATATAAATCAGTTTTAAAATTTTTAATTTATAAAAATATTTATAAAATCTCATTAAAAATGTATTTTTTAAACTTTATATATTAAATGCCATCTAACATGGGCCTGATTTATTTTAAGCCTTGCCATATTTTCATTCACAGCTATTTTCACATATAGGTGTTTTCACCTTTTAATCCTCAGGAATAGTTCTCTATTTCATGCTGATCTTTATCTGTGTATGTATCTGTTTTTAATGACAATGTAAAGGTAATGGAAAGCAGCTGAAAAATGGAAAGATGGAAATGAATTACAAATTCTCTCACTGTGTAAAGTTAAGTGTGTGCAAAAGTATAGTGAGAGGCTGAGGTCTTGTATATAGAATTGTTAAAATCAAAACCAAAAGCATTTTGAAAGGCTGAGAGCTTCTGTATGGAATTATTAAAAGCAAAAGCACAATGTACCCTTTCATACAACAAAAATCTAGAAGAGCTTGAAGTGAACAAACTGTTCACCCTTAGAATAAAGTGCCAATCAAATAAAATGAATTAAAATGTGAAGATACAGAACCAATCGGGTCAAACTTCAATATCCCCTCACCCCACTGTATCAAAATGGCACTAAAAATGCAAGCATAAGGAGAAATCATTATTTACACATAATTAAATGTTCAGAATAGCTCATCTAACCACAGCCTTATCTTGAGGAACAAAAATGCAAGCATCCACTGAGTGATGTTAGCAACCAAAAGAGGTTTGTTTAGACTTTTTTGTTTTCTTGGCAATAAATAAAATTCTTTGTGAGAAGTCATTAAGATATTTCTTAATGTTGTTCCCTTTTCCAACTTTGCAGGCTGTTATCCTTGTCCAGGGCCAAATATGAATCCTATTGCCCTTGGAAGCCGTTGGCTTGCTTATGCAGAAAATAAGGTAAGGAAGGGTTTAATTGCAAAAGATACTTCTGGATTTCATTCTAGATATTTTGTATATTTAGGGGGGAAAATGAAAAAGTCTCAGGAAAAAGGTATTTGAAAAAGGAGGTCTGTAAGAGGAGTTGCATTAAAAATGACAGACCTAATGGGTATTTTGATATATATTTACTGTGTTTTCAGTGAGGTAACTCAATAATCAACCCCTTTTGTGCTTTGAAAGTTTAAAGCACTTAGTTATAGACACTTCTGAAGGCAAGGCAAAACAGTTCCTAAATTCTGTTTTGGGGGGGGCAGAGTCTGGAAAGAGCCGGTGAGTTTGTGTAAAACAACACAGCACTGTGGGTTAGAAAATGGCATCAAAATTCCCACTTTTGAACATCCCTGTTGAAAATGTTAAGCTTCAGGAAAAAAAAAAAAAAAAAGAAAATGTTGAAATAATTTGGTTCTTGTTTCTAGAGACAAAGAAATGATCACTCCTTTTACCCAGCCCCGGGCCAGAGGCGTGAGCATGTATTTAAAGCTCCAAGTGTTTGAAAAGTCTAAATTCAGCTTCTAAAGCCTTATTTTTTATTTCAAAGCAGATGTTTTTTCTCCCTTCCACCTGTGAGTGGAGTAGCTGTTTCTAGAGCTGAGCCAGGAATTATCAGAGGCAGATTTGAGAAATGCATTTGCTGTTACACCTCTCCCAGCACAACTGATTTCCTTCCCAAATCCAGGCCTGCCTTTCCCTTCATGCCACGCCTGCCTGGTGCTGTAAAACTTAACCAGTCAGCCTGGGATTTAAAAAGTCACATTTTGCTGACAAAATATAAGTCACTGATCAGCAAAAGAATTACATCACAAAGGGAATCTAAATGGTTTGTGTGTTCCCAGGTAAATTCCCCGTGGGCTTCCCCTTTCTCCCTAGTTTAGCTGTTTTTATTTATTAGACACTTAGGGCAGAAAAGCCTGTAGAAACAAATCCATCTTGCAGCGATTTTTAATTTTCTTTAGCTCAAACAGTCAAACAGGCAACATGTTCTGTGTGCAAGCAACAACCACCTCTGTTTTTTTATCATTTTATTTAGTCAGAAGCACAAATTCTATTGTGAGTTAGAGTTCAAAGGCAAAACCTTGTGTAGGCTGATGGCAGGTACAAGAGCCTTGTTTTGATTTATTAATTTTGCAGGAAGGCAATATAAAGCAAACCCCATGTACATTTCCTTTAATGTACTAAATGTAAAGTTTGAAAGCAGCTCTTTTCCTTTGTCATCTCTTTGCTCATAAAGAGGAGGGGAAAAGCCACACTCGGATTCTTAGAATGTCTGATATTTAATGTTACATATACACGGCTAAAGCTTTTGATTATATTTATTTAAATTTATTTGTGGTATTGCTGCCAGACCAAAAATCCCACCATTTCAAAGTTTATGAATTCTTAGTGACTACTCATCTGGTAATTGAAAACTGGAGCGGAGGACGCGACAGTCTGGGTGGCACCCAGAAGATTATAAAAAGGGGTTAAGTGTCTCAGCAGGGCTTTCTGCTATTTGTAGGGGGAAAAAAAAAAAACAACGCACCACTGTACATGATAAATAAGAGCTCTGGTAATGGGTTATGGGTTTGAGTAGTTTAATAGTAGTTACTTGGTTGCTGTCTTTTCTTCTCGTAGCTGATCCGATGCCATCAATCCCGTGGTGGAGCCTGTGGAGACAACATCCAGTCTTACACTGCCACAGTCATTAGTGCTGCCAAAGTGAGTCCATCATCTGCTCTGGGAGAGGTTATCGTGGAACATAATTATTAGGTTTCCCTGCTGAATTGGGCTGTGTGTCATCACCCCCTCCCTTCCCAGAGGGGAGAGCCCTGCAAGCATCAGCACCGGGCCTGCGCTCCCGACCCTGCAAATCTCGGGGCAGCCACAGAGTATCCCACAAAGTATTCCCGGTCCTGGGCTGATTTTTAAGAGTTGTATTTATTGCAAACAGCTCCTCGTATTAGGGGGAAGTCACAGTGAAATGGGTTTGTGTAATGGCTACTCGTAATGGTTCAAGTTTATCAGTTTTGTTTGAATTATTAGTCTTTTAGCATCGTGAAAAGTGACTTTACAAGTGCTTGGTGCTTCTTGGACTCCATCACACTCACACTGTGCATTTTAATCTCTCTGAAGGATGTCAGTGCAGTCCTGGAGCTAATTAATTACCTTCTTTGAAGGTTAGAGCTTATTGATGACTGTTTACATATCGGTCCCACTGCCTCGTTTTCTTGGTTCAAATGTTACAATACCCCCTTTCTCAGAGAAATATCTGGGGTTTCATAGCACCAAAAGAAGACCATGGCTTGGAAAACTCTTAAACAGGACAGAGCATGCACAACTTCTGTTTTACTGTTCCCCCCCCAGCTCCAGCATTTTGCCAAGTGCTTTCTTTTTCTCACACACAGACACACACAGGGTGAGTTTTGGCACTGCCCGGTGAACTCGGCGCTGATTACAAGCTTTCCTTGCAACCACGAGCCTTCTCATTTCTGATATGCACAACAAAACAAACCTAATAATAGGAATGAAATGACAAGCACAGGACAGAAGGCTCAGTGTCACTGGAGAAAACAACACTTAGAAGAAGCCGCAAAGAGAGACACAGGGCAGGCCAGCTCCTGTTAAAACAAAACATGAAAACAAACATATTCCCTCACAATCCCAGCGTGGCTGGAGGAGGAGAAAAATCACAGTTTTTTACATAGTTGAGGGGAACTGGAATTGCTCCTCTCCTGCTGTGATTTGCTGGATCTCTTGTCTACTTTTACCATCAGCAAAGTTTTTTTAAAAAAAAAAAAAAAAAAAAAAAGGGGTGGGGGGAAATGTCCCCAAACTCCTTCAATCTCAGTATCATGAACATCTTTTTCATAGCAGAGATAAGTCTGAAGAACTGACTGGCTTAGTGTGATCAGCCACAGTTTGGATCAGATGTGGTAAAATCCTCCAAACAGATCACTGCAGCTGATGACCTTCCCTGCTGAGCAGCACTAGCCAAGGAGCATAATCCAGAAATTCCGATGTTAAGCTGAATTTATCACACTGAAGTAGTGCTATTGCATCATGTGAGTAGATACTGAAGATAAAATGTGTTTATAATCAGAGGAAAGAAAAGATTGTTCGCCTCTGTACAGAGATAAACTCACAGTGAGAGTCAGGAAAAGGGATAATCCCCAGGGCACAGTGTCTGCACTGCTTGGTGTTTGCACAGCACAGGGCTTGTGCTCCTCACTGTTACTGTAAGAGACAAGATTAATACTGATAGAGTTTTAAATATTTGCACCATTTGGCTCTTGAGTCTGTCTCAGCCTTAGTGTATTAATTTGTTACCCGCAAATAACGCGACTGCGAATCTGAAATGTTTAATTTATTGGTGATTTCATTGAGCCTTGGCTCATTATCCAGCAAGTTTTCATCTCCTATAACTGCAGTGCTGACTTGCTGGCAAATCTCTGCTGCTCTTTGTCCATCTCATTGCCTCACCATCAACTTTACTCCATCCTCATGTAAGCCATCACTTGTGAGCCTCTCCTGCTGCTGTGTCCTGTCAGCCTGCAGTGCTTTGTGATTGCTTTCATCAGCAGAGGTATCAGCTTTTTGGGGAGTGGAGCTCCTTTTTCCTCCCCTACAGTGCTGCTTTTTGGTTCAGAAGTGCTCCCATTACAGGTCTTGTTCTGCCAGGTTACCTTGGGTTCCAGTCTCTTACTGAAGGAAGTGAAGGAACCTTCCTGCAGAAGAGGGGGAAGGCTGAGAGCAAGGAGGGGTTTCAGCAGGGCCACTTGGGAGAATTGCCTTTGAGATGCTCTCGAGAAGGGCTCAGTGGCAGCACAGAATATTGGCTTTAATGGTTTTCCCTTGGAGGAAATGTGTCCTGGTGGTGACAGTGGGTTTGTCCTCACTGGGAGGTCCTGCTGTGTCCTGCACCTGATGCAGCAAAGGAATTTCCTCCCTAATCAAGTCAGAAGGTCCCTCTTAGCTGAGAATGCCAAGGTGAAAACTGTGATCCCGTTGGGGTGGGTTGTTACTGGTGCCAGAGCTCTTGTTATTCAGGTGATGCTATGAGGAATTCCTTTGTGTCATCCTCCCATGTGATTTCTAGAAGGATTTTATTTTTAAAATTGAGCTTTTTGCTGTTTCTCCTTAAATGCATCTTGCAGAAGCATTGCTTGCTTCTCCTGCAGGAAAACACCCACATCTTTCCCAGTTCTACCTCTGATTTTCCACACTTTGGTGGTTCTCTGGCTGTTCATATTCTAAAAACTCTGCTAACTTCTATCATTTGACCAAGCAGAAAACTTCTGGAAATAGAAAATATCTCAAGATTCCCATTTAGGTCAGTTATTATCAAGGATAGAAACTGATATGTTTGGAAAAATGAAAATACTCTTCCTAATGGGATAAAGTCTCTTTTCACCCCTGCTGGATGGAGTAGGATGGAAGCAGATTCACTTTCAGAACAAACATCATTATTACCTGATGGTGTTGCTGATGGGAGAATGCTCAGGTGCTTGGTTTGAGAGAACCATCTGAATGTGGAATTTTCTTTGTTATAATTATCCATATTCATCAATTTTGGACGCAGCAAGGAAAGGAAATCAGGAAAAGACATCCTTGTTTCCTTTTCCCTGTGTCTTGTTGAGGAGAACTTTGGTCCCACCGTGTCCCAGCTCACTGTGTTCAAGTGGAGCTCACACAGACCTTCCTCAGGTACCCCCAGCAGTTACACTTTCAGTTTAAGAGGAATTCCTTAACAGCTTTATTCCCTATTTTTACCTCTTTTCAGAACATGAGGCAGGAGCAGGAAAGGGAAACTTCTTTGCAAAGCCCAAAATATTTCCACAAATACTTAGTTTGAACCTGAGTCTGTAATTGATTGAATGTTCACTTTGTTCAGACTGACTGTGAGGCTCAACTGTGTTGACACCCAAGGCAGATCTCTTTGATATCTTCCTGCTTTCTATAGATTTTTCATTTGACAACAAATAAATCATATAAAATGTATTTATTATGAGAAACAGGAACAATATATTGTGTTGTCACTAAAAGGATGCAAGGCCTTTGTTGGAACAAAAGAGCCTCAAAAGCACTGAATGATGCATTTTAAATCTTTTCATCTAATTAAAGTTGTAGTTATTCTTCAATTAAATAGGATATGAGTGCATACATTTATTTTAATTAAATATATGTATTTCTTTAGATTTAAATGAACGTGAACAGTCTTATTTTTAAGTTGATAGGGTACATGTGAGCTTATAAATAATGTGTGTGCATCACTGCTTACAAATGGAGCTGGATCAAGGATTTTAACTTTATTTATAAGCAAACTTCACTGGCAGGTTCCCATCAGTGACAAGAGGAGCTGGGACAGTGCAAACTTTAACCTATTTCATTTAAAATGTATTTGGTCTGTCACATGTCTCGCATCAATTTATAAACCGAGTCCTTCTCACCTCATAACTTCTTTGGTTGATTCTTTCTCCGTATCTTTTAATCCTGGAGTGGTAAAAGTGATTTAGCAAAGGCTGCATCTGTTTTCTCTTGTTACCTGATAACTCCTTAATGAGGACTAACAGCTTATGTGAGAGCAAGGTCATTAGTCCTAATGGATGGAGGGACAGCTGATATGGCATGGGAAAGGTTAAAGATTACCCGGGAAGTTTGGCAAATACACACAAGAGCACGGGGCAGTAAGTGCTGGAATGGCTTCCTGCTGATATTCCTGGGCTAATGGGCTCATCCCTGCACACCCACTGCTCCTCAGGATTCCCGTTCCACGGAGCAGGAATTCCTTTGGCTCCATAAGCACGTTGGTTCTTCTTTATTTCCTAGAGAGCTATAAATTTGTACTTGGCACCCTGTCATCCCAGTGCTCGAGGTAGAAATATTAAAGATATTTTCAAAAATAGGTCAATTAGAGTTTTTGGCCTTTCCACTCCGCCGTGTGGCACTTCCTCATTTCTCCTTCCTGCTGGATAAACTATAAACTAATGGTGTCGTGGCATTTTAACTATTGGCCCCAAACCTTCCTGGCCAGTTTTTGTGAGGGGAGTTGGACCCCATCCCTGTTTGGGTCTGTCCCTCACCCCTCAGGACCTGCTTTATGTCACGGTTCTCATCCCTCAGCCCTCGCCACGGCTCCTTTTATTCCCCTCCGCCGTCGCTGGGTATAAAAAGAAATAATCAGAAACAAATGGCAGGATATTACTAAAGACTTTAAACCCCCAAAGCCATCGCTGTGCTCAAGGCCTGGCTCGATTTTTAAGTGGAAGTATCTCCATTAGCAGTAATGGGGTGAGTCCATCAGCAGAGGCATCTCAGAGGTTAATCAGCCTTCCTGGCCATCGATACCGTGTGGCGCCTGCTGCTGTTGGCCCTGCACAGCCTTTCCTGACAGCACACTAACAGGCCCCGTGTAAGTCATTTCCTATGAATTATTAAAACAAACGTTTGGCTGCTAATTGATGAACACTAATGTGTTTTCTAATCACTGCAGTTTGAGATTTTAGCACTAAACAAAGCAGTTGCAATTGATTTGTGGCTGCTCCTTGGTTTCAGCCTGGCATCTGGGTGCTTTTTTTTTTTTTTTTTCCCCCTTTTCAATTTAGCAGGCAGCTTAGCTTGTCTTTTTAGTTAAGAATTGGCTTGTTACAGTGTCATTCCATTCTGATCTCTTTCTCTATTTCTTATTTATGTTGCATAATAAATCTGCTCAATTCTTTTACAGGCAAACCGGGCACAGTCCTTGATTCAAGGAGAAAATATTTGAAGTTGTAGTTGGGGTTGTTTTTCTTTAAACCCTCATCTCTCCTACTGTGTCTACTCTCCCCCTTTCTCCAAACAAAATAAAGCAACATAAAAACAATCTCCAGCATCTTTAGCTGATAAAAGCTGGTGTGGTGAAAATGTTTTCAGAGCCACGTCTGGAAAACATGCAGAGCCTGGAAAGTCCCATCATTTGTTCTGGGATGTGCAGTGAGGACAGGGTTCTGCTTTCCAGGACCGTTTTTAATTTTTCCTGGATTTGCTCCTACATTCAGTTTTCAGGCTGCAAAAAACCTTAATTGCTGAGGAAGAAACGAGTGGGTCAGATCCAGGGAAGGCCAAATCCCATCTCTTGCACTGTGCACGAGACAAAACTCTGTCAGGGTCAGCATTAAGGGTATTTCTGTGTGAGCACTGCCTTCCTACACCCCCAGCTCGGCCTCATCATTTCATCCTTCCAACACTCTTGATATAAAATTAAAGAAACTGAAAGCCAAAATACTTAAAATATCAAAACATAAAATCATTTAAACATTAAAATGCTTCTTTTTTTTTTTGAAGAATGCTTTGGAATAATTGAATTCCAAAACAGAGGTGAGATTTTTTTTTTTTCAAGCTGTTCCTCCTCCAGCCGTTTGCAGCTGATACATCACGTTTATTTCCTGTGTGCACGATCTGCACTGAGAAAACACTGCAGATAAATCCACCAAACGGCCCTGAATGTCATTTATTGGGTTTTTTTTTTCCCTCTTCACAGACAATAAAGACGGGGCTGACCATGGTTGGGAAGGTGGTCACTCAGCTCACGGGGACTCTGCCGTCGGGAGCCACCGAGGAGGAGATTTTGGCTCACAGCAACCTGCGCCGGAGCCCTCTGGTGCCTGGGATCGTCACCATCATCGACACCGAGACGGTGGCAGAGGGACAGGTAACGTCTGCACACGGGCAGGACCTGCATTTTCACTAAAACCTCACCAAAACGGGTTGAAAGTGAAAAATAAATGAGATTTTTTTTTTTGCTCGTTGCGGTCCCGCAGCGCTGGGATAAATTCTGCATGGGGCTGAAACGAGGCCAAAATATATGTGTGTATATATATATATATATATATTTTGTCCTTCCAGAGTATTTATGTGGCACTTTGACAGCGTGGGGTGTGAAGTGTCAGGTTTTTCCCTCTCAGACATTTGTTCCTAATTGACGCTGATTGATGCTGATCAGTCTGATCGTGTTTGTCCCTGTACAACGTGGTGGTCCAGAAATACAGAGAACTGTTGGACTCCAGGTAAAAAAAAAAGATACAGAGTGAATTTCATTGTAAAAGTTCTAGTTTTATATAAATCTCAAGACTAAAAGGCAGCCAAGCTTTGTGAGGCATTTGCACTGTTTTACCAATAATATATTAATTTACTGGATATAATAATAAACACACAGTGCATCAGGCAAAACCACTTGTTACAAAATCCATACCATTATCACACCCACTATAAATGGGTGGGTTTTATACTGTCTTTAGGGCAGATAAGATTTCCATGTCCTTCTTTATTTATTTCTTTCACTCCTTTAATTTTTGAGGGTCTGCCCCTGGATCCAGTGTTTATGCACAACTCCCACGCACTCCCAACTAACCTGTAAAATCTTTTTCCTCGTGGTCACATTTATGGAATTTGAAAAGAAAAAGGCTTTATTTTTGCCTTGTTTCCCCCCTGTGTTTATGGTGCTCGTTGCAGGTGGGTTAGTGAGGTATTAAGGACACAGCAGTAGCCAAGTTGACCTGGCGGGAAAATAAAATGTTTTACTTGAAAAGAAACAAAGAAAAAAAAACAAACCCCTGTTATGCTTGTTCCTGAGAATTAGTTTTGGAAGTATTTAGCCAAGCAATGTTCCATTGAAAAGTGGATTGTTCATAAAACATTATGGGCCTCTTCTTCCGAAACTGAAATAAAAGAAAAGAAAGAAAGAGAATGGAAAAAGAATTTATTTACTTAAGATCTTAAAAGTCAGGTCTTAAAATAATTCTTTTGGCTGTGTGGGGTTTGTTTTTGTTTCCAGGGGAAAAAAAACAAAGGTCTTTTGGCTCTTCATACACAACCAGGGGAAAAAAAAAAAAAGAAAAAAAAGAACAATTTTCCTTCATAAATTTCTGATGAAGCCTTTTTAATGTGGTCATTATTTCTGCAGGTCGTTGTCTGTGCTTTGATTCTTCTGCACAGGCCTAGGGGGAAAAAAAAAACCCATGATAGATCTTAGGTTTTTAAGGCTTGTTCTGTATGATTTAGAGGTTTTATGAACTTGTCCTCTGACCTCAACAATAGTAGGGAGCTCTCAAGCCTAAAGGGCACTACAGGAGAGTAGTTGTAAAAATGATAACGTTTGCCTTGTCCAAATACTGCTGCTCTAACATAAATAAGCCATCAGTTGGAGGAAGATGATTTTTTGCCTTGGATCTCTAGGGAAGGAGGCTCTGAGTTGGGTGTGTTGTTGTTTGTAGGTGCTGCATTCAGATTTTTGTGACCTGAAGTTTTAAAGTGCTGTCACATTATTACTTTCAGTGCTGCTGCAATTTGCTTTCAGAGTCAGTGTTGTGTTTCTTTCCAGGGAATGAAAATAACCTTTCTTTTGCATTGTTGGATTTTCACTGTGCAGGAGGCTTTTTTTTTTAAACAGTCTTTTCTTGCTGAAATGTGCTTCCAGCAAAAGGAAAGGTGATTAAAAATAAATAAATAAATACACTTGGTCCTTCCCCACGGCCCCAGCACAGAACCTCCTCATGTGAGGAGTGTCCTGGCTGCTCCCAGTCCCCACTGAGCTCTTCCCTGTCCCTCCAGCTCTATTTCCAGTGGAAATGTAAGTTTTTGTGCACATGTGGATGTGGTGGAACCTGATTTTGGGTGATTCCCGAGGAGCCTGGCAGGGATCTGGTGCTGTGTGCTGGGCATGGAATGCCAGGCCAGGGCAGATGGCACGTGTTTGGACTGGCTGGGAAGTCCTGGATGGTTCTAGTGGCAGAACTGAGTGAAGCTTCAGTTCAGGGAAGTGTTTTAGCACATCTGACCTTTCAACAAGGCGAGGATCTCCCTGAGCTAACTGGGATTGCTCCTGTGGTGGAGCCTCCAGCTGATTCTCAGCTACAGCTCCACAGGCTGTTCCTCCTTCTGTCAACTTCTGAAATTATTCTGCCCTTCTGTGGCCAATCTGCTTGCTGGTGGTGGTCACCCAGAGTACCTTGTGCCAAGCCTGTGGCTGGCATGGCAGGTGATGGAGCAGGTTGCTGCCAGTCCCCACCGGGGTTTTGGGGAGAGCCTCCCACAGGTCACTCTCTGTTCCCTTGATGCAGTGTTTCTTCTAAAGTTTATGGAATCATGGAATCACAGAATCATTAAGGAAAAGACCTGCAAGGTCATCAAGTCCAGCCTTTCACTGAATCCCCCAGCTCATGGAACCACACCATGAAGTGCCACGTCCCGTCCCAGGGGTGCTCACTCCACTTCCCAGGGCTTGACCCCCCTCCAGTGCTTGACCACTCTTCTTCCAGTGAAGGGATTTGTTATTTTTTTTTTTCCTTGTCTCATCATCCCAGTTTTCAGATTTCAGGGAATACCAGGTCTGGGTGGGAGCAGACAAGCAGCAGCATTCCCACTTCCCCGTGCCGTGCTCGGGGGGTTCCATTGCTGTGCCCATCACAGGCTCTGCTCTCCCTGCACTGACTGGGAACCCCCAAATTAGTGATGCCAGCCAAGTGCTCCCTGGAATTAGCCCTTGGAAAGCCCTGCATCCCATCCATCAGTGTAGATTTGGGGGTGCTTCCATGGTTTCCAGGGGGTGTCAGCCTGGTTGTAACCGAGGGGAATTTCAGGAGCAGGGAGGAGTTATTTTCTTACCATCATACTATCACTCCTAATATAAAATAAAATACCTCCTCTCCAGGTCCAAAAACATTTCTATCCACCTGCACAGCCTAACTGAGAACTTGAGTGTTGCAGCAATAAAACAATTTCCAAGTTATTAATATATATCTTTAAGATAACATGTAGTTAAAAAAAAAAGGAAGAAATCTGTTTTAAAAAGAGAAAGTAAATCTAAGGTAGGCAAGCACGTCACTTTGGAGGAAAAATAACCACTTTTTTCAGTGGGGAAGCAGGGTTTTTTTTAAAAAAAAATGTATTTAAAGGCTTGCAAATTAATTGTGCAAGTGCCTGTCCAGTTCCTTTGAGCACAACAGCACAGGTTTTAAAGATGGATTGAGCTGCTCTGTGCAAATACAGCGATTTATTTGCCAGGAGGATGATTAGGGAACATATTTTGGTTACAAGCCAGAAGGACTATTCACAGCTTTAAGTTTTCACTAATTTTTTTTTTTATTTCTCCCATTTCAAAGACATCAAATGTGAGGAACACGAGGTGCAACTCGATGTGTTTCGTGCACTGCACAGGGGGTGAAATGCAAACCCACCACTGAAAAAACACAGTTAAAGACCAAAGAAGTCTCCTCGTGGAATCTTCCAGGATTAAATCTGCTGGGGAAATATTTTCAATAAACCTGATGAATGTAGATATTGTAGTAAACTCCCATCCCCAGCAGTTGTTTATGTGATAGCTCCTACTTTCATAATTGGCCATACTTGAAGAAAATTTGAATTATGAGGTAATTAAATAAATGCAGAGGAATGCAGAATTATTGACGTTGGCTGTCAGGAGATATTTGTAAAAGGAATAAAAATAATTATCGAGATGCCCAAGTAACTTTGTGGTAAACCAAAGTATGTTAACAAGGTTGTGTGCTTGTTTAAACTTCCTTCTAATGAAGTGTTAGCAAACTTTTCAGTTGGATGGAAGCACTATTTATTTGAATCTGTTAATTAGTTGAAATGGATAAAACTAAAGCCGTACAGATGTCCTCTTTTTGTTTGTTTGTTTTTTTTTTTCCCCCCCAGTAATTGGAATTAAATGTGTGAGACTTTATTGGCTGAGGTTTGAAAGAAAAATTATTTTCCTTCGGCCTTTGTTTCTGTGTTTTAATTAATTCATCCACAGGGCCACCCAGGCTCAGGCTGCAATAATGACCCTGCTCAAAAGTCGCCAGTTTTTGGGGGCTGAATGTAAATCTGTTCAACATCCCCCAGTGGGTTGACAGAGAAATGTGTGGCCGTTCCAAAACCCAGAACTCGGCGCTGTGACCGATGAGCCCTCGTGGAAGGATCCGGGGGGATATTTGCAGAGTAACTTAGGAGAAGAAGGACATAACATGTTGATCTGTTTATGTTTTAAAATGTGATTGGGTTGGTTTTTTTTTTTTGGTTTTGTTGGTTTTTTTTTTTCCACTGTTCCCTATTAACTTTTTATTGCGTTAAAGTGGAATTTTCGGGAAAAAAAAAAAACAAAACAACAAAAAATCCAACTGACTGCTGCAGTTTCAAAAGTTCATTTTCATTTGGTGAGGAGTTGATGGCAATTGAGCCAAATCAAGATGCTTATCAGGAGCAGGAACTGTTGGGAAACTTTGTTCTGAAGCAGCGAGGGGCTCAAAGAATAAAGCATATTCCGTAATAAAACTTTAACTGTGGACAGAACTCCTCTGGTCATTAACACCAGGGCTTTTATTTGAGGAGCAGCTCTCACAGAGTCTGACCTGATGTTCTCCTGCTCAGTGATTTTCTTCACTTTTTATATCTCCATGTATTACAGAAGAATTCTTTTTATATGTAAATACAAAAAGAGCACCAGGATTCCCTGGGAGCATAATACTGTCTGCCTCACTTTTATTAAAGGGGATCTGGTTTTTGTCAAGAAGACATTTTTGTCTCAGATAAATGGTTCAGGCTGAGCACGGGGCTGGTTTGAGTTTATGCTGGATTCTATTAAAAGGAGAGCAGTAGTTAATGCCACAGATCTATCACTTTTAGCCCTTTTCCACTGATGTTTGACCTTGGCTGTAAGTTGGGGGAGGCTGAGGGGGTCGGTGTTTGTGGGTAGGAGCTGAACCAAACCCTACCTTCAGCTCTTTAAGCCACTGGAGATCTCATCAGCCACGATACCTTTATGATATAAGATTCATATTTATAAGTATTACCAAACCTATTTGTTTTTATGATGATGGGATTACTCTTTCTTAATTGTATTAAGAGTAGGACCTGCTTGATTAGATTTGGGCCCATTTTTTTACTTGTGCTACTCTCATGTTTTATTTAAAAACATGTCTCCACTGGGATAAGTGGTGTAATTTGCCTTTAAAGATTAAAATAATTGGAGTCATAATTACTGGTGGCTCCTGTTGAGCAGGACGGAAAATACAGCGGATGAAGAAAAATATGGCATAGGAGGAAAAAGCTCCAGCTTCAGCCCTCAGAGCAGACAGTGGAGGCTGGTAGTAAATGTAACAATGCCCTTGGTGTTCTGTCTGTTTTTGGGTGAGAGAAGGAGGATTTGATGACCCTTCACTCGGTGTTGTGTTGGAGCTGAGCTGCTTTGAGAGCCGCGGCCTCGGCTCGGCACATCCGACCACGGGCTCCTTCCCGGGCAGCTCTTTGGAAAATCCTGTTGCAGCTCCCTTGGCAAAACCCCCTTTGGGCATCAGGAATAGCCAAGTGCTCATTTATTGCAGTTTGTGACATTTATTCCTTTGTTACAGTTATCACAAGTGCTCATTTATTTGCTGGGGTGGAAGAGTCGGAGCGTTCATTTCTCGTCGGTTGTTTTTTGCCGACTCTACAAGGAAGGTCCTCGAGCAGCCTGAGGAGCTTCAGTGACTGAGTAATGCTCAGATTTATGAACCTTTCCCAGTGAGAGACTTTGCAAGGCCTTTTACTCCTAATAGTAGGGTGGTTAGAGGCCACTACCTTGGAGAAGGAAGCCTGGTTGGCACGAAAAGAATCACAGGCTGGGGATTCCTGTGGGCTCTGTCAGCTCTGGGAGGGCGAATGAGCTGCTGCCCTCGAGCTCCCCGACAGCACTTGCATGTGTTATTAGGGAAATTGTCGCACTGTTGTGTGATTTCCAGGAAAAATTTCCAGCTCTGCTGTTTGCAGTGGTAGGAAACCCATCAGCTGGTTGAAAAGGAGCCGGTGGGGCGACGTGGGTGTTGATTTGATGGGCCGTTTGTTACCCTGCAGATCCCTCTGGCAGCATCTTCCACTTCAGCTCTGCAAGGAATGGCTCTAAAATTTGTGAAATTTGTGTGCCAGAGGCCTGGGATGATTTTTAGTTGTTGTACAGCTCTGGTCTTTATCCTTGTCTACCTGAAATCTGTGCAATCTGCTCCATCCAGCTTGATATGAACCCTGCCTTACTGAGGCAGTTAAATCCATATAAAGATCTCTAATACAGAAAACAGTGTATTCCTAAGGCATCCTGTGTGCCATCAGCAGAATTTTGACTTCCTTTTGGAGTGGGTTTTTTTCAGGAAGGTAATTTCAAGCAGTGATTGGCAGAAAAAGTGTGGAATCTGTTAACACTTCCTGCAGATACAGATTTGGGCTTTATTGTATTCTCAGAGTGGTGCAACTGAGGTGTCTGACAATTTTTAATATTGTGACATTTTTGCTTTGCATCCTATTTAGAGAGGAAAAATATTTAAAGATCATCTTGCCATGCAGAGTAAAAGGAGGAATTTTCCCCTGTCTGTTGTGTTGCAGGGGGGTGATAACAGCAGTGCCTTTATCACTTTTATTTTTCCTTAAATAAAGCTGTGTTGAATGAATCCAGTTTTTCAGCCTGCCGAAGATGCTGCATGGGAATAGGGGAATTATCCTGCAAAGCTTATCATTATAATTTGAGCAAAATGTTGAGGCTGCTGAGACCAAGTGGGAGCTGTGAGGAGATGGTGCAGAGCAGTCAGAGTGCAGTGTCTGGAGGCTGAGGGGAGAACAGGCTCCCTTTGAAAAGCCCTTCGGAAGATCTCCAGACCCTTTGGTTTCGTGGTTCTGGAATGAGCACGAAATGCTGACGGGGGGAAGCAAAGCAAAGCCATAATTGTGCTGGGGTGACAGTGCCAAGTCATCTGAGCAGCCAGAGCCAGGCAGGGCTGGCTCTCCGGCCCCGTTACGTGACTGCCTTAAACACTTAAAGATGAGCCCTCTGTTTGAAGCATAAAAATATCTTCGAATTATTTTGATATCTGCTCGGAGTAGGAAGTATTAAAAACCTTCAGATTGTTTTGGAAGCAGCAGACAAATTATTCAGAGCTTGAAACGGGCAGTTTTATGCAGTGTCTTGTTAAGAAGGTGGTTTTTGCTCACCGCAGGGACCCCTTTTTTAAAGTCCTTTTCTGACAGATCTTTCTCTTTGTTTTGCTTAATTTAATCTTGAGGGTGATGTAATCAAGGAATAAAATACCCCTACAGCTCTTGCATGTGTTGTGCCCACACAAATTTTGTCTCTTTTCTATAAATCTAAGAGTATCTTTGCTTTCCATAGAGTGAGACATTGGTATGTGTCCTTTTGGGTGTCCTGACGGTCAGCCTTGGTTTTGACTGACTCAAGAGTTTTATCAGCTTTAAATTGGCTTTTGTTTAAAAACCCAAAAGCTCATCCTTTGCCCTTTTCTCTGGAAGATGTTGCACAACACTGATCTCAGTCCAGGTATTTTCCACTGAATTTCCCACTCTTGTGAAAACTCTCTCCTGTCTTTTAATTCCTTTTTTTTTTTTTTGTTCACAAGGAGGTATTTTATGAGAGCACGATTTTTTTTTTTAAAGGGGTTTTGATAAACATCTCTTTGTAATAATTTTATCTGATGTTCTTTGAGGCAGTTTCAGGACAGAGAAAATTCCTGTTAGCTATTTCCAGTGCAGCTGCTTCCATCCACATTCCCAGCCCTTGGCCTTTCTTGCATCCACTGGAAGTGCTCATCCCTCTCTTCCTGCACAGCACGGAGAGCCCTGTTGGAATGAGCTGCTGTGCAGGCAGGAATAAATCATGGAACAAAACAGGAATATTTGATTCTTTTGTCCTATTTGCATAGGACAAGGGGATAGAAAATGAGGTATAAGATGCATAATCCTTACTAATTATTAGAGCAGTCTCATGTCCACGTGAAGAAATGCCAGAGGACTGGGTTATACAGTTATGTGTATATTATTATATGTGTTATACACGGTTATATATTGCAGTTTTATTGTGAATTGCACCCCCCTGGGCATCTTGCAAACCAATCCCTGTGTCAGTAAGTTGGCATTTTCCCTCAGGTGGGTTTTTCCCTGCTGACCTCTGGCTCTGTCCCTGTTCCAGGTCCTGGTGAGCGAGGACTCGGACAGCGATGGCATCGTGGCCCATTTCCCTGCCCATGAGAAGCCCATTTGCTGCATGGCCTTTAACCCCAGTGGTAAGAGATTTTCCTGCTTCATGTGACAGCTGTAAACAAGATGCAGACAGTAAATGCTGCAGGGATGTGTTCCAGGGCTTTGGAGGAATTGCAGGTACCACTGTGACACCTGCAGGTACCCAGCTCTGTGCCCTGCTCAGTGCTGGCTGTGTCATATGGGGGGTAATTTGTCTTTTCTGGGGATTTCAAACTGTTGTACCCTGGTAAAAGTGAGGAGGTTTGGTCTGTTCCTTCCTGTAATTTGTCTTTTCTGGGGATATCAGACTTTAGCAGTGAGAGTGAGGACATTCAGTCTGTCCCTTCCCATGTAGCAGAAGCACTGAGGGATTCCTGTCTGTTGGAATCCTGCCAGCCAGGTACCCACGTGTTGAGATCTCCAGGTATCCAGAGGATCAGCACATGGGTTAAATTATACTCCTCTGTAAATATGGAAATAAAATAGTTCTGCTGGTTTTAAAAGTACCTTACACTGCCGTGATTTGGTTGTTGATTCTGCCCTCGCTCCTGGGTGAAATCAACTCTAATCTCAAAATACTTGTAAGAAACTCCTCAAAATTACCTCTTTCTCTCCTTCCTCTTTATAAATAAGCAGTGAGTGTGGGCAGCAGAGAGATATACAAACCTTGTGGATTAATAAATCTTCTTGACCTGACAATTAACATGTTCATTATCTGTAGACAAATGCAGACATTTGGGCTGATGTCAGGGAGATGGTCAGGGAATCAACAGCTTCCACTTGCCTAAACTAACAATTTCTGTAATGCAGCAAATGCCATGAAGATCATGAGGGCGAAGCCACATTTCAGAGAATAAAACTACATGTCTGTCATTTATGTTTTCACTTTTACTGACCAGTTGGTGTTATTCTGACACCCCATCTGTTGTGTCAGAACCCTTTAATAAAAGAGCTGTGCAGTTCACAGTGTTTTCACTGGGAGTTTGTGACAGAAAAAGCTGTATCCTCATCTGGCTGGGTTTTCTTTTAGGAGAATTTTTTGTGGAACTCTGTGCATTGAGCTGAGAATCAGCTATTCCAGAGCAGTCATTCTGCTCTGTGCTCAGGGGTAATACCTGGAGTTGAGCAGTGCTAATTAGGTGAAATAGATACAGCTGCCTAAATTAGAGTGGTTTAGGGATATTATTTAAATGCCTCCTTAAGACAGTTTTTAGGATTTATTAAATGTAAGGGCGGCAGAATGTTTATGCAAAACCGAATTTAACTTATTTTTAAAATGGAAGGATATTTCTGCAAATGACTGGAATACATTTGTTAGGATCAAATTCTTTGTTTTGCTCAGGTACTGGAGTGACAGTAATTTGTATGTGACAGAGGAGGGTGGTACCTTTTTTAATGGATGCTATTTTTGGGGGTGTTTGCAGGAGGGAGGGCTCCCAGAAAAGGGAGATGATGGTTCCTCCTGTCCTGGGCACAGCAAGAGCAAACCGGGAGAAAACTCTTCTCTGGTGAGAGCAGCACTTAGCACAGGGCTCTGTGTTCTTTGTTTAACATCAAGGCAGGGTTTTGTTTGAAGCCAGGGCTGTAACACCATCTCAATCCATCCTAGAGTGGTGCATTGGCAATCAAGCCGGGCTCATTACAGAGAACAAAACAAGAGGTGGCTTTTGATACTGCCCTTGGCTGCTTGCAGGGAAAAACCACTTCTGCTCCTGATCTCAAGCACAGCAACTGCAGACTTGAGCTGTGGAGGCAAACAGGGAACTCTGCTCTGTTTCACTGCACTGTTTTATTCTCTGATAAACAGCTTAATTTCATCACGTCTCAGCCCACGGGGCCCGTGAGCTGCACAGGGGTTCAGGTCTGTGAAAACTGGCAGGTTTGTGTCTAAAAAAATCCAAAATAAAGCCATCACTGATACTGGAAGGCACCAAAGGTCAGTGGAGATGGCAGATGGATATGATTTTTGTGTGCTAAACTAGTGCCACAGCCACTTGAAGCTCTGTTTTAAAGGAATCAGTTGCCAGTAAGATGCATTTTTTGTTTGTTTGTTCCTGCTGTGTATTTTTTCATGCTGGGGGACAAGTTAATTGTGAAAAAATAAGAGTGCAGAATGGGTGAGTATTGTGAGAACAGCTCCTGGGAAATACATTGCTGCATTGCTGGAGCTCCAGAAACAATCCAACGGGAGGAAAGAGACTCCCTAAAGTCAGTAAATGACAGTTGGATTCCCCCCCCCAAAATACATATTTTTTGAGGTATTCAAAGAAACTAACATGCAGTCAGCTTTTTTTTTTTTTGGTATTAGATCTATGGCTGCTCTGAAAATCGGGGTAAATAAAAAAATAACAAACTTGAAGTATCACTTCTGAACATACTTAGGGGGCACCATAAGTTGTTTTTCCCTGCTGCCCTGGATATCTCTCTTCCAGACCCTTCTGGTAATAACAGCTTCTGAGGCAGCTGATTTTAGGGAGACTGTAAAAGTCTCAGGCTCAAACATGCAGCAAATCATGTTCATCATTAAAGGGAAAAAAGAAAAAAAGCCATAAAGCAGAAAATTCCAGTCCCTGGTGGTTCAGGTTTTCTCTGTGTTTTTTTTCCCCGTGCACAGCAGATTTCAGTTTTTAAGTTGCTGGTTTTCTGTGGGGAGTGAGTTGCTGGGGATTTTTTGGGGGGTGGAGGGGAGAGAAAGGTTTGTGCTGCAGCTGAAAAAGTGCAGCCAGGCATCTCCTGCCCCCAAATCCCCCATTCCTATGGAGTTCCTAAAAGCCAGGTCCCTTTGTGCGTTGTTACGGCCTCTGTGCTCGACGGGTTTTCATTTTAATAGGTAAGATGTGGAGCGGGGCAATAAAAGTGAGCAAGAACTGGTCCTCCCTGGCTGTTTGCTGCTGCTGGAGGCTTTGGGAAGCAGACATGGAATGCTGAGGGGGTCCTTATTCTAGTGGGAAGAGCAGGAAGGATGATGTGACCCCCCTGAATCCCTCTGTGTGCCGCGGTGGTGTCACTGTGGGGACACTGGTTCTCCTGGTGACCGTGACATCCTTAGGAAATGTGCTTAATGAATCCAGTCCCAAGTTCCCAGTTCAGCTGACCTGGCACTTCTGGTTGTCTCCTTTTTTTAGTTGCTGGAATACCAGTGTTTCCTGGATCATTTTCTTCCATGGTGTCACAGTTTTCCTCTACACTTCTAAGTCAAAATGAAGATTATTTATACAATGCCATTAATGCCAAAAGTGGTGGCTTTTGGGGCTTACAGGAGGATAAGGTCCCTCTTCTGCAGGACTCTTTTGATTTCTCTTGGATATCCATCCAATATTGAATAAATAACCTTCTAATAATAATTTAGCAGTTCCAAGTGCCGTGTAGGAGATGCTGTGGATTGTCAGGAAACGGGGATCAGATTTTCGTGGGTATTTCCTTATGTAATGCAGACAAGTGCTATTTAATTATTTTTCACCACAACCCCTTCCCATGAAGTGACATTTGCACCACAGCCTGTGCTGAGGGTAATTCTGGACTGGGGAATAATAATGCTATTATTATTATTAATATTATTAATTCTTCCACCTGCTCCATTGGTATTGAAGCCCCACAGGATGGTCCATGGGAGCAGCTGCTGCAGCAGAGTTACAGCCCCACGTCCACCTCTGGGTTCTGAACAAAGACTTTAAGCCTTTTCTGAAAACTTTTTAAGATGAGAATAAATAATACAAGGAAGTGAAGTAACATTAATAGTCTGGGAGCTTTATTAATGTACCTCTGGCAGGGATGTTGGTGTAGTGGAAGCAAGAGGGTTATACCGACAAAGAGGCTCTAAGAACAGGCACTTTAATTCACTTATTAAATGAAAATCACATTAAGCTTTTGTGTGGATGCTTTTACTCAGCCTTAACATTGGCTTGATTTATTTTAGCTTGAATATTTAGATTTGGCTGAATTGGAGGCCAACTTACTGTGGGCAGGGTGTCCAGACAAAAAGTGTAGTGCTGTTTACTAATTCCCAGCAGGTAATTTAAATTAATTATTCAGACTGCCTAAGTGTGGATCTGCTCCCAACCTGGGCATCAGAATTTCCCTGGAAGTGTCCAAGGCCAGGGCTTGGAGCACCCTGGAATAGTGGAAGGTGTCCCTGCCCTTGGCAAGGGGTGGAACTGGATGAGCTTTAAGGTCCCTTCCAGCCCAGCCCATTCCGTGATTCCGTGTACAACCAGGAACAGTTTTATAACCAGTAAAACCTCTCTGTTACACGAGGTAAAGCAGCAGTATTGACACCAAGGTCTCTATTTATTATGGTTGAATTTTTGCCATTATTAAAATGCAGCCAGGAGGGGGGAAAAAAAAAATTAAGTAAATATTTTCCTGGTTATTAAGATGTTTTTCTGTCAGCGCAACATTATGCGAGAATTTATCATTAGGGGGCTTTGAACTTTTATTGGGTCTGTAATATTTATATATATATTTATATATTTGGATTTTATACTTGTTTGTCTAATTAAAAAGCCAGTTGGAGAATGATGTGGTCATTAGAGTGGTGCAGAAGGATCCTCTCTGCTACTTAATGTAAAGCTCCTTATTTAAAGTCTGGACGGAGGTGACCTGGACTGAGTTTTGGAAGTCCACAAAAGGAAGGAACCCCCAGAGGGGGTTACTGAAATGAAGATGTTTACAGCAAAGCCTCCAAGCTTTTAACGTGTTGGGAAGAGGCTGCCAGGAATTGTGAGTGTGTGCAGGGCTGGAAACGGGAGAGGGAAGGGAAAGATTAAATGTTGCGGTTGGAATGGGTTCCCAGTGATAAACTGGATTAGTCTGAACTGGGGAGTGTCTAGACTGGAGACTGAGGGAACCCAGCAAATATCCTCATTTTTCATGAAGTTGTGTTGGACACTGATTTCCAAAGGAGGAAAAAACCTCACCAGTTCTGGTGTCCATGAAAGTTAATTCCCTTTGTTCCTGTCCCATCCCAGCCGGCCCTGCTGCTCCTGCCCGGAGCAGGGGCTGCCATGGAAATTCCCTGCATGGCTTCACTCACAGTCTTTGGGTTATTGCTGCTCCTCTTCTTTTTGGTCCAAAGAATTCACTGTTTCACTTTCATGGAAGGGCCTGGGATTGGAGCAAAGTTGTGGAAGCAAATATCCAGGGTTGAGGTGGGACTGGGAATTAGGACTGCAGTGGGATTTGGGACTGGGAATTAGGACTGCAGTGGGATTGAGGAGATTTAAGTCTCCCTCCTATTTTTATTTTTTGCTTGGATATAACGGTATCAATTATTTGGAAGTTGGATTTCCACATAGTTAAAATAAATAGTTGTTGTTTTTATTTTTATATATCTCTAACCAAACCAAACCTGAGGGCTGAGGAGAGCAGGGTGGTACATCTTTAAAAAACACCCCAATGTGCTGTAATTTTTTTTTTGCAAAATATATTTATCTGTGTTTTCCTCCATACTCAAGGAATATATTTCAAAACAAATTGAAAATTTTGGCTTCCTTGCTATCCTGGTGTTTAATCCTCAATTCTTTGTTTGTGCCTACAACTTTAAAAGGATGTGGCTCCCTTTGCCCTGTTCTGAATGGATTCCTTTCAAGGATGTTCAGGTTCCTGGTTCTCTCATTAGTATTAATCCTGTGCGTTCTGGAAAGGTGTTTTCATTAATTTTTATAAAGACATATTAAAAATAATAATACTTTTTGAGGACAACGAGTCAGTTTTGGGGAGTCCGTGGAGCAGCAGAAGCTTCGTGTTTCCCCCCCTCTGGGTGGGCTTGTTTGTGTGATTCTGTAAGGCTTTTCTGAGTAGTTTCTAAAACATGAATCCTCTGGTCCCTGGATATGTTGGAATGGGCTCTGGGCTGCCACACAAACATGTGTTATAGACACACAAAATCCTGGTGGCTTCTGTGTGAGGGCAGTGATGGAACTCGACACAGACACCGTCTGTGTCCCGCTGAGGAACCCCCAGGAAATCACTCCCTGCTGTTTGCTGCCCACAGCTCAGGGGGCAGCAAAATCCAGTAAAAATGCAGTAAAAATGCAGTAAAAATGCAGTCAAATGTAGCTGGTGTAACTGTGCCAGTGGAAGTGCAGAGCAGCCCCTGCCCTGCCTGCTGCTCGTGGCATCCCGGGGTGCAGCGGGGCAGTCGTGACACGTCCGGCCCGACAGCTGCGTTCCGTTTGTTTTCCAATTTCTGCTGCCTTTCTTGTTTATTAGCTGTGACTCTGGGGTCAGAATTAAAACAAATATTTTAATGGCAGCATGGATGGTGTTGGCTGGAACCCCCCGGCCGGGGCTCCAGCTGGGAGGGGTGAGGGAGCCCCGGCCGGCGGGGCCGGAGTCGCCCTCGGTGGGGCTTCTCCAAGTGGGATCTCTGTAAATCACAGCCCTGGTACAGCCTGGAATCTGCTTTTTAGTCCTCTTAGCAAGCTGGACGTGCTTAAAGGATGTGTGGGTTCCAGGAGGGAGGACCCCTTTATACATTTTTGCCACGTTGGAAACGAACAGAACCCTCTCTTCGTTTGGGCAGCTCGGAGGTATAAAGGCCTTTATGAACTGTGATAATTAAAACCAACTTGTGTGTAAATTACACACATCTCTCCATACTGCAGGAATTGTTATATGTGCTTTTAAGAGTAATTTTAGAGTCTGTTGGGCTGCAGCTTTATTTCAGTCAATTGTCTTTACTTCACCACATTTAAAGGCCGAATTATGGATGTTTTATTTGTGCTAAAGCTGAATATGAGTTGCTAAATTCATTGTTGTCTACACTCGGGCAAGTTCTCTACAGCCATAGATAATACAATAAAAACAGAGTTTGTAAGGAAGGAAATCAGATCAGTGCTTCAGAAATCAGTTCCAGACAGAGATTTCTACCTTATTTACCAGTTCTATTACCCAAATTTCATGATAAACTGGAAGTTTCCTCTCCACCCTCTAGGAAAACAGAAAATTTTATAGCCATGCCAGGCTTAATTAAATTCTATAAAGGCCGAGCTAAAAGCATTGATTTTTTTTTAA
Organism: Platyrinchus mystaceus; assembly: GCA_035041135.1. Lineage (NCBI taxonomy): Eukaryota > Metazoa > Chordata > Aves > Passeriformes > Tyrannidae > Platyrinchus > Platyrinchus mystaceus. The sequence continues at coordinate 2,171,855 of JAWWLV010000053.1, forward strand.
ATTATTATTATTTTAACTTTTTATTTAAATGCAGAACAAATGCATTTTTAATATCTTAGCATTTCTTGCTGGTGTTTTGAAGAAGGTAAGGAGTAAATTATCTAGAATTTGAAAGATCTGGAGATGAAGAGTTTAGTACAGGGGTAGAACTTGGAGAATTTCTTTTCCCCCTCCCTCCTCACGTGAAGGCTGTAAATGGGATGGGAAATTGGAGATGCAGCCCTTCAGTCTGGACCAGCTGCTCTAGAAATGTCACCAGCAGGCCTGGGAATAACCAAACCCCTGATTTTTTATTTCTGTTCTCCACCTCTAGTATGTTTTTAAGGCTAAAATCTGTGGCCCACAGTGCTGTGTTTTGTCTGCAAGGCGTGGCTCGCGTGGCACAGAATTTTGCAGCCGAGCTGGGACTGGCTGATTCCAACAGGGATTGTGGCTTCAGGCTCCACTGCAGAGCTGTCACTGCTGTGCTTTTATTCCTTGTTTCCAGGAGCATCCATACAAACCTCTCCACTACTTGGATTTGTTTTGGGAGCCGGGTCGAGGGGAGAAGTTTGCCCGTCTGTTTGGAGGTGGTTTAAATCCTTCATTCCTGGTTTTGGAAGGGTTGTGCCTCGTTTCTCAGTGGGGCTGGGGAGGGAAAGCTGCACTGCCAAGAACTATATGTACAACAAACCTAGAAGGTGGCTGTGGGCAGCCAGGAAAGATGAGAATTATCCCCTACTTGATATTTTGTTTTTTAGGGGTTGTGCTTCAACTGCCAGTTTGTTAAGGCGAGTAAGTAGCCTTAGAGCCTCTGAGAAGGACATTTTGTTACACAGGCTTCCTGGTGGTCTTCCCTGGGACAGATTTCTCAATAAAAGCTTTTCTCTACCCTGAAATGCAGCTCAGGCATGTTTTCCAGCGGCAGGATTGTGTCCTGGCTTCTCACCCTCTCAGAGGGAGACACAGACCCAATATTTTTCAGTACAAAACTGAAAATACAATAATCAAAACATTTCTGGAGCTGTAGCAGAGTCCACACTCAATTTGGGAGTAGCACCAGCTTTGGAATGGATGGGATGGGGCAAGTACATTCCAATATACATAATTAATAGGTGTTATTACATATCTTGCATAGGGCAGTGTGAATCCACACACCTTACACGTGCAGAATGGGATGAGTGATTGGACCACGAGAGGTTTGGATATAAGATTTGATCCTTATGGAGTTTATGGCAAGGTGGGAAGAAAGATTCCAAAGAAAGAGGTTTGGAGAGGAAGAAGTGAGTCCTCGGGGGGAAAAAGGAATGGGAGACACTTCGAGTTGAGTGAAGGAATGGTGGTGAAATTCCAGCAGTGCCAGGGAGAGGGGGTGGAAGAGGGGTTTGCAAAGAGGATGGAAAAGCAAAGAGCAGAAATCAGAGCTGTGGGTACGACTGCAATCCAGGGAATCAGAGCAGCTTAAAAAGAAGGATGTGTTGAAAATGGGCTGGAAGAACCTCAGAGTTTGGACATCAGGGGTTGAAAGGGAATTTTAAGAAAATTGAAGGAATGAGTTGTCTCTCAAGGTCTTGCAGTAACTCAGTGCTGGAGGAGAATATTCCATGGGCTCCGTGGTTCTTAATCCAATGCTGGAACCAGTAAATGGCACATCTAGTTCAGTTCAATCTTGTACTTCAGTTTTGTTTGTTTCATTATGGTAATTTTAATGTCAAAGAGAGAAAGTTTTCAAGCAAGATTCTCAATTAGTAAGCAGCCAAAAGATGGTGCTGGTTTGTAAATACCTGGGTGGTTTTTTTTCTTTTAATTGTGGTAAATAAATGATCTGCTTTCCAGGAGTGTTGCTCCTGCCAGCTTAGCAGCTGGGAGCTGTGAAGTGCAACACATTGAAAATTTAAAATAATTACGCTTCCTTGGCTGCAAAAGAGATTTTCCACCCATTAATAACGAGAAAATTAATGTTGGGCCAGCAGTAAAACAGATTAAACTGTGTCCCCCTTAGGATGCCTGACTGCACCTTTAACAGACCTGAAACTGCTCTGATTATTGAAATGTTCTATATTGAAACGTGATGGTGGCCTTGAGTTAATGGTTAAAGAGGTTGAAATTGGAACATCTCTGCAGAAGTTTTTCCCATTGAAAAGAGCAAGTGGGCAGAAAAACACTCATCTGGAGGGAAATGAGCTGTAATTATTTGATGACAGAATAATTACTTATTTTCCTATTTATTTTGACTTTTGTTTTTCAACTTGAGTTACTGCCTTGTCCTGAGTGTTACAGTGTCTAGAAATCTCCAGAGTACAGTCATAGGGAATCATTTATTCACAAAATAATAGTTTATTGTTCTTCTCTTCCTTTTGACTCTCTGGGATATTTTAAAGTATTTATTTTAAATATATGGGTATCTTTACGTGCCTGTGTTTCTCTGGTGGTGAATTTTTGTTAAAATCAGAATTTCTTTATTTGGTTGAGTGTCTTTGAGACCGAATTTTGCAACTGGAGCACAAGTTACACGTGGAGTCTCCCCGGGCTGAGCAGCACTGATGTTTGGCAGTATTTTGACTCCCATCAGCCCGGGAGAGGACTTAAGTGAGTGTAAATACAGCTCCTGTTCATAGGTCGGGTCAGACGCTTCACAAAACCATACAGACTTTGTCAGTTCTTAATGGGAATGCTGGGAGAAATCCGTATGGACCGAATGAGGAGTGGCTGGAAGTCAGTGAGGTTCTTCTGAGCGCTGTGTGGGATCAAAGTTCATGCTTACAATCCGAGATGATCGTATTTTTAATCACTTGTGCAAATAGTTTGTGCAGTGACTGTACTGGCCTGTCCATGGCTGTGGAATGGAAGAGCTGCCTTCCTGATGAAGGATATCCATGGATACACGTGTGCTCCATGCAGATGTGTGCCTGTGTTCCTGATGAAGGATATCCATGGATACACGTGTGCTCCATGCAGATCTGTGCCTGCCTTCCTGATGAAATATATCCATGGATACACGTGTGCTCC
>JAWWLV010000053.1:2192357-2223245 GCA_035041135.1 Platyrinchus mystaceus
AGAGTAACTTTTCTTGGTCATCCCTCTAAATGCAGCTGATTATAGTGGAAATAAAACCAAAGTTCATGTACTGGAGTGCACCATTGCACTGGGACAAATTGTTAATTAGGTGACTGATTTGGAGGAGATTGTGGCAAACTGGAGGAATTTTGTGTGTGTGTGTGTGTGTGTCCTTTGCAATCCAGAAAACTTTAAATAAACCCCAAGTTAAAAAAACTTGCTGTTAATCCTTCTACTAATATTTCTTCTGCATTAAAATATCATTGCTGCAACCCTGTGCCAGAAGAATGGTCTACCATGCACAAAGCACTGGCTTGTTATCTCCTTTTTCTGATTAGCAATCATAACTTATTGATGGCAACTTGTGATTAGCTTTTGTTCTTCTAAATATTTTCAGGGTTCATGCTCTGTCATATTTTTCACCTCCCAGTTTCAAACTGAAGCTGTTTTCTGTGTATATACAGCAAGGCAATCTATTTACATTTGGTTGGAGCACCCCAGGAACTGTTTACCCACACAATGGCAGCCTTTACTGGGGGTGGGGATGATTTCATTTCCAAATGAATCATAGCTGGGCTTTGTTCTCTTCAGCAGAATGAAGTAAACTGTTAAATAGAGGATGATAAAGAGATATTTCCTTTGCACCTTTTATAGCCGACAGAGATTTTGTTTGGGCTGCTCTGTCTGTTAATCCAGCGACGTTGTATTTTTGTCATTCCTTTGGATTGCCAGAGTTGTCAGGAATATCTGAGTTAGGTTGGGATCCTTTTATGGGCTTTTACTATTATAAGACTGTTACGACATCAGTTGGTTGTGGGGGTGAATATTAGGGTAGAATTTGGCCTTACATGACCTTTTTACTTGTATAAAATGGGGTTTATGATTCTTACCTATCTCACAGGTATGACGTGGGGATTAAGGGATGAGTAGTAAAAGCAAAACTATGTCCTTGGTGATGCAAAAGTGTCCCTGGTCTCTTCAGGACACCTACATGGGAATAGCAAAGAGCCTTTAGCTGTTAAAATGTAATGCTTTGCTTGGAAGATTGAAAAATATATATGTATCTAAGTATTTTTATTCTGCAGATTAAAGTTAGTTATTAAAGAGTGTTATCATTACTTCTTGCGCCACCAGTAAGTGAAATAAAGTCTCTGTAGCTCTGCTCAGAGTTTCTCTGTTGTTGGCTGCAGGAATTTCCAGTATCAGAACAAATAATAATAATAATAATACTATTAGTTAAGCACACATTCAACCTATGTATCCACACCTACTAAAAACATTCCATAATATTATGATACCCTCTGAATTTGTCTTGGGTTTTGTTGGAGATTGAAGTATTTATTTGGATGGCGTAATTTTGCCAAAAAACTGTTGATAACACACCATGGTCTTTTTCCCAGCTTTAATACCGATGCTGAGATGAAGTAGATAAATTTCGGATTATGAAAAAACGTGTTGTTCTGGATATAGTGCATTCAGGCTTGTATTTATCTCTTCATAAATATTTTAGTATGGCACGTTTTTCATTGCAAAATCTCTTTTCTAATTTTAAAAAAATCAAAAGGTTTCGTCTCGCTTTTCCTTCATTTGTTACAATTGCAACACGATTAAAATCCAGGCATAAAACTGGGAGTTTGATAAACATGCAGCCTGAGATGCTTTAAATATTTTCACGTTACTTTTCACTATTTCCCAGAGTGAAACTCCTTTTACTAGAAGAATTCTTATGGGAAAGCAGAGTTGAAAGGACTGACATCATCAGCCCTTCCTGAAAAACAGATTGGTTTCCTTTAAGTAACACTCACTTAAGAAACCACCTATTTAGAGAGAGGCAGACAAAAATAGTTTCGAAGAAAATTAACTGTATAATAACTTAAAGCACCGGAGGGCAGTTCCTGCGCGGAGTTTAACTCCGAACGCTGTGAACACGAGCTGAAAACTCTTCTTTGAAAACTCTCTGTGAAGTTTAATTTTTCTCTTTGTAATCTGGAACGTCCCTCGATAAAAGCAGTTTTTAGAAACGTGTGAAAACGGTAAATCAAGCTGCAGCATCGGCCTGTGGTTTTAATGTAGTTTTAACATTCGTGTTTGTGTATAATTGTGCTTCTCCACAGCATCACGCTCGGCTCTTTTTTATATAAATGTATTTTCACATAGTTCTTTTTCCAGCTTCGATTCAAAGCCCAGTTTTGCCCCTGAACGCGTCTCTGCTGTTATTTCAAAGCTCAGTTTTAGTGATTGCTTTTAAGCTGATCGCACTAATTTCTTCTTAAAACACCGTTCAGCTGTACGAGTGCACCTAACCCTCTGCACTGGCACATGAAGACGCAAAGTCGAGGACGTTCGCTCTCGCGGATCATTCATATCGTCACTTATCCGTTTCCAGTGGGAAACCGATTATTTTTTATCGATTTTGATCGATTTTGATCGATTTCCAGCTCCTGCTCCCTCGGTCCCCTCAGCGCTGCCGCCCGTGCCCGGCGCGGCCTGCAGGGGGCGCCCTCCTCCCGGGCATGGCGCCTCAGGCGGGGCCGGCCCTGAGGGGAGCGCTGAGCCCCGAGCGCTGCAAGGCGCGGGCGGACGGTGGCGAGGAGAACAAAACCTCCTTTTCCCCTGCTCACACAGGCACTGAGCTACTCGTATAAGCGTTATAAATATTTATTCAGTTACAGATATAACCCCCCCGCCCCGCGTTCGCTGGCCTGAAGCACCCGGCGGTTCTCTTCGTTCCGCGCCCTCACCTGGCGTTTCTCTTCGTGGTTTTGAGGCAGTTGGGAAAGCCAGAATTAGTTTACCTGGCGGGAATTTCCTGCTAACGGCTTTTAGAGACCGGTTCTATGATTCTATGATGGTTCCTTCCTTCTGGAGGGGTCCCAGGGCCGGCGATGGAAGTGCCCAGAGCAGCCCCACGTGTAGGGCCTGGAAAAGAGGTGGGAACAGCTGGAAGCACCAGTTTGGGAACTGGCCAGCAGCTTACTGGTTGTAAATGAGCTGTGTTTTTAGCTGCCTTTTTTTTTTTCCCCCCTCCTTTTTTCTTTTTTTTGGTAATGGATGAAGAGTCAGTGGAGTGGAAGAAGTGGGTGGTATATTTTGGACAGTTTCTCAAGTGGAAGGAAAAGATCCATTCCCTTCAGATAAGTAGGGAAGTAGACTGATAAATTCTGTCACAAGGGAAGTTCGTGTCTGTACATAAAGTGTTTTGAAGCAGGTTTTTGTAAACAGCGTAGATCGGGGGCAAATATATGTTTGCCTTGATAGTTGAAGGAGAAGCTGCGAATATTCCGGATAAATTGGAGATTGAAGGAGACGGACATCGGAGGGGAATTGCAGCTCTTGAGATTTGGAGTGTAATAATCTCTGACTGAGTGATTTAGCCCAGCAAATGCCGTAGCAGTGGTCAGAGCAAAGGTTGTGGGTAGGCAGGCGGAGGGGAAGTAATCGGCAGCGCACAGGAGACCGCGATGGCAGAGATGGATCGTGGGGGGAAAGGAAGGGGGAAGGCAGGCAGGAGTTGGATTACCACGGATGTGAGCGTCCCACTGAAGTTTTCCTGTCAAGATGGATGGTTTCAGTCTTGGTAACATCAAACTGAAGAAAGTTTTGATAGGGTCAAGTGCTGATGTGCGAGAGGCAGGTACTGAGGGAGCGCGAGGAGCGGCGACTGGAATTTTAAGCGTTTGTCTGAAAATGACTTCCTAAAATGACATTTTGGGATTTTATGGTTTTTTCAATTGTTCCCTCAATTGCTTCCTCTTAATTTACAGTAAACCCATGTTTTTTCATCCGCAAATCTCCCAGTTAACCAGGGATATAAAGGACAGGCTGGTACATTTCCTTCTCTACATCGCGAGTAGTAACAACAGCTGATGCATCACTTTGATGGGGTTTTCAGTTGCCAATTGGAAATTGATAAATAATATTAATGATCCCTGAGAAGGAACATGCTCAACTTTGTCTTCTCACTGTGCTTTAAATGTCTGTGCAGAGGGCTAGATACACTTGTGTACAGCTGAATGGTGTTTTTAGGGAGAAATCAGTGCAATCGGCATAAAACCCATCACTAGGACTGAGCTTTGAAATAACAAGCCAGCTGAAAAGAGCCAGTCAGTGAAGGAGCAGTGCAGGAATGGTTCTTGCATGGTGGTTGTGTCTAAAGGGGAAAGGCTGGAATTAGGGTGGGAGAAGAGAGGTCTAGTACAGGGGAGACAGCGGGGTCCAGGCATTTGTTGGTGGGTCCAGGAATGTAAGTGGCTCGAGGGAGCTGCGATCAGTGAAATGACAAAAAGTAGCTTTGCTCACCTGATACAAGCCTGGAGGACGTTTGATCACAAGGTGAGAAAGTAGAATCCAGAGTTTTTCAAGAGACTGTATCAGCTGAAGGAGGAGGTTTAAGTATGGAGGGTGTCGCGTGACGAGGGAGGTTTGGCATGAGGGAAGGTGAAAGCATGTGAAGCTCCGTGTTAGTAACCAGCAAGGGGGAAGGAATGGGACACGAGCTGGTGGGAACAACCATTTTATCTGATGGACCTGCTGGGTTCAAGTCCAAACACCTTGTGCTTCCCCTGGCAGGGGGTATTCTGGGAATCCAGGGCTGCTCCCTCATGCCTGCAGCCTGAATCAGACTCCCTGTCTGTATGACTGGTGATGGACTGTGCAGTAAATGGGTGCTGCCCTTGTTGTCTTTTTGGGTTTTTTTCAGCACAGTTATTATTCTTAAGTAAGGCATTTAATCAAATGTGCATTTTTGGTAGTCTGAAAAATGTAAACACTTCATGGAAAGAAACGTAAGCATTAAGATTGGAAATAAAATATACTTGTATCTTTTAAAAGGTTTATCTTTACCCTTAAATATGCTGATTGGGCTTATTCTTTTTTTTTTGCTTAGTCTTTGTGGGCTGTTAAAATCAGTTGCTTTTTCCCATCTCAAGGAAATGCATCTTTGACACTTCTCATGACCTGAGTCACGATGCTGTCACGGAGCCAGAAAACATCCTTAACGGTCATGGGTAAAAGAGCAGAGCAGCCGAGGGTGTGTGGAGGGTGCAAGAGGGAGAGATTGCCATGGTTTGCTTCAGTTCCTACTCTATGGGTGTTTCAGACAAGCCATTTATTATAATTACCCATGGATATTATTATCAAGTTCTCAAATGCAGTGGTTCTCAAGGCACTTTTTTTTTTCTTCCCCTTTCGCATAACTTGGGATAAATCCTGTGTATTCAACCCGGATTGAGTTCAAATGCTAAAATAAAATTCCCAGCCCAATCATTTTGCAGTTTCTAAGACATGCTGATCAGTTTTGCTGACTGTGCTGTCCCAATTAAAGAAAAAAAAAAAAACAAGTTCATAAAGATCATTTTATTCTGTATCATTTGGAAGAGAAGTGTGAGACGCCCAAATTTTGCTGAAGTTCACAACGCTGAGGCGTCTCAGAGTCATCCCTGAAAGGAGGCTTTGACTTCAGAGCTGTGCTGATATGAATTATGATGGATAGACGTGACAAGGGGCAGCAGCAGTAGTACATACTTGTTTTCTCAAGCGCTTCATCATTCACCAGCAGACAGTGTTAGCAAAATTCCCCTGTGCAAGGAATCGGAGTAACAGAGTCCCTCCACAGTGCCCGGGGGCTGCCTGAGCGATAACCTCATTAGTGCAGTGTTAGTCTGAGCTCACAGAGTCCTGCCCTCAGAAGGGTTTGCAAACTCAAGTTCAGTGCTGTGGTAGCTACAGCCACAGCCTGTGGCCCAGAGCTCTGGGCAGGGGAGGATGGCACTGCTCCTTCGTGTGTGCTGCACCCATAGGTGTACACGGCACTAGTCTTGGGGTCTTTCCATCTGCGGAGAGTTGGAGGTGCAAGGTCTGGCTCAGGATGGCAAGGTGTGGACCCGGCCCTGCCTGTGCCTGGTGCTTCCTGGACGTGACCCAAGAGCAGGAGGGCCAGTTTGGCTCGTTGGGCTGGGAAGCACCATGTGGAAGATGATAGAGGGGTTGTTTTCTAAGGAGATGCTTCAAGACACCTTTGTTGCCTGGCTCTTTAGCACAGCAAACTGGCATCTGTACACAATGAGGATGGGAAGCAGCAAGGGAAGAAGCAGCAGATATTTGTGTCAGGTTTTCAAGGAGTTATTTTTTGCACAAGGCAGTTGACACTGTGGATGTCCTCACAGCTGCTGTGAGAGGTGCCATGGGGCCCAGAACATGGTTGCTGTGCTGGCAGAGTGGTTTCCTCTCCTTTCTGATTTCTCTGGACTGTCAGTGTAATTTCTTTTCCATACAAGAAAGGAAGAAATACACCTGGAGGCAGGAAAAAGGACCAGCTGTACTGTACCATCAGTAGTTGTATAAGTGAATGACAGGTTCAAACCCCAGGTAGAGCTTGAGCTTGGAACTGTTCTCTCATCATCCATCTTTGGCCAAGTGGAGGTACAGGCAGCAAAGGGGTGATGGCAGTTCCTGTGCCCAGGACAAGAGGAGATTATCAAGTATCAGTTGGACACTTCATAACTAGGGGAGGGCAAAGTTTCTGAAAGTGAAGACAGTAGAAGGAAAACTTCAGGAGGAGGAAGAGAGCGTTATAAGGCCATGTTCAGCTTTGGAGTGGACGAGGCTGACGAGCAGCTGGGAGAGCTGCAGTTCAAGGAGCTGGGGTGAGAGGGCAGAGGGCTCTGCCTCAGCAGGGCCTCAGACACTTGGGCTGGCGCTTGCACGTCTCGGCAGAGCGCTCTGACTGTCACCATCACATGCCTTGCCTGGATGCAAACAGGGAGAAAGTTCTTCTTCCTCAGGACAGTGGTGAGATTTAGTGCAGCTGTGCTTCCAAAGGTTTGATATCCAGCAGTTTGAAATGTTACAAAAACAACCAGCTGCCTTGTTTTCTCCCATCCATTCCAGTGGAATCTGATTAGCGATAGGTTTTGGACTTGGGCCGCTTTAGCTGGGAGGAAAAGTTGCTCTGAGTAGCTCCATGTACATGCAGTAGCCAGGACATAATATTCCTCCTTTAATGGGCCTAATTGTATTGGAAATATTGAGGGTGAGGGTGTGAAATGAGTTTAAATTTGATAGGGCACAATTCAAGGAAACGGCAATGTAACTTGAATTGAGAGGCGATCGTTAACTAAAATAATTAGTTTCCTGGCTTTTTCTAGGAAAACATCTTAACATTTCACGAAGAGAGATAACAGTCTGCCTGGACAAAACAAAACACGAAGGCAAAAGCCCACTTTGGCAGCAATTGAGGGCTCGTGGTGCTGAGCTGGGGCCGCCGGCGGCTTTGCCCGTCAGACTCTCCCGAGGGCTCCGTGAGCCAGCGCTGCTTCCGCCGCCTTCCCTCCTCAGGTCACAAGGCAGCGTTTCTCACCAGGGCGCTGCTGTTTCCTCTTCCGACTGTAGTAGATTACAGATTATACTGGAACATGTCTGAGGAAAGGTCAGGAACGAGGGTGAAAGTCTTGGAACTGGAGCTGGGAAGCTTTCCATTCTCATCCGGGAAACTTTTTGTACGGAATAAAAGGCAAAGCAAAATAAACCACCACGTTCACGACACTTCTGGTTTTCCTGCCTTTCCTTTTTTTTTTTTTTTTGCCTGCCTGTTAGAAAGGATTTTATTTCCCTTGCATTATATGATTAAGGGAATGTTTAGCTGAGGAATCCTCAGTGTTACACTAAACAGAAATAATGGCCAAACACGGTTCTTTTTCCCGTGACTCGGCCTCCACATGATTGCATAGCCTGGAGTTACTGTTTTTATTTCCCAAATTATAGATGTTTATATGTAGTGTTAATGTCAGTAGACTACGTGGTACCCTTTGAAATGGAGTCTGTTAAATACTGTAAGATATAAAAGCTAATCAAGTGGGGTTTGAATTTTAATGACACTGCACTACTAAGCTTTTTGTATTGGAGTAATGGAAGAAAAATGGAAAAAATCAACACAGAGGCATTTTATTATAAGGCTGAGAGGTGCTTGATACCACTTTAGTTTTTCATGTAAAGTGTACAGAGAAACTAAAATGCTTCTGATCATTACTTTCCTACCAGAAAAAAAAAAATTGTCTGGGCCAAGTCCTCTTTGCTTTGCTCACTGGCAAGGTGGAATTTCTTGACACCGAAGAAAACCCTGCAGCACTGGAACAGGGAGACATGTCACGGATACAAGTGCAGTGGGGCTGCATCAAAAGGGTTCCTTCAGGATCCCATAACTGCCCACACGGTGCTGATGCACAACATGCTCCTCGGGGCTGGTGGGAAGCTCTGCCAGGCTGCACTTGGATGTGGAATCGTGTCATTACAGTGGCAAAACTCAGGGTGGTTTTGCTCCTCTCTCCTCAGAGATGGGCTCTGACAGCAGTGCCCTCAAGTCCTCTGTTCAAACGCTGACCAATTTGAAATCTGGCCTGAATTCATCAAGGCTCTTAGTTGATCAGAAGAGGACAAGTTACTGTATTAATTGCTTTCAGTTGATTGATTGCTTTTTGAACAGTGTTAGAAGCTTGCAAGTCTCAGACATTTTCCCCTTGGAGTAGCTTTCCTTTCTTATCCAAAAATGCAGTTTGAAAACTTAGAGTGGTTTGATCAAATGTTTGAAGAGCAGCTTGCGGGTTTACCATTTATAAATGAAATAATCATGAATAAAATTGTAGCTGTTGATAAAGGAGCACTGCAGTGGTGAAGGTGTGTAGAGAGCTGAGGGTGACTCTTCCCAGAGTGGTGAGGAGGGAGGAGGTGCCTGTCCAGCCATACCTGGGAGCTGCTCCTGATGGCTTTTCCACAGACGTCCAGCTCTGTCAAAAACCACTAAATCTTGTGAAGTTTATTTTCCTTTATAGCATCTGTGTTTTATAACGGTGCTTTTAATTTGTTGTTTCTTCGTCTGCTGGGATTTCTTTTGTCCGGCCCTTTCAGGCCTCCCTGTTTTCCTCGGTGGAAGTGAGTCTGTCAGTGATGGCTGGTCTGGGAATACAGCCCGGCCGCTCCCTCCCTCTGACAACAAAGCACATTGTTGTTTGCTTTCTTCACTTTTATCCTCAGCTTAATGCATTTTGCCTTCAGTTATCCGTGGAATGAAATGTCTGGAAAAGCGTGGCTCGGGTTCTGGGGGGATGAGGGTGGTTGTTCAGGCTCTCAGCAAACAGGTACGAAGGCAGAACCAACTGGTTTTTCCATGTCTCTGTAGGTATGGAAGTTCATCCAGTGTGTTAAGGCTGCACTTGGAAATAAACTTCAGTCAAGCTCCAGAGCCACGGCACCCTTGGCTTTTTGGAATTCCCTTAGTAAAATTAGTAAGAGATTTACCAGCAGGTTAAATTGAGACATAAGCCTGTTTTTCTTTTATTTCTCTCCAGTGGAAATCTAAAAGGCTGAATTAGGATTAACCAGAGGGATTTTTTGAGCTGTGACCAGGAATTCATACCTTGAGTCTGTACCATTTGAGTGGAAATAATGCAAGTCCTGAGCTGTGGCCCAGGCTGGAGAGGGAGTGCAGGCACATGGGAAAACAAACCTGAGCCTAAACTGGCTCTAATGCTTTCCGTGCACCGCTCTTGAACTCTGAGCTGAACGACTCTTCCCTGGCAGCCCCTGGAAAGACAAAGACTTGACCCAAGGGACTTGCCCTGCTCGGGGTCCTGAGGGCTGCTGAGCTCAGCTCTGGGTGAGCACCGAGGGAAAAGAGCCCCTTCCCTCGGGATGCTCCCCTGGAAAGGTTCGGAGTGACCCCTGAGAGGGTGTGTTTGCCGTGGGATTGGGAAGGTGGCGATTGATTTCCCCTAAATTTCTCCAAGTTCAGCAGAAAGTGAGTAGTCAGTAGGATGTGGTCTGTGTGCAGCTGTCAGTGTGCAACCAAGTCACCATTCACAGCTAAAGGCACTGTCCACGTGTCCTGAGGTAACTGGAGTTCAGGGTTCTGGATGAAAAATATTGGATATTTCTAGCAGACTTAAACTTTGGCTTATTTGTTGCCCGTCCTTTGACAGTGAATCAACAACTGCTCGAGCTGTAGAAATAATGTTGATGCTTGACTGCATTCTTTGTGCTCTCTTGGCCTGATCCAGCAGCCCTGTGCACACACAACTCCTGTTTACTGCAGGAGTTTCCTACTTGGACAGGCTGGAGGAATGGAAGGGGAATTTTTCCAGTTTCTGGAGGGCTACAGCAGCACACCAGAAAATTATGGGGTTTTCTTTAACCTTAATCGTCCACACCACCTTAATATTACTGTAGTGAGACTTTCAAGAACAACTTTACTGTCAGAAATAATTTCTCTCCTTTCTGCAGCATTCCAACTTTGAATTTTTGACTTGTATGGCTTTTAATTACATTTTTTTTCTCAGTTAAGCAACTGAATGTTGCTGCAGAAAATACAGGCTGGCAGGCAATGGTTGTTGTGACATATGTTTGGTAGTTACAGCTTTTTTCATTTGTCATAGCTGAATTTTTTTATCATGGTTGGGCTGTGCATTATGAGCTCTGCTTTAGTTAATTTTTTATTGAGGTTTGTATACATCAGATTGAGCTGTACTTCTAAATATGTATTTACAAATTAAATGCTTGCCCTCCTGAATGTTTTTGTTTGTTTGTTTTTTAAAAGAGGAATCATCTTAGATTTTGGTCCTATTCAGCATCTCTTTTATACCTTTTCATTCTCTCTTTATAGTTTAGTGCTTTGTTTTTCTTTACTCTGTGTTTTCTTATGTGAGAGCCTGAGAACTGTAGGATGTTGTAACTACAATTAATAAAAAACTCTGAATGAGTGGTTTGATCCTGCAGTTTTCCTGGTATTCCTAAATGTCTTGGGATTCCTCAGCTTGCTTGGAAGCTCATCCTTGTGTTGGAAGGACGTCTGTAAATTCCTCCTTGCTCTGCATGCAGATATTCCATTGGATCAGCCGAAGGTTTTGCATATGGAAAACCCCACGGAGTTGGGAGTGTGTCATTAAATGTGCCTTGAGAGGGGAGAGGGGGCTGTTACCACCCAGCCTTTGGTTCAGGAGTTCCCAGTTAATCATTATTTTCCAAACAAGTAAAAGAAAACAGGTTACAGCCATTGGGAGCCCCAATGCAGATACCGGTGGTGTTTGCTGTGCAAACGTGGGCTGAGGGGGAGAGGGGAGAGGGAAACACTTGCAGAGAGGCCTTGGCTGCATGAACAGTAACTAATCAGACAATAATGCACAAAACTATTCCTGGGCCTTTCTGCAAGAACCAAGACTGTATTATTAAGCTAATCTTAAAAAAATTAATTGCATCTCAGTCTTAATTTAAAACTGAGCCGGGCTGTTGTTTTGTTTTGTTTTTTTTTTTTTTTTCCTTTTCTTTTTATTCCAAGTTGGTGCAGGAAAATTGCTATTAATGAAATCTGCTCTCTGGGACTTCAATAGGCTTGTTCTTCATTAAAGCCTTGCTATTCCTCTTAAAATGTATTGACCGAGGCTCGGGCCAGAGACTCACACAAAATACACTCTGTAATTTCAGCATTTCTCTTATTGTGCTGGCCTGACATGCAGAGCCCTGGGGACTTTGCAGAGAACCCCCAATAAAACCCCTCAGCTCACAGTTATATAGTATTAAAAGAAGGGTGAAGGAAGCATTGAGTGTCTTTAGGATGATGAGACATTCATTAAGATTTTTCCGCCTTCCTTTTCCTATTTTCAATCCATCTGAAGTACCATTAAAGCTTTTCAGGCAGCTTCCTGTGAGAAACCCTTTGCTGTGCTGTTTTTCTTCCTTGAAAAAAGGTGGCTGCTCTTGAGGCAGATTGTATGGATTTGGCCTGGGATTTGTATAATATCTGTGTAGAATGCAGTGGTTGTTTAGGAACCTAATTCCCAATATGGCTCCCTTTTGATTAAGAACAAAGCCAGCGTTTCACAGCATTATAGGAACACAGAAAAACAAGTTAATGATCTAAACCTTTTAATTCATGGTTGCTTGTCTATTTAAAGTACTTTTGATTCTGCTATAAACAGACTGGCCCCTTTTTTTGTTTAACTTCTTTCTTTGGTTTCTTCGCATTTCTTTCTTTACTGCCCATGAAATTTGGAGCTCGTTTCCTTTTCCAACTGAAGAATGAAAGGTTGTGACTACAGAGTGATACAGGGAGTAAGAAAGCGTATCCAGACTGGGCATCCATCCAGCACAGACCTCTTTGAAACAAGCTAAATTTAGGCTTCTTGGGGGTTTTCTGCTTGTGTTTTCCCTTCCCTTTTTTTTTTTTTTTTAAGTACCTATGTTTCATTTTTTTCTTTCTGAATGAAGTTTATGACTTTTTTGATACTTTCTTGATTTTTACATGGAGTTTGGCCTGGGTTTATTTTACATAGTTACTTGAGATTTTCCTCCAGCCTTAGTTCTGCAGATGATTATTCTCTGTGTCTTCATCCACTGGGACAACAAAAGCGACCTTTCCAGGGCTTCCAATTACCAACACTGTATGTGGTACTTTAGGAAAATAATTCCCTTCCAGATATTCCTTTCTTTTTCAATAGAGAATTGGAATCCAGAGCTTGGTTCTTCAAATCAAGCTCAAATACTTTTTGGTGAACAAAACTGTCAGGGCAGCAGCAGCAGCAGCAGCAGCAGGAGGAATAACTTCCCTTCCATGGAAGGGAATCCTTGCTTATCCCCATATATAAAATTAGTATTTGCTGCTTCCATTGCCATTTATTTTTTATCTGAAACAAAGATGAATTTTTTCAGATTTTTATTTTTTATTGAAATGGGAGATCATTTTTTTTTTTTTTGGAGGGGGGAGCTTTTTTTAAACCTTATTTCAGTCAGATGTAGAAATGCTAAACGAAGAAAAAAATTCCAATAACGTGTTTTCTCACATCTCTGTCCCATGAAGGTAAATTGAACAGCCAAGACACTTACAATAACTTCACAAACAACAACCCTGGGAACCCTCGGCTGCTGCCTCTTCCAAGTCTGACTGTGGTGTTGCCTCTTGCTCAGATCAAGCAGCCAATGACACTGGGGACCATCACCAAACGCACAGGGTAAGTGCACAAACCTCCCTTCACCTTCTTATTTATAATTCACAGGGAAATAATTTGGATTACTAGTGATAATTAGTTTTATTCCTTACTTTAATTCCAGTGTATGTAATTTATTTGCAACAGAATGGGGGAGGGGGAAGAGGAGACAAGAAAAGCAGCATCAGATGAGTAAATTAAACCTGAAAACAAATCTTTGTAAATTCAGGAATATTCATTTGGGTGGCTCAGGAGAAGTTTTCACACCAGGAATGGGAATGAAACATAAGCAGAGCTGTCTTCAATCAGAACAAAATACACGCTGACTTTTTTTTTGGAAAAGTTTGTTTGGGTTTCCAGCCTTTTCAAGCAGAATTGATTTTTGACTGTCAGAGCTGGAAAGACAGTTAGGCAGGTTGAGCAGAAAGGCACAACTTAACCCTGCTGTTTCCTTGACCTTCTTTTTCCTCTGAAGTGACTGTGCTGTGTAATTCACGTGTGGATCCAGAGCCAGCTGCACTTTGGTACCTCTCACTGGGCCAGGAAAAAGCACTTCAGGATATTTGTTGGGAAAAGCTCCTCTAAATATAATATAATATAATAAAACTGAGAAGATTCTGTGAACTTCATACACTACAACAATTTTAAGTTAATTCATACTGTTCAACAGTTGATACTTTTGCTAAACTTCAAATCTTTTATTACAACACATAAAGCTACTGGGTAATGAGTATATTTTTTCCTCTTAATTTAGTTGTTCGAATCCCTGAATATTTTCTAATTAAAAGTCTGATTGATCCATTAATTTACAGAGGGCTTTTCCATTTTTAAGGAAAATAGATCAAGCATGGCATGTTATTGGACAAAACAACTGGGAGTCCTGCAGCTTGCTAACATTTTCCTGCTTTTTGGCCAGTGCAGGCACTGCCTTCCAGCGCTTTCTTGCTCAGACACTGCTCTTGAGGGGAGTTTTACCTTGTGTTTCATGAACTGGGAATAATTTTTCAGGATGTTCCCCCTCTCCCTGAGTAATTCCCACATTCTGTGCCTCAGTGTCCAGGACATCCTGTAAGATCTGTGTTGTTTGGTGCACTGGGTGTGCCTGGTGACCACCAGGAGCTGATCTGTGTGCACATAAATGTGTCCATCCTGCAATCCACTCCCGCTCTTACCGATGGAAACTGGGGGTTCACTGAGCCAGATCATGAGCTATGAACACACAGTTGCCCTCAGCACAGAGCCTGCCTGCAGAGAAATCCCTCAACTTCCCAGAGAGCTGTAAATGGAACTTAGGAAACAGTAAAGAAGCAGCCCGAGGGTCACGTTGGTGTTTAACTTCCTCCACACACACATTTCAGCTGCTTGGTTTTGCCTTTTTTTCCCCTTTTTTTCCTGCTTGCAGTTTAAACACAGGTGAGGGGAAAAAAGATTGCTGATCAGGTGAATTTGGAAAGCCCAGACAGGTGTGATGGGGATGAGGACAGGAAGGGAGGTGGGATGAAGGGAGGTCGGTGTGCCAGGAGGCGAGCAGGGAGTCACAGTTCCTCAAAGAGGGCAGATACCAAAAATGAATGAATGATACCAAAAATGGGACTTGAAGAGTACAGTTAGTGAAGGACAGAAATGTAAACCTGGGCTCCTAGAACTGGGATGGACACTTAGAACCAGGTGGGACAAGGCAAAGAGAGGAATTAAAAATCCATATGAGGGGCTGCCAGGGGAGGCAGGGGACAGGAGCGCTGGGGTTTGGGAAAAAGCACTTGGTTTGCAATAGTAATTCGTGCAAAACTCACTACAAAGGCTATTTCCTTAATGCTTGGTGATACCAGCAAACCTTTCTAAAATTGTTGCATGTGTAATAAGTCTGCTTATTACTTTATGGAATGTTTTATTCTTGAATATCTTCAACATGTTCAGAGTGCTCATATTCATAGTTTTCCCATAAATTATACTATCCACGAGCTGTCTCTGCCCCGGTCTGTGTGATTTTAAAAGCTAATTAAATTTAAAATGCTCACTGAGGCTTATGCAAGGGAGGGGGGGAAACAACAGTCATGGGAAATACCCTGCTGTGTAAATAGAGTTTTCGTGGATGAGGATCATAATTTTCAGCACGGCCCACGTAGCCGTGTAACTCTAAGCCGAGAGCTTCCTCCATTTGTTCTGCATCCAAAATATCTGATGAAAGCACAGCAAATTAACATGAAAAGCTGCATTTGCAAGGCAGGGATTTAAGAGGAATGCCTCGCATCCAAGAAGCCTGGCATGCCTAAAATGACCAAATTGAGACAGCAGCCTTAACTTAAACCTCCAGGGGGCAAAGCGTGTGTTTAACATATTTAACATCTGCCCTCGTATTTCTGCAAACACATCGCACTGTGGGGCTGTGCAATGTTATTTTTCGACAGGACAGGGACCATCTGCCTCACTGGAGGAGAGGAGGAGGCTGCATTACTGCAAATGGCAAAAGACAGATGTATTTACACCTACATGGGCAGCACCTCTGAGCAGCGCTCCGAGGAAACAAGGCTCTTCCTTGGGAGCAGCTGCTTAACCTTGCGACTGTGCAGCGATCAGAGGGGGAGAGGAGCTCAGAGTCAGTTGGCTTTTACACCCTCTGTTCACTCCTCTTCTGCTGCTGCTACCCTTAAAAATTAAAAATTTCATCTGTTGCAGCACAGCTCTAAAAGTAAAAATCAGCGTTGAAATACTGTGTAATTAAAAGTCTGGATTTACCTTCCCTTTAACGTATGAGAAGCTTCTTTAACGCTCTTCAGGGAGTCTTGGAGGTTTTGGTAACCGAAAAGTCAGGGTGGGTTTTGTTCTGCTGGTATCCAAGACAGCAAAATATTTTCCAGGTACTGAAAGGACTGATCAGTGCTCTTAATATCGTGTGTGTGGAGCAGAGCTGCAGAGCATGTCACGGTGCCTGACAGGTGGAATGGCAGTGAATTTTTTAGGAGTGTTCCCTGTAGCCCTGTGGGAATGAAAGACGGAGTCTGGAATTGTGTCATGACTGTGCTGCTCATCACAGGTGCTTTGTTTTGTTCCATGCAAACACG
Organism: Platyrinchus mystaceus; assembly: GCA_035041135.1. NCBI lineage: Eukaryota > Metazoa > Chordata > Aves > Passeriformes > Tyrannidae > Platyrinchus > Platyrinchus mystaceus. The sequence continues at coordinate 2,208,388 of JAWWLV010000053.1, forward strand.
TGGATTTCTGGAACGTGTCCTGAGTCACTGCTGGGAACGAAATCCCCGTTCTCAGCGTGGAGTGTCTCGAGCATCGTCCCCTGTGCTGCCACCCCTGTCCCTTCCTCCCTCCCTGCTTCTCTCCTTGCTTTTCCAAGTCTCTCATTGTAATTTCCTCACCTTCATCAAGCATTTCATTCCTGTCCCTACATTTTGTCATCCCATTGCCCGGCTCTCCTGCAGTTTGTGCTGTCAGCACATCCTGAAGGAGCAGAGAGGCTTTCCCAAAGGGGCTCTAACACTAATGAGTGAGGAAGCATCTGATGTTTTAAAGGTTAGGGGGATGCAGGACAACACAAGAGCTGGATTTAATAAGTCTTTATATATCCATGCCTCAGTTTCCCTCTCCAAATTTTAATAGTCAGGGCTGGTGAATGGGTTAATTCATTGCTCATTTACAAAGAGCTTATAGATTTGAAAGGGGGAGAGCTGGATGATCCATCTCCTTGTCTATAAAAGGCAGTGAATCAGAACATTCTAGAAGACAGCTTTGTGCTTTGCAGGAGCTTTGTAAGTGTTCCTTGTGTTTGTGGGATGAGTTGCAGTTTGTTTCCAGTTGGTAAGAACACGGAAAAAGGGAAAGAAAAAATACAATAATTGCCCCAAAAGAAAAGCTCTTGTCCAAGTTGGCTCCTCTGACAGCAGCATTTGTTTTAAGTTCCTCAAGGGACATGGTCATTATATTTGGATCATGCTTCACTCTCCAGTTCATCCTTGCTGGAGTGAACAGCAGGATGGAACCTGCATTAGTTGGGCCTTGTCAAAACAGAGACATCCAGTGTTTCTTACAGGAAAGAGGGAAACCTTGCCTTTTTCCAGCCAGGAGATTTAGACAGTGTGTTTTCAAACATGAAACTCTATCCCTTCTGTCTTAAGTCATCCCTCATTCCACCCCCAGTAAGGAAGGGGGAAATAGGTAAAGTGTCTGGTGCAATTTTATCATTTTAATATTCATGCACAGAAAATCACTGGTGTTTGGTTTGTTTAGCCCAGGTTCTGCTACTGGAGCAAACAAAACCAAGGAGTGCAAAGTCATGGTGTCATGATACAATTAAGTAGGAAAAAGTGGCTGAAAAAGTCAATTAAAAAATTAAAAGTAAAGCTCAAGAACTCAGCACGATTGTCTGAAGCCAGACACGTTTCCCAGATGTGTTTTGTGTCACCTTTAGCTTTTACGATACATTCTGGGAATAAAGCAAGTGCTGTAATGATTTGTAATTGATATGAAATACAGTTACTTGCACTAAATTTTGTTCAGATCTCGCTGTTTATGAAAGGCTTCCTGACATGGCAACATATCACAGTGAGGGTGAGAATAAATGACAATTGCACAGCTTATTAAAGCTTAAATAGCTGTTATCAAACGTTACAACACGAAATCAAAGCGTTTCACTTTTCAGTTTGCCAAAACTCAGAATGAGGTAAGGCACTGTGAAAAGTCAGGATTTTGAATCCTAAATCATCTTCCTTCCCTGATTTCCCTTTGGAATCAGTCAGTGGCCACGAGGAAGGGGCAGCTCGGTGAGTTTGTGCCTCGGCGCTGCTCTCTGACTGTCACCGAGCGCAGCCATCTGGTGCTGTCTCTTCAAGGTTGGGTTCTCCTGTAATCTCTGGGCTCTCTCTCGCTCTCAATTAGCATTCCATCCGTATTATGTGAAGGAAAGAGTGGAAAACAATGGCTTATATAAATATCATGGGGGGGGAAATGTTCATCTTTAAAGAAATCAGGTCTTGTGCGCGGAAGGGAAACGCTGAGTTGTTTTTCTCGCACTTCAAGCTCTTTCCTGAGACTCTGCTGAGGTCTTTGGAAGTGGAATTGCATTTTCTTCAGGGTACAAGATTTTCTGTCCAAACCCAACCAAACAAAAACCTTCAGTTGAAGCATGTATCCACCTGGGTCAATTTGTAATTAAAATAAGGAGAATTTGGTCATTTGCAAGTATAATCAGCTCGATGCAGTATGTTGTGGAAGAAGAAAAAGGCTGTGTTATCTTCTGAAACGTTCTAATGGGCTCAGCTAAGTGTCATTTGCCTGATGTTTGCAGACAGAGCCACTGAGGCAGAGAAGGAAAAAAAAAAACAGTTGCCAAAACATCCGTGATCATAATTTAGAAATTTAACTGTGAGCTCCCAGGCAGATCCCACCACTCTGCAGTGACCCTTCAGATTGACACCACATCCATTCTGTGGTTTAAACTGTGTTGGCTGTGGGTCTTGCAGGAGATTTAGCTTGCAATTAAATATTTAAGCAGTGCAATGGTGCTGTGCTCGTCTCTTGTTGAACCCTTGGAACGGCCTTTGACTCGGGCTGAGTGTTGGCTTTGTAGGAGATCAGACAGTTCAGACAATGCAGTTGGGTTTCCTCTCTGTTCAAAGATGATATATTAGGTCTAGAAGGGTGGTTGGTTCTACCAAATGAGCTCTGTCCCCCAAAATGTTGACTAAACATCTATTTAATACAAGAAGCTAAAGGCCAGTCCCTTCCACAGAGCTCAGAAGCTCCTCATTATTTTTGCCTATAGTACTAATTAAAAATAGTGTTTTTTTCTGCAATATCCTGTTCTTTATTGGGTTTTTACATCTCTGCATGTTGAAGGATGTGTGTTTAAGGTCTGTACTTCACCTGAATGTTTTTTTGAGAGGATGTCTTCATTCGTTGATGTTGTGCTCGTGTCATATTTAGTTCACTGAATCCTTTTTTATCAGGCTGGTATCCCTTCAATTGTGTAGGCCCATGGCTGAGTGCTTTAGTGCTGCACCTTTTCTGGCAGTTCACTGCCTGAAAATATTTCACCTGTTTCAGCTGGCCAGGATTTATGGCTGAGTCAGAGTGTAAAAAGGAAAACGAGCCATCGGCATTTACAAAATCAATTATTCAGCGATTTTGTGGCTGATGTTACATCCCAAATGAGAATCAGAGAAGCCTTGAGTGTGTGAGGAGCTCCAAATTTGCCTCCTGCTCCTCCTTTTCAGATTTTATGCAAATGCCAGTATGGCAATGGCTTTTTAAAGGGAGATACCCAATAAAAATGACCTCGGATTAATGGGGGTGATGCCACTTTAAAAACCATCCAGTGTGCAAAATGCCTGAACAAAAACTAAAATAAAACCATGGTGCAGATAAATTGCTGGGGTGGCCAAAAGCACTCAGCTCTGTGTCTGGTGATTTGAACATCAGATACATTTGAACCAAGTTAGGGTTCTCCTTCCTGCATCTGTGCAAGCTTTTATGTGGGGGAAGAAGATTTACTGGGACACAGAGTTGATAAAGGTCTTGAATTTAGTGTGTGTTTCTGTCCTGGCAAAAGGCTGCAGTGATTTCCCCTAAAAGGGGGCTTTAGACTTTTTAATTTTGGGTTCTACAAACTTTAATTTTGGGTTCTACAAACTATTCTGGTGACTTTCTGGATAAATCTTAATAGCATGATGTACAGTGTACTTGTTGGGAATTGAGTTTTCATCTAATTTCTGTGCATTTTTCCCCTTTCCATGAAGACCTTACCTGTTTGGAGCAGGATGTTTTTCCATAAAAGCTCCCTGGTGAGTTCCCAGTTCCAACCCAGCATGACTACAATCCATTTGCTGTCCTGGCTGAAAATAACTCTGTGCTTAGACTTTTTAATTTGGGATTAATTTGTTTGTTTACCTGCATGGCTGATCCATAGGATTCCACCCCCATAATTTCACTTTCAAACTATGGATGTGTGTTCACCATCGAGCATTGCAAAGAAATGCATTCACTTCTTTATTTCTTTTTTTACCTTTGAGAGTGCATTTAATTTTTAAGTAGCAGGGAAGTTGAAAAAATAAATTATTTCTAAGTGGGCAGAAATTACTGCAATGTCTTTCCAAACAAGCCTCTTTTTTTTTTTTTATTTATTCTATATTGCTTCCTTTGTTATTGGAGCACTAAGTTGCTTACAGACAGAAAACATCGATGATGACCTCTGGAAAATAAGCCAGATTAGCAGTGAGTAGGCAGTAAAGTGCTGCAGGGAGAAAGGTGCAGCAAATAAAATGGGCACTGGAAAAAGAAAATCTGATTTCACTTGAGAAAAAAACAAAACAAAACAAAAAAACACAGAATGATTTGGGTTGAAAGGGACCTTCAGGATCGTCTCGTTCCAACCCCATGCTGTGGGAAACAGTTCCATTAAAATCGGGATATTTGAAATAATAAGGGGGGTTTGGGTTAATATGAAAAATTGCAGCATGTTATAAGAAAAAAGGCAGGAGAAAAAACAAGTTTTAACAGGTTTTTTGGGTTTGGAGCTTGGTTCAGTGTTTGAGCAGTGCTATATCACCTCCATTTTCTTATGGGGTGAGGGTTGGGTGGTCCAAGTTTTGGGCAGCAAGAACTGGGCAAGTGGGAACATCTTAGAAAATCTAAAAACTTTCAGCTTGGAGGTTTTTGGGGCTTTGGGTTTTTTGGGGTTGGGGATTTTCTGCCTGTTTTTGATTTAGCTCGAGATCCTGATGAGCTGTTTCTATCAGTGCCTGTCAGAATATTTGTGTGTGGCTCCAGGTTTTGCTACTAGAAGTTGGCTCCATATTTATCACCCCTTGTGCCTCTGCCAAAATCTTATCTCCAGCAGGAAGAACTTCTTCAGGGCTTCCTTAGGATGCAAAGGGAAGGGCAGAGGACAGTTATGGGGTTTATGGGACCTGACCCAGGAGAAGCAAAGGCACTAAATAGTGAAGCAAAGAAGGGGACTTTGCCTTAATCCTGGAGAATTTCTAATTACTGAAGGATCTCCCTAAACCCCATTTCTAAATGGAGATTATGTTGCAGCTCAGAATTTTGCCTGATGGGGCTCCAAGAGCAGCAAAGGCTCTGGAAGTGGAGTTTTGGCAGGGGAGGGTGTGGGACAGTCACCCCCTGCACAGACTGTTGTCAGGCAGCAATGAGTGTAGATGGAGGCAGGATTAAAAGGCCCAGATTAAAGGGGGGAATATATGAAATAGGCTCAAAAAATGGTTGCCTGTCTTTCACAAGGCTCTTTTGTGGTTTGTTTAATGCCAGTGCTAGCTGGGAAATACAGTCCTTACCAGTCTGCAGAGAAATTGGGATAAAAAACACACTTTGGGTGGGGAAAGAAATCATGTTGTTTCCATTAAGGTCTTAATGAGACCTAAAATTCTGTAAACAAAATGAATGGAGATTTGACAGGGAAGAGCCTGGTGAATAAAGGAACCCACCACTCCTCTCCCTGCTTTCCCTTGCTTTGTTGGTGATGTGACAACTGGAAACATGTCTTTGGTTGTCTTGGTTCAGGCACAATGATAAACTAATTAAAATTTATATGCTTAGAGGAGCTTTTTTGGTTTTTTTTGGTGATGTGATGTGTAATTGCAAATTTCATCCAGTATTTTTCTCCTGGTACTTCTGTTGCTGCTTTTGTAGTTGAGGTAAAGCTTTTCCCTTCAGCAATCAGAGATGTTTTGGTGGGTTTGGTATGGAATTGTGGATAAATGCTTTTGCTTTTACGACTCTCCCGAGTTTGTTGGAAATATAAAATCAAAGCGATTCTCAGTCTTTGCAGCCCCTTTACTATTTGATTAATAGTATTTGAATTTGTAAGGCAGTTCATTCATATCATGTATATGCAATTCATTTATTGTTTAAAAGTCGTGTCACTGGTTTGACTGTGAATTTACAGGTATATTTAGGAGCCACAAGGCTTTTGTGAGACATAAAGCTCTTTGAGGAACACCATTTATGGACTGCACAGCCTTCTGGTTTTCAAAATATTTTAATAATGTTAATTCATGTTAATAAAATACAACATAAAATGCAAACCAGTTAAAATATTGTAACTATTCAGTATTGTTATAAAGAGCTAACACAGTACATTCCCAGAGATTGTGGCAGAGTTTGGTGTGTTACAGAGTCAACCAGTGGTGGCACTGAATACTTTCAGTAGGTCTTAATCTGTTCTTGTTGTGTTGGCAACATGAAAGAACTTCCACGCTGTGCTGGGTCCCTTTATTGCTTTTTGAGCTCTGACCAAGTGATGTCTTAATTTTCTTCTTCGGTTTCCTCCCATCTCTCTTGGTGCCTTCCAGTAGAAAATGCCCGTGGATGTTTTTCATTGGATGTGTCCATGTGTCTCCATCTCAGTGCTTCTGCTTTTAAAATGGAAATAACCCTCAAAAGTTGTGTTAGAAAAGTTAATAACCAGCACAGGTTTCCCCAGATCTTGTGGTATTTACTTGGGGTTTGGCATTAACTTGACTTTTGTAGGTGAGTTTGTTGTTGACTCCAGCAGGGGTGGGTGAGTGCAAATGGGATGATGTGACATGGTCTGCAGCTGAGACACAGCTCTTATTACATGTACAGCAGGACAAGAGCTAAAAGGACAAGATTTAAAAGGTGCTTTTGTTACTGTTGTATTTGTGATACAGTTTTCTGCAGAGATACAGCTGGGATAAAACTGCTGCCCTGTCTCATTGAATTCCAGGTGTAGTTGCACAGTTGAGTAGAACCAGAGAGGAAAAAGTAAACTGCTTTTTCATCCTCCTGATGCCTTAAATGTAGTGCTGCTGTTTCTAATGTTTGAAAGAAATGAAGATTGAAATTATAATGGGGAATGTTTTGGTCCCATTTGCTTCACTGTGATTCCCAACACCCTGAACTTCTTCCTGCCTCCCTTTTCAGGAAAAACTCTGGCACAACACTTTGAAAGTTGCTGTATTGTGAAGATTCTTTTAAAATGAACTGTTTTTAAAAGTGAGGCCAAATGTGCCTTAATTTCAGCTCTTGGAATAATTTATGAAGTGCTGACAAGCCAAGAGCAAGGAAAGAGCAGGAGTTCAGATCAGAAACAAGTCATTCAGCACCTACCTTCAACATTATTGCTTTGTTATCATTTATAAAGCTGAGAGGGTGTTTTGCATCTGCAGAATAATGAGGATTTATAGTTTCCAAGTTGTTAAAATATCACAATGATGTGAAAATATACTTTGTTAATGGCATTACTGTTGCTGAGAATAACTGGGCTTTGGAGGTTTGCTGAAGGGATGGAGCTGGAGCTGGACTGGACCGATGGAAACTCGGGCATGGAGTAAAATGGGGGTAAAATGAACAACCCCTCAGTTACAGGAGGTTTCAGAAGAGACTTGTTGACATCTCAGTGTATTTTCAGAGGTCTGTCCAAACCAACAGATGCACTGGGGGGTTTTTTGTTTGTTTGTTTGTTTGTTTGTGTGCTTTGTTTTCCAGCAGGGCTGAGTTGAACCACATGAGTAATCGTGTTTTACAAGGTCTGCTCTCATCGTCCTCCGAGGGAAAAATGTTCTGGCACTGAAACCAACACTTAAGTGCTTGCCTTGAAAGATGTACATCTCAGGGACAAGATGCAAATAGAACCCAGCTTAGACCATTTCCTCTGAGGGTGTTTGTAGCTGTACTTGGTTGAACACAAGAGCGTGGAGAACCCAACAGAAATGTGTTGTTGTAGTCCCAGGTTCACTTCACTTCAAGGCTTGAAGGAATTGAAATCAGTTGTGTCCCTTTAGAAGTTTGCTCCAGTTTGTAGCTGAGAATAGCATTTACTTCTGATTTTTTTCCCCATTTTGAATTATTTTATTAACCTCTGACACTTATTTGAATAATTTAAATGATGATTTCATAAATGCGCCAGATTGTGTTGAGTAAGAATTGAGAATATGAGGAGAGTGCAGAAAGATTTTCTTGTCAAGAGTTTATAAGGCTGAGTGTGACTGAGTCAGACCTGTGCCTTGTATTGATGGGTGGGTGACACTGTCCTTCTGAACAACCTTCTCTACTAAAAACAACCATTGATTGAACTGTAGACCAGTAACAAGACTCCAATTAGTGGATGCATTTAGACTTTAATTTCTGAAGGAATTTTAGTGTGTGAATACTTGAAAGGCAAGAGCTGAAATAGTTCTCAATATACAGTTTGCTTGAAAATACTGTTTGTGTGACAGATGATTATTTCAAAGTGAAAGAAATCTATTGTGATTTTTTATGACCAGCTAATAAACACTTATTAATTAACACAGTATCAATTTAAATATCCTGACACAGATTGTGCTGTGCCACTGCAAGCAAGGGGATGTATTTAGAGTCAGGAACTTTTTGGAACACAGTGTCTGACCCAGCCCTGTGTAGCTGGAGGTTTAACAGTTGGATATTAAGTGCTTTGTGGTGGTTCAATAGCAGAGTTACTGACTATAAATTGCAATTGCTCTTTTGGGACATTTCAGCTTCTCCCACATGTAGAGCTTCAGGTCTGATTTGAGTCCATGGAAGTTTGTCTGAATCCTTCCATGGAGTCTGATCAGTGTGATGGAATTCCTTTGGAAAGAGCTTTTTTTGCTTGAATTTCTAATTGATACATGTGACCATAGGCTTGCTACGTGATTTATTAGTATGTGTGGTATTTTAGGATAAATTAACTACAATTATACAACATTTTAATTGTTTTCTGCCATTTTAAATTATTTTTCTGCTGCTTAATTGCACTGGAACACTTGCAGTGATTTGTCTGCACACACTTATATGCACACTCAGAATCATTCTCAGGAGATCATTGCTTAAAAATCGAGGACTGTTACTTAAAACTGACCAGGTTAATGTGGTGTAGTCACAGACTGAAGTAGAGTGGAACAAGAAATTAGTAGAAGAAATAAGAAATAATGTGTTAGTAGAGGAAAAAAAAAGAAAGGAGGAAGAGGTAGCAAGAGAAGGGAGCAGTGAAAGAGTAGAGATGGAGAAGGAGAAACGCTGTGTGGGCTTCTCAGACAGCTTTTCCCTTGAGGAAAGGGTGGGATCCTGGTTTAATCAATCAGGAAACAGGCAATGCTCTGGACACAGTGCTGAGTGTCTGCAGAGCAGAGTGTTCTGTACCTGCAGGTTCCCGTGGGCAGGAACCACCACGTGGTGTTTCAGGACAACACAATGCAAAATTTCAATATAAACCCTTGTATCTGCTGCACACACATCGTGGTTTCAGAGGAGAATGTCTCTCAATCTGCTTTTCCCTGGTGTAATTCCTGCTCTGTTCTAACACGTGGCTCATGAGTGTTGCGCCGTTTCCCTTCTCTTCATGCTCTGCATGTTTTCCCTCTCACCCTCCTGCCCATATCCCATGGTTTCAGGGCTGTGCTGAGTTAGAGCTGAGCAGCAGTTCCAGGTTATTCCTGACTTTCTTTTTGCAAATGCAAGAAAATCTCCACCACCTGGAATGACTGCCCCAGAATCTGTGTTTTCATTCCCAGAGGATTTAGGATTACAGGTGTTTGCATTCAGTTCTGAAGTTGTTTCTGTTGAATGCAAATATTCAATATTGGGGTTTTTACACAGTCCAGTTGTCCATTAGCAGCCAGTTAATGAGTTCAGTGATCCAGGGGAATTTGGGACCTGTTATTGGGAAAGGCTGAGCATCTGTAAATCCTGCTCAGTCTTATGGGAACCACAGATAGTTCCCCCTTTCTGAACTAATAGATTAAAATTACTGTTAAGGGAAGGACATCTTCCTTTTTAACTTGTATAATCCCATTTTGTTCTTTCTTCAAAGCAAATCCAAACCAGCTCCCCAGATTTCACCCAGCAAGTCTGTGGGAGGAGAGTTCTGTGTCGCTGCAGTGTTTGGGTCGTCAAGGTCGTGGTTTGCAAACAATTCCGGTCTGAAGCGGGAAAAAGGTGGGTGTCTTACAAAATCAGGGCTTGCATTTAAATTTAAATTCTTTATTTTCTCACTTTGTGACAAATTCTGAGGTGAAGGTGAGACACCTTTGCTAAAGCAAATGTCCAGACACAAGTTTGGGGGTGTGTAATTTCCTGAACACACCTTGGCCAGAAACTCTGTTCCAACTTCATTCTCTTCTATGAGATATTTGTATTTTTTTTGAAACAAGGGGGAAATCGTGTGTTTTGTGCCATTTTCTTTCTGTCTTCTCAGCCCTTTCACTTCTTTTAATTCACATTTTTGACCGCAGGGAAAAGACTTAAAAAAAAACACAGAGCCTGCTATTTCTGTAAACGTTTTTCTCGGTTTCTGCTGTGCTGTTGCAATAAGATTTTCTTTCCTTTCGCAAACAGATCAATCAAAGCAGTTTGTGGTGGAGTCCTTGTACATCATCAGCTGCTATGGGAGCCTGGTGGAGCACGTCCTGGAGCCGAGGCCCCTCAGCACAGCCCCCAAAATCAGTGATGACACCCCTCTGGAAATGCTGACCTGCCCCAGAGCCAGCTGGACTTTGGTTAGGTAGCTCATTCCTTTCACTTTGCCTCCTTTTTGTCCAGAGAGTGGTTGTGATCTCTCTTTTTTTTCAATCACCTGCATCACTCATATTTTTATTTTAAAACTCATCTTAAAAGACTCCTGAAGTTTTCCACTGGAGGAGGGGACACTTGATGGGAAATTCAAGCCTTTTCCATATGGTTCTGCTGGTGTTTATGTGCCCCATTTAAATACTTCTATGGGCATGGAGCTACATGAACCTATTTACAAATCAATAGAGATCCTTATTAATTGGTGATTTTAAATGATCAGATTGTAATTTACTTTTTTTATAAGGACCGGAAACAATTAATTTTAATAGTGTTGAAGTAGAGAATTCTGCTGTGAGACATGAGACCACACTGAAGTATTGCAAAGAGTCAGGCAAGTTATCCTGGGAGCAGCTGAAGGTTGCAGTTCTTAAGACAGTTGAAGGAATTATTCCTGACACGTGGAAAAAAGTGAACAAAAATTGATGAGAAAGTGTCTTCAGTGCTTTTGACGTTTTAAAATATTTTGCTATCGATTTTCCTTGGCTCCCATATTCCTTAGTGCTGCTCATGGCTGGACTGGGCTGATCAATACCTGATTTACCAAGCTATTTAGGAATGGCCCACCCTAATTAAAATTACAACGCAGGCTTCTGGGCCATTATTGTTGAAATGAGTAGGTTGTAATGGAATTGCAAAATTCTAATTGGATCAATAAGCCCATAAGTTTACACAGCTTTATTTTCACAGTTTGTGAGTGCTCAGTGGCTTCCCAGGGTGGGAGCAGTGCTGGTGAAGGGAACAAAAAAGCTCCCCAGTTTCTGTTGGGTGTTTATATAACGTCAGCATGACATACAACGGTCCTAAACATGTTGGCCAACTTAATCTAAACCTCCCTCTTGGGTTTTTTTTTCTGCAGTCAACAAAGAAGAATTGTCTTTGCCTCACAACCATTTGGCCCTGCTGCTCCACTGCCTGTGGTGTATTGCAGTGTTTGAACAAGCTAATTTAAATAATTACAAACATTTTGTGAGCTTGTATAGATAATTGCATGTGATGACAGAAACACTGATTTACATTCTCTGTATTAGCTTAAATATTAATAGTCTTGTGTTTTACCTCAGAACTCCTCAGTGGAATGAGCTCCAACCACCATTTAATGCAAACCATCCTCTGCTCCTGGCTGCAGATGCTGTGCAGTACTACCAGTATCTTCTGGCTGGCTGTGAGTAGCTGACAACTTCTTGTCTTGTCTGATGTGCACGTTTTCTGCAGAGAGGGACTTTCTGAGCTGGTTTTTTCAGCCTGTTATTTATTTCAGTGAATGTTCAGGGCTGTGTGTAACTAACTGTGCTAGTAATGGTGGAGCACTGAATGTAATTTTGGGGTTTTTTTACATGAATCAGAGTTGAGAGGCTGTCACACAGCCAAAGTGGGAGTGTTTGGCCGGAGAGTAGGGCCCTCTGGATGCCCTGAAGTCCTCAGGGTTTCCCCACCTCCTTCCTTCTCACACTTTTAGCCATTTCTTCTCGTGAATTCCACACTCAGTGACAAGTGAGTGCATTTTCCCCCTGCAGGGTTAGATTGTTCCTCCTGTGCTGCACAGAAAATAGGAATGGAACTCAGAAGGTGGAAAAGACTATGAAAAAGTAATTAATAGTGCACAACACCATTAGATTTGCATTTTGGGTAGAATTTTTTGCTCAGTTCTTGCCTTATTTTATTTCCACCTCTAAGTAAGAGAGTTCTGCTTTGAGCTCCAAGGTCAGTGCCAGGCTGTATTTTGGTTGTGTGTTTTAGGATACAAACACAGATCACCATTTTCAAATGAGCCTGTCAAAAGTGAGGTGTGCCAGCCTGTACTGAAATTTTCACATGAATATTTTGAAACACAAGAGTACAATCAAGTCAACAAGTACGTTAGTATTTTATAGCAAAGCATGTTGGTAATTGTAGAGCATAAGTCTAATTTCATGTCGTAGTTTAAAGTAACTGCTGCCACACAATCTGCTTGTACTGGTGATAATTTATTTTGGTGTTAATATTTTGATCCATTGCTTCTGCATTTGTTGCTGCTGAGTGGTCTCCAGACAGTCTCCAAAACTAGTTTTAATTCACAAGTACAACCTATATTTGTGCAGCTCACCTGCTTGGGGCAGGTTTCTTCCCCTTCCTCACCCTTCTCAAATCCTCTCCTCCAGTTTTAGATGTCTTTATCATCCATGTTGTTTCAGCTATTTCCCCTGCATAGAAATACAGAAATTATTGTATGTAGCACAAAGTTACTGCCTGTGGGTCCAAGAGCACAGGATGCTCTCTGGAGAATTCTGGACAGTTTGTGTAAGTACTTTGACTGCTTTTTAGTTTCTGCTGAAATTAAAAGCCTTGTATTGCAAAGATAAAGCCTGAACAAAAGCCTTTCTGTGAGTGTCACATGCACAGATCACATTTATCCCACATCTAAAATCAGGGGTGGATGGTGCTCACTCTGTGTTTCATTAACATTTTATTAACAGCTCAAATACTACACATTTCAAATGGTTTTGTACTGAAAACTTTTTAAAGGAAGAAGGATATGTAATGAACTTGTATTATTTGAATTATGCAACTTTTAATTCAGGTTTTAATTCACATAACAGGAGTTCTTTAATGTAAATCACACAGAGTGAGCCAGATTGGAAAAGACCTCTGAGATCCTTGAGTCCAACCTTTGACCCAACACCACCTCATCTGCCAGACCGTGGCACTGATGCCACATCCAGCCTCTCTATGAAATGCAAAGAAAAAAAGAATAATAAACACCAAAATAGAATAATAAACACAGAAAAGCATCCAGAGGACATGTTAAAAGTGGCACAACAGAGAAATCTGTGTGTATCTCCAGATTTGTTCGGTGTGACGCCACTCAGTGAAGTTCCTGAGAAAACTGGAGTCAAAGCAGGTTTCACAGAGCAGAACCCAAGACACCTGTCAAATAAATGCTGACCTGGGTTCTGTGGCTCTGCTCACCTGCAGCTCTGCCAGGACCTGCAGCCTGGGCTTCCCTCAGGGCCTTTGCTGGCCAGGCCCTGGCTCAGTGAGGGCTTGGGGGATGCTCCATCCGTCTGCCACGGCAGGGACAGGAGCCCTGGCGCCGTGCAGGGGCACTGCTTGGATCAGTCCCTGAGGTGGAACACAGCAGTGTCTCCCCGTTCCTGTATAGCATTTCTGCCAATTGTTTGGCTCCATTAAGTGTGCAGGGGAAATAAAAGCCTGAATGACCAAGTCACAGGGGGGGTATGGATAGACCCTTTCTTTGTCCACACTCAGAACATTGCATTAGGTCTCATTATCCATTTATAATAAGTGACCTTTGCCCCCCTGGGTCATTGAAAAACCCTCAGTGTGCTTTTTAGCACAGAGCACCTCTGTCAGCAGCCTGGCAGAACAATGAGACGTCTGGCGGGGCTGCTCGGAGGGCTGCACGGGCAGGTTTCCATAAAGGAGACATTTCATGCCAAAACACAGGGGCCAAAAATCTTCCTTAGTCTCTCAAAAAGTATAAACCAGGCCAGTGGCTTCTCAAACAGTGAATATTCCAAAAAAACCCTCATTTATTGACACGCAGCTCAGCTTTTAATATCTTTAAAGAGTCTCCAAGTTACATTCGCAGCTCGGAGGGAAGGAACAAGGAACCATTGTTTGAAGAAAGGTTTTGTGCAACAAGTGTCCAAGACCTGTATCCCAAGGGTATTTGTAAGTGGATCAGCACAGCTGTTCTGTTGCTCTGGGGTCATGTGGGACATCTGCTGCAGAAACCTGGCTGAGAGTGTGCAGTTCGTGTCTACCTGAGCTCGTTAGCGCGGCCAGGGCTGGGGCGCAGGGCAGAAACTGGGGAGCAGGAGATTTGCTCCCTTCTGTAAGTCCATGGCTTGAAAGTGAACTTGCAGGTAGAATTCCACAAGCTGCTGGCCTGCAGGAAGTGTCAGGATCCTGCTGCCAGCTGTGTCAGGCTTTTTGCAGTTGGTCAATGGGAAAACATCCCGTCCTGAGACCTCCTCACTTCTCGCAGAGCAGATTCCAAACTCACTGTTGTGTCCGTAAGAGTTCATCCCACAAAACCCTGGATTTACTACAATCCTCAGGCCCTCAGTGCTGGGTGTTAGGAGTCAGATATTTCTCCCCTACCCTTCTCTGATTTAATAGATAATATTTTAGCTTATTTGTGTCTCTGGTATTCCCTCTTTATTTGCCTGTGCCCTGAGCAACTTCTAATCACAACTGAAGAAGGAAATCTAAGTCACATTTTATATTTCCCAGATTTTTTATCCTATAGCATAAATACCATCATGGGATGTAGTCAGACTCTCCTAGCAGACCTGGCAGTGGGAGGAGAGTCGTTCCAGGCACTACACACGTGCACAGGAGAGGTTTTGGTGTCCACAGGAACTTTAAATGGAAAGGACTTGGCTTTCTCCAGAGAATTGCCAAGTTTTGTCATTGTTTATTCCTTAAATCCTACTAGCTTCCTGCTGTTTGGTACTTAGGATGCTTCTGGCAGGATAAACTCTTGGGAATGCTGTGAGGATGGGCAGGGACA
>JAWWLV010000053.1:2223345-2254368 GCA_035041135.1 Platyrinchus mystaceus
AGCTTCCTGCTGTTTGGTACTTAGGATGCTTCTGGCAGGATAAACTCTTGGGAATGCTGTGAGGATGGGCAGGGACACCTGGGACAGCCCAGGTTGCTCCAGGCCCCGTCCAACCCGGCACGTTTGAATCCACACAGACACGAGCGTGGCACACGGGGGAATTGCCATGGAAACAGGGAACTTTGCATCACAGCAGGAAGTCTGACATCCTTGTTTCACTCTTCTCATTTCCTCTCTTCCTTATCCCTCCACTTGGAATTCACTTTCTCATTGCACTGGAGGACTGGACAGTACTTGCAATACCCGAAACATGGCCAATTAACACATTAATGAATAAACCCCCTGAATTAGACCAAAAACTGCCCCACAAAGGTATTGAATAAACTGAGATCTGATTTCTCTCCTCTGGCTCTGGAAAGGGCACCTTCACGTTCCAGGCAAGAGTTTTTGGCTCATCAGGACCAATTTTATGGACACGACCTGCAGTTGTCAGAAGTGGGCCAGTGACAAGAATTAATATATTAACTGGTATGCAGTACTCTGACAAATTGCTTACTAAATACATCAAAATTGATTGGGCATTCTGTGTTTAAATTGACAAATGACTGCATTAGGGGAAGGAGGGAAATCCATTAATTACAGCTGCCCTCAACCATAGGAAATGTAATCGTATAAATATAGATTTTGTTAAAACAAAAGTCTGTACTTTACTCCAGTGTTGCTGGTAAGTGTACTTGCACCTCTCTGCTATTAAACCTGCAATAGGAGGTTTTGAAGACAGATCTTTGCAATTGGCTTTTAAATAATCAAAGAGCATTTGTGTTGTGTTAAAAGGAGTGATGCAGTGTTTCTGCATCCCGCCCTGACCGCCTCTGCAAATTGTTTCTCTCTCAGAAAAATGGACCTGTAGCCGAGGCTGCCACTGCCTCATTAATTGTTTATTCTAAATGCAATGTAATTTGTACTCCAAGATGTTGGGGTTCAAACCAGTGCTCTGCATTCTCCTTCTTTGTCCCTGTCCTGGGCTCCGAGTAGTACTTGCAGGGCTGTTACTTGTTTCTGAGTAGGAATTTGCTCGAGTTGGGCCTGAAGATACAATCAGTTTTATAGACTTTGTTAAGGGATTCTTGAAAAGATTAAGGCCTGTATTTATAGCTGCCTTTGACTTTTGGCTGTTGCAGCAGATTTTCATTTCTGGACCAACTGCTGCACATATCTTGTGTTTTACTGAAAGTGGCTTTCATTAGAAGTCCAGTTTAGTAACTATCCATTGTCTTCAAAGGGAAGGGGTGAGCCTTTCCCTGCTGTTTGTTTGGGCTAAATGATAACACCATTTATACAGATAATCTCTGTGACTCTGACATCATGTTTGCACTTCCTTCTCCCCCTAATGAAAGCTGTGCACCCTGAGCAAGGCTTCTCCAAGCAGCATTGTGGTTCTTTATGAGCCATTTATATTCCTTTCCTACATTCCACTGATGGAAATAAAAATTACACGCACAGAGCTGGTGAATACTGTGGAAAGCAGTGTGGAGAGTAGGAGGGGAGGGTGTGAATATAAGCTATGAAGACAGATCCTATGAAAAAAACCAAGCCATGATGCCTGGAGTCACAGCCAGGCTGCTGCCACAGGAGTTACACCACAGACACAGGAGGAATCTGGTCATTCTGGTCTGCCAGCCCTTTCCTCAGCCCCAGTTTATTCACCTCCCACCAGAGCAGCACACTGTGCTGCTCTGGTGGGAGGTGAATGAACTGAGGCTGAGAAGGACATTTAGTGTTCTACCTCCATTTTCCTTCTTTAATTCTTTTGTGTGGGAGTATTTAAGAGTGGGTTTGTTCCCTCCAAAGAATATGGGTTATGGTGCATCCCCTGTATAACTCTAGTGTGCTGTGTGGTGGTTTTGGAGAGTTCAGAGCTGGCTCTTGCTCTGGGTATGTTCAATATCTATCACAAGGGAACTCAATTCAAATAATAGAGCTGATCAAAACCAGAGCCTGTGCTGTAACAACAGTTACTCTGTCCTGCAGTTACAAGTAATAGTAGTAGTAGTAGTAGTAGTAGTAGTAGTTTCAAAGGAGTTGTGCAGGTGTCCTGTAAAAACCCATATTCTTGTGGAAAAAATAGTAATTCCTTGAAATTTGGAGGGGACGTTTCTCTGCAGAGAAATGAGCTTCAGAATTTCAGAAAGCGAGTTTCAGAATTTCAGAAAATTAATTTTTAAGTGTTTATCTTGACTCGGGTATTCTCTCTCTATTACATGAAAATATGGGTATCTGTATGAACATATAAATAATACAGGTAAAATATGCTGTAGAAGAATTTTGGCAATTTAAAATTTGGAATTTTTTACCGCTTGTAAAACTGTTGCAGATCTTAAATAGATATGCTAGAAATATATATATTTATATGTATTTTTTGTGAGTACAGTTACAGAACTCCCAGTGAAACTGATTCCAAATATTTCTCTTACAGAATTGTTACACGTATTTGGGGGTTTCTGGCAATAGGCACAAGCAGTGGAAAGGGAATTTTCAGGTTTGCTTCTTACACTTGGAGGTGTAACAGATTGCAGGCTGATCTGGGTCCCCTTCCAGAAAAGGTGTTTCTAATGAAACTGGAGTTCATGCTATTTTTTTAAGGGAAAACTATGTTTCCCTAAAACTGTAACCTGCACTTTCTGCTCCCTGCAGGAACCAGGATTGAGTGTGAAAGGGAAGCAAATTTAATTTCTGCCTGAGCATGAACTGACTGGGGGAAATGGGAGCAGGGTCAGGTCACGAAAGAGCTGCATCGTCGCGTGAGCGGTGGAGTAAATCACGATCCATTCTCCGGCCAGAATTGCTGTTTGTGAAATAATGTGGACAAGGTGGATACAAATCAACTCTGTGAGGTGCTGTGGGTGCTGGGAACGTGTGTGCCAAGGGTTTGCTGCAGAGATCCACCTGGGCACGTGCGCAGCTCCGTCAGCTCGCCCGCCCTAATCCGTGTTTTATAAACGAACCGCTGGAAGCAGCGCGGCGTCCGGGGATGGAAACACTTCAAGATGTGTACAAACAACAATAATGAGCGAGGGCACATGCTGAAACAGTTCTTCCCTGCTCTTGCAGGGTCATCTGGAACTCCTTAGAGCGGGGTCCGTGGACACGCAGGGGTCAGTTTTCAAAGCAGCGTACGGGGATTTGGCCGCGCGACTCCCATTGACGTTAATGGGAGTCAAACGGGTAAATCCCCACGCTCCGCTTTGAAAATTTACTACTAAGCCTCTTGACTTCTCACTACACACTTTGATTGTAACAGTAATCCATGGTTAACATAATTTTCCCGACAATAATGTCAAACATACTTTTGAAGTCGGTGAATTATAGAAATAGTTACCTCTTCCATAATTCTTTAAAGATGGCCATCAGATGGATTTCACCGTGGGTTCGTGCGGTTGGAATTGTTCTTTAACCCGGGGAGGAATATGTATGTTCTCCTTTGGTGCAGAACTGATTGTGTGCTCACAGACTGAGCTGTTGAATGGCCTTAAGGTGCTCTGGACTGTGAGTAATATCAGGTTCTAGCTCTGCCCAGCTTGAAAGTTCATCGTGCTTGACTGGTTTCCTAAGGGAGCTTTAGAGGTGGAAGCTGGAATTAAGCACAGGGAATATATACCAGTCTTGCAGTACAACCAGGAGTAATGGTGAGGCCTAAACACCTTTTTGGGGAAAAAAACCTCCAGGCTGTTGACCATCAGACCAGTGTAAGTAAGGAGCAAGTAAAACAGTCATCAGAGCTGGGAAGAACTGAGGGGAATTCATATCCTGATTACAGACCTACCTATTCCTTTATTAAAATGCTGATACAGAGAATGGATGGTGCATAAAGCACCGATAAACTTCAGGCAGTACACAAATAATGAATGAATAAAGCTCTAATAAGTTGGTGATGTGAAATAACTCTTAGCCCGACTAAGCTACTTTACAGGGCTTTTTTTTAGTTTAATTTTATGATATTTATGTATATAAGAATATCAGAAAGTCCTTACAGGAAAAAAAAAAGTGAGTGTGGAGAAGTTTTGGGTAAAAGGAGATATTTTAATTTGCCTGCCGTGCTCCTGCAGAAGTTTACAAGCTGAAAGCTGCATTAAAACCAGAACTTGGTTCAGTAACACAGAGCCACAAGTAAAAACACACAGAGCATATCACCAGACTGCAAACAGCTTATTGTAAACATGGCTGTGAGCATTCCAAATGAACATCTGATCTTCTCTTTATTGTCAGACACGAGCAGAGGTGGAGCAGGCACAGAGCCCCAGGTCACTGACACAAACCCACTGAGGGCTCTTTGGGGGTGGGCAAAACGTGGCAAACCCGGCTGTGGGACACCAAAACCAACCTGTGACAGGAGGGAGATCACATCTGTGAGGTGGGAACAAGGCAGACCTGGTGAATTTGAAGGGGCTGCGTGCAGAGCTGAACCAGAACCATCACCTGGTGCCTGTCGTGGGCAACGCGGTGTAACCAGTGCCGGTAGCTCAGAAGGAGCCTGAAATAAATCATTCCAACTGGAGAGAAGCACTCCTGAAGCTTGTTGACAAGCATGTGATTACCTTGGCTCTCTAAACCACCTCTGGATGTTTTAGATATAACTGAGGAACCACAAAATCAGGTGTTAGGGTGGGATTTGCACGAAAACAAGGATATGTGCTTTTATCCCGAGTACCTGTTTGCCACGGACGTCACCAGGGCTGAGTGGGTTAATTAGGAGTACATTGACCTCTTCCTACTGGATTTTAGAAACTTATTTCAAACTGGAAGTGTGTATTTAACTGGAATAAAGGCAAGCTCTCGGGGTGTCTGCAGGCATGTGCACGAAACAAATAGGCTTTATAGTCCTCAAGCGCCTTTGTTTGCTCCTGATTTGGACCAACATCCAGCCCTTAGAAAAGAGCACATCAGGAATTTCATATATAACTCTCAATTAAATTGAATTGTGCAAAGCTTATTTATATAAATGAGAAAATTAAAACCTTTTGGTTCGAGGAGTACACAACACTAAGTAAAACTAATGATTTATTGTTCCCAAATTAAAACCATAAGTGCACGCACTACAATTGAGCTGTAGTGGTTCTTTGTTCCAACACTTTTATGCTGCTGAAAGATGACAATTTATAATCTTTGAATGAAGATTTGTCTTAGCTCTAGGTATTTGTTGTGTAATTAGCCCATCTATGAACAAACCCACTGCATGTTAGTTCCAATATTCCTCAAACGTGAGTATTTGTCTGGGTTTTGCTCACGTGTCAGAAATGTCTATGCAAATTATTTGAGATTAATACAAATTGTTTGTTTTCTTTACTTGTCACTAAATATCACAGAGAAGTTTCGAAACAATGGGTTTTTTTTTTCATCCTTAATCATGAAACTGTGTGAATCACATCCAGAGAATTCCAGAGAAATATCAGCTCTGCTGTATTTCAGCCTTTGCTTTGGCTTGTGTTGAAATCTGTGTGCCCACAGTCCCTTCTGTGCAGTTTTCCTGGCACTGATGATTGTCACACAAATAACTTCATTTGTTATGTGGTTTCCTTTCAGACCCTTTGGTTAAATGTGAAGTGGTTCAGCCAGAGCTGGTTAGGATGGAGGGGCAGGAATATATTCCACACTTAGAGTTCATCTGCATCACTTGAAGGAGGGCAGAGCCTAAAGGTGCTGCTCTTCCTTTTGAGCAGCTCAAAGCTGGTTTTTGCCCCTGATTTTTGCTGTAGGTACCAGTGCAGTTTTTCAGAAGTGCCTTTGAATGCTTCTTTTTGGATTTATTAGCCTTTACAAGCAGACTTTAGAAACTCATGTCCTGTCATACTGCATGGACTGAAGTTGTACGTTCTAATTCTCACCTCAGATTTTTAGTAGACACTCATTTTCTTTGTACTTTTTCACTTCATGTTTGTGTATTTCTCAATTAAATTCAGTTGCATTCTGATATTTGATGTATGCTTGTTCCAGATGTTGGTGTAAGAACAGAAAAGGTTAAAAACTGGCATAGCTCAGACACAAGGCATTGAATTGATTATTTGAGGAAGGTACAAAACACCTGCAATTGCCACCTAAATATCTCTGTGCAGCAAGGGTCTGCTTGCTCCTTCTCTGTGTGTGCTCCATTTGTGACTTACTCCAATGAAAGAGAAATTCCAGGAGTGCCAGAAAAAACACTGCTTGCTGCAAAGCTTTGGAATAATTCAATTTAATTGTTTTATATCCTGTGTGATAGTGAAATTCTTGGGAAATTGAAACAATTCTTTGTTGCAGCAGAAGAAAAGCCCCACTGAGGGGGGAGAGGCTGCCGTAATTTCCAGTGTGAATTCAGGTTTTCAAAGAATTAAGCTGGAAGATAAAAGATTACTTTTGAGCTCAAATTCCTGGAAATGCCCCTCTGGGCTTAAATTAATCTCATCTTGGAACTTGATACTGATGTGAGAGGTGTGTGACCCAGAAATGAGGGGGGAAATGGGGTTTGCCTTTCCAGACCGTGGTTGTTCCTGTAACTTCAAGGGCATTTTTAACTTGAAAAAAATGACCATATGTATGTGTGGAATAAGCAGCACAGGGATGGCAAATCTCCAGCAAGGATCACTTGTCTTATAAAGTCCTATCTCCCAGCACACTGGGAATGGTGGGAGTGGAGACTGGGACCAGCGTTACGGATCCTGCTCTCCAAACCAGCCCCTCTAAATGCTGCTTTTGTGAGAGGTGTGGGACAGAAACACTGGTTTATTAAATAGGCAAATAAATTACTGAGGGCTGACCCCAGCTGAGGCTTTATCAGTGCTGCCCTGCTGGTGAACTCTGAGGCAGAGCTTTCCCGTGGAATCCAGCATGTCGTCACTTTTCGGGTGGAAAGAGTTAATGCCGTGCTCGGGAGCTGCAGGGAAACACAAGACCTGTGCCAAGCTGTGATTCCTCAGGAAGAGCCTTGCAGCACAGCACCCAAACTAATCATTTTTTCAGCTTTTTTATTTTTTTTATATAATTTCTTCCTTACTGTAAAGCTGTCTTGAAGCTCCAGTAAAATGTAGAAGTATTCCACGAGGGAGAAATCCGGTGAGCAAGCAGGGGGGATGCTGCTCCCTGGGCTGTGTTTTTGCAGCTTCCCTAATCTTGACAGCTCTAGTAGTTGCCCCTGGGATAGAAAGAACAAAAAAAATTCAGAACAGTCCATAAAGTTCCCGTTGGTTTGAAAGCAAAACCATCTGCTGGAGCCACGAAGAGTCTGTTAGGGAGTTCAATAACAGGAAAGCCTGCAGTTGATCAGCTGTGCCCTCTGGAACAGGCAGGAGGATTTAGTGGAGGGAGCCAGGGGATGTGGGGAACATCAGGGCAACAGCAAAATGGGCCAAAATAAGGGTTTGTGTCTTTGGTCTCAAATATAGAGCTTTAAGGTTGGGCATCGTGGTTTCATATTCAGATTTTACTGGGAATCCTCAGGTGTTTGTGACCCAGGAAGGTTGTGTGTGTGTTCTCTAGAAGGGAGTTTGATGTGGACTAGACAGACACATCCCAAAGTTGTTGACTTAGGTCTGACATGGAGCAGCTGAAGGCAGTTTCTGTACTGTCTGAAAACTGGTGATGAGCCACTGCTGAAGGAGGGGCTGTCGAGGTGTGTGTGCTCAGCACACACTGTGGGGATTGCAGGGAGCGTGGCAGATCATGGAAGCAGGGAATGGTTTGGGTCAGAAGGGACCTTAAAGCTCACCTCATTCCACCCCCTGCCATGGGCAGGGACACTTCCACTAACCCAGGTTGCTCCAAGCCGCGTCCAACCTGGCCTTTGACACTTCCAGGGACGGAACAGCCACAGCTTCTCTGCCCAACCTGTGCCAGGGCCTCCCCACCCTCCCAGGGAAGGATTCTTCCCAGTATCTAATGCATGGTATCTCATGGCTCTATAGCTTGAGATACCCACTCACGCAAGCAGGATGAGATTCCCTTTATTCCATGTAATGTACCCCTTATTCCATATAATGTATGGATTGACCCTGTGCTGTACATGTTCTGAGGGATTTTAAAATTGTGTGACTGTAAAAATACTTCAGTATTTTAAGAACTTAAGGTTAAAAGGAGAAGAGCCAATGG
This sequence comes from Platyrinchus mystaceus, assembly GCA_035041135.1. Classification (NCBI taxonomy): domain Eukaryota; kingdom Metazoa; phylum Chordata; class Aves; order Passeriformes; family Tyrannidae; genus Platyrinchus; species Platyrinchus mystaceus. Next base: position 2,231,464 of record JAWWLV010000053.1, read on the forward strand.
GTTTTCCCAATGGCTCTGTGGATGCATCCAAGTCGAAGAACAGGAATCCTTTCACCCGTTTTGATGTCAATATTTGAGCTCTTTCTGTGCTTCTGGAAAATCCGTTGTCACAGATTGAGGAAAATTGCCGTACCAATAACTTATTGAAAAAGTTATTATATTATTCATTGAACAGTGGATCTGCTTTTTGTTCATTTAACAGTGGATCTGATTTTTCATTCTGTTCTGGTTGTGTTTCAGTGGTCCCACCAGGGAGCCCTGGGCCCATCACCCGGCACGAGTCGTACGACAGCTTGGCATCCGACCACAGCGGGCAGGAGGACGAGGAGTGGCTGTCCCAGGTACACTTTTGGGGTGTTCCAGTTCAGGAAAACAGGAATAGCAGCCACTGGAAGTGAATTTTTTAACACCTTCCCTCAAAATGGGAAGTAAGCTTCCAACAGCCGGGGGGTTGCCGTGTGTAAAGCTCATTCTCTCCCGGTTTAGCGTGGTGTGAATCTGGTTGTCTCTGCATTTTAAACAAATTAGATAAAGAACAGACAAAGCCCCATCATTACTGACAGAATCACATCTTTGGGAAGCTCAGGATGAAGTGGGAAGTTTCAGCTGGCAACAGCAAGTTACCTCCCTCCCTCTTTCTCCTGACAGACAGGGATAAAGGAAGTTGGCTTGGCAAAATGATGGTGCCTTCTGGGTGGTGACTGTGCTGCATTTTACCATAAAAATGGTTTAACTTCCTTCCTTTTCTGGTTATCTGCATTTCCTACTGATAATTCCTGTGAGTTATAGCTAGATATAAACACTGTATTGCTTTAAAATCATCCTGCTTGGTGGAATATTTTTATATGAGGTCAAATCTTTTTATTTTTACCCATTTTTGCTTTGTCTCAGTCAATGAAGCTTCTCTTTAAGAACTCAGTAAATACTTGACCATTTGGCTCAAAACAGAAGTTCAGTTTAAGAATGTAGGTCATGAATAATGCACTGAGAATTAGTTCCTGTTAGAAATAAAAGGTTAGAGCTAAATAAATAAATAACATTTACAAATGCTCTGGATTTGCCAAAGCAATTACAAGGTACCTGATCCATGGAATTCATCCTGACAAATTAGGTGGGTTTCCTTTGGTTTAAGAACAATGTTGTTATGGGAGTGATGCATTAAATGTGTTGCTGGGGTGTATGGCATAAATATGAAATATTCATGGATGGGATTTGCTTCTCCCACTGGTGAATAAATCATACACAGCTTTTCTCCTAAAATGAGAGGTTAGGCTTCCACATGGACCTGTCCAGGAGCATATTCACTGGGGAATCCACTTCCCTGGCCTGAGGTTTCAGCTGTGGCTGCACATTGAGGCATCTCATTTGTCTGTGCTGTGTCTAATTTCTCACAGCACAAAGGTGATTAAACTACTCGGGGTAGTCAACAGGACTTCTATCCCTGAGCTCACTGGGGCAAGATTTCAACTGTAGTTTTCCACCTCTCCAGTACTTTTTTGGAGAGGTTTGCTTATTTTACTCTTCTGGTGACTTTGTGGTATAGCAGGAAACCTCAGGAAAAAGAGATTTAAGGTAAACCTACCTCATGGGTGTTCATTTATTACTAATTCTTGGACGATACAAGGTGTCAACAGAATGTAAGACTGCTTGAACTTCATCACACCCATCCCTCTAGAAGAGCAAATATATTTACAAGGCAAAAAAAAAAAAATTAAAAAAAATCCCAGTTGATGTCACAGAAGGCAGATAATTCCAGGGATGCTTCCAGAATGTTTAATTTCTGCTAAGTGAAGGGGTGGTGATAGCCCTTGGAGCACGAAGACGCTGCCGCTCCCTGAGCAAAGCCACTTCAGATTAAGCCTGAAGTGCAAGTGTGTTTTTCAAAATTAAAGTGTTGTTATCAACAGTAACAGCATGCAGTGAAAAAACACCGCCCTTCACTTCAACTTTTCAATTAGAACAGTGGGTAATGTGTGCTGTCAGTGGGAAGTAGATACAATATGTTTGTCCTGCACACAACAGGAGAGTGAATAGGAACATCTGGCCGTAGCCTCAGTAAAATTGCAGAGGCATCTGTTTACCTCTCGGCTCTGTGACACTGATGGTTTCAAGCTTAAAATATACAGATTACTTTATCTGTGGCCTAATTTACACTGCTACATAAAAGCTACTTGCCTCAGAAAGGGCTGCAGCCAAGCTGAGTTAGGCTGAGGGGAATGCAGGGATGGAAATAGCGCTGCACAGGCTGGGGGTGGGGGGGTTGTTGTCTTTCAGCAGCAGAGAACTTACAGCATCCAGCCTTCCAAATTGCTTCCTAAAGCTCGAGAGTCACTGCTGGTGCACATCTATGCCATTGTTGTTTTAGCAGAATTGATAGGAATTTAATAGTCTTTTTTTCATCTTAAAAGTATGAGTTCACCAGAGCTTAATATTTTCATTTCATATTTCCTTTTTTTCTGATTTTGAAAAGCTCTTTTTGATTTTTGGTATTGTATTGCACGATCTTTCCAGCCTTAGTGATTCTATTCTACAATTACAGAAGTTCTATGCTTTGTTTACCTATTTAGTTAAAAGGCCTAATTTTCCAGTTATCATCTTAAATTTTCATGGTAGTTTGCAGCCCTACAGTTGCCTTATTTAAGACTTTATCAGAATTGCTGCTCATCACGTTTGCAGTTATCAGTGTGAAAAGACATTTTTAACATATTTTGGATGCTTCATTTACTGAAATAACTCATTTTTCCAAAGTTCATAACCAGACTCTCACAGGGAGCAGGCACCTAGAGGAAAACTTGAATATTTGAAGTTATTGTTAGACACACCACAGGAATTCTCTGTGCCTTTTGGAAGCAGCCTGGGAGCTGTGAAGCTTTTATCTCCCTGCGTGCATCTCCACATAATCACACGTGCAGTAAATACCCCAAATACACCTATCATATAATATTGGGTGGTAGTTCACTGCACACAAGCACCCCACCTCTGGTTTGATTGTCAGAGTTTTGGTTAAATGAGTGTATTTGTGTGTGGCTGCCCTTCTGAACCCCGTGTGTTGCACACCCGTGGTTGTGTTACGCGGTGGCGACGTGACCCGGGCTCATCCCAGGGCACTTCCCATCGCTCTCAGTTACAAACCTGGTGCTTCCCAGCAAGATGCTCCCTGCCAGCCATCTCCTCACATGTGCCAACAGTAATTATGGGCTTTGGTTTGAAATCCAGCTCGCAGTGTGTCCGTGGGAGGCAGCGCTGTTAAAGGTGTGAACTTTCACAAAGCAGCTGCAATGAGATTTCTGAAAGAGCATCCCCTGCCGTGGTCAGGGTGGGGGTTTCTCTGCCTACTCCACGCAGATTTAGGCAGGAGTGTGTTGCCCTGTTGGTTACACCACAAGGGCAGTTTCACTGTGTTCGAGTTAGAGCACATATTTGATCATGGCAAGGGGAGGAATGAGCAGGATCAGGTGAGGGGATTGCCAGGACGGAGCGTCAGTCTCCAGAACAATTTAAGAACTGGGGTTCAGTGTCCTCAGGCTGGAGGTTCATGGACTGTCAAGGCTCTGCCAGAAGCTCTTGGCTTTGGCTGAAACATCTTTTCTCTAGCAGAGACATTCTGAATTTTCCCTTGTTAGACCCTCCTCCAAATGGGTGGCTCCGAACACGCTTTTCCCTTGAACACGGCCGGGCTCCAGGAGCTCAGCGCTCTGAGGGAACCATTCATTACATTAACCATCCCCCATATTCCCTTCCCACAGGTCGAAATAGTGACTCACACGGGGCCCCATCGACGCCTGTGGATGGGCCCACAGTTCCAGTTCAAAACAATCCACCCCTCAGGCCAAACCACCGTCATCTCCTCCAGCTCCTCGGTGCTGCAGTCGCACGGCCCCAGCGACACCCCGCAGCCTCTGCTGGACTTCGACACCGATGATCTTGATCTCAACAGTCTCAGGTAAAAACACAACCCATTTCCAAGCTGTTTCACATTTGTTGTGTGAATAACTTGCCTCCTGCTTAAATGGGGCCATCTGTGCAGGATGTGTCACAGTTTTCACCAGGCTTGTCCGCATGAAAGTCTTAGAAGAGCGTGTGAATCACCTACAATAAAAATCCATCCAGGCCAAGCAGCTCAGATTCCTTTTGCTGCCCCTTCTTGGGCACACGACAGGGAAAGACAGGACAAAGCCTGGTGGCCTTGCTCAGCATCCTCTAATAAATGCATTTTCTCACACATGAGTGGGAGCTTTGTGCCGTGGATTTAGATGCTGACTATCAGTGATCAGTGTGTGGGAACAGTAAGTGAACTTCTGGCATGTTTTCCTCCTCCCTGGTTTTTGTTTCTTTTCCTTCCCTGTAATTCTTTTTCATGTATTTAATTCATCTGGTTTTGGACATTGGCTGATCTGGAACTGGGGCTGGGCCTAGGGAAGGGAAGGAGGGAGAGTGAAGGTAACTGTGGGTTTGTATTTACTGGTGGTTTTATAGTAGAGCTTTGTGCACAATGTGTTTGTGTCCTGCCCAGGAACTCCAGATTTAACAAGTTTCTGTGCTGCTGACTCCTCATGTGATTTGGAGTCCAGAGTTCTGTGGTAGGGACTTGAATTGTTTGGGACTCTGTCTGAAACTCTTAGCAGTAAAATAAGAGAGATGGGTATTACGACTAATCCCATTTAAACTGGGCAGATTGTCCCTGGACATGGGTTTGAAATGTGTGATTTCTCCTTGTTTGTAATTACTGCCATGAGTAAGGATATGGCTGTCAAATACGTTATTTTTAATTGTATATATATATGTATATATGAAGAAAGAAAACAGAAAGAAAAAATACTCATGTGGATCTATGTTACAAAAGGAGGGGGCAATTACCAATGAGTCTTTTCTCCTAAAGTGGCAACACCTGCTGTTGAGGGCGTGGTGGAGGCTTTTTAACCAGTCTGGGTGGGGTGAGCTTTTCCCTTTGAGTCTCCCTGAGGGCTCCCACCCGAGACTCACCTCGGGAACACTCCCTTTGTCCAAGCCTCAATCCATCCGCACATGGATTCTCCAGATCTTACCCCTACCAAGTGAAGGGAAACAAGAGTTTTCAGCAGCTTCAGACACGTTTCAGGATGAGCAGTTGGTTGGTAGCTGCAGCCCAGGGGTGACTGTGTGTCCCACAGGATCCAGCCGGTGCGCTCGGAGCCCGTCAGCATGCCGGGGTCGCCGCGGCCCGTGTCCGACCGCAGAGGGGTCTCCACAGTCATCGATGCTACTTCAGGTAGGAACCCCTTCATTTCTGATTTTCTTTGGTGTTGTTTTCTCTGGTAAATGTTCACTAACCATTGCCACAGACTTGAGGGGCAAGTGCTGTTATACAAATACTCACTGAATGCTGCCAGAATGAGGACTTGGGGTTGGTTTTTTTTTTTCCCCCCCTCTTACCACTCAGATGTGAAGTCGCAGCATTGTGGTAAGATCTGGACACACTGTTTACATGAGGTTTAACCCGAGCTCTAGAATGCTAAAATCTGCCTAAACTAAAAAGCAGAACATTTACAAATACTAACACTGAACTGCTTTTATTAATGAATGCCCAAAGCAGACAATATTACAGTTCCATCTCATTTATAAAAGAGCTTTCATTGAAATGTAATCATAAATGTAATTGATTTCTGTGAACGGTCAGGACAACAGGAGGGTTTATCTGATGTTTGTGCAATAGGCACATTTTCACTACTCTGCTCTGAAGGAGTGTGTAAATTTAATACCACAGTGGTTATGTTAATATCAACAGAGTAATAGATGTACTATAAAGTTCTCTTTCTCCCTCAGTGGTGGGGTGTAGCCTGTCTAAAGAAACAAGGGCAGCAGAGCTTTATGTTCCAGTGCAGCTGTGCAGCCTCTGAGGGTCCACACAGCAGGATTTTGTCAAATAAAATCTCTCACAAGTAGAATTATTAAACACACAGCATTAGTCAAACAGTCAAGTCAGAGAGGATTTTAATCTTTAGCGATTTGAAAATCCCTGGAGACTGCTGATTGGATTGAGGTTAAACTGTAAAGAGAGACTGTAACACATACAGAAATGGGGTTCTGAAGGGTGGTTTAAAGAGAGTTGAAATAAAAGCTCCTGTTTCAGACTCTGCTATTGATATAAATGCTGAGTCCAAGACACTGTATTGTTTGCCAAATGAATTTATTTGGGTATTACAAGGTATTTCTTATATGTGTTTATAACTGAGTTCAATAATAACCACATTTACTTTGGATATTGAGAATTGTCATTATAAATTCCATTTTCAAATATTTAAAAGTCGTTAAATTAATTCACATTGAGCTTAGACAAACATCTGATGCTGGTTGTTTAAGGGGAATTTTGTTTGTTTTACTACAAGACAGAGTAATTTTGAAAACAGTGGTTTGATACAGCAGAGAACATCGATGCATCCATTATGATTTTTTTTTGGACTGGTTCATCTGTGCCTGTTAGCCCTGAAAGGTTACAAGTTTGAATCCCAGGGAGTGCTTCTGTCTGTGTGTGTGACACTTGGGATTCAGAGTGATTAATGGCAGAGCTGTTCCTCACTATCAGCTGGCACAGAGGGAGAGATCAGGATTATCAGGGCGGGGAATTTTCCCTCATGTGTAGGGGCAGTGCCTTTACCTGTAACAGGGCTGTGGAATAGTTCTGAAATATGACCCTTCTGTAACCATAACACATTCTGAAACTCTGGTATTGTCCCTCCAGTAGAAGCAATGAGCAGGTAGGACTTGTACCTCTTCCATGCTGAACAGCTTTTCCCAAGGTGTGGATGGGGCTTTAATATGAACTGGCTCATGTGGATGTGATGAAGCTCCATTTGTGATGCCTTTACCATGTGTGTCCATATTACAACTACCACAGCCCTTTGTATAAGTTTTTAGGACACTGAAGATATATTTACTGTACAGCAGTGACTCAGTTTTGCTGTAACACCTCCTAAGTTTCTTACAAACAAGACATGGGTTTTGATGGCAGAGTTTCATTTACTTCACTGCCAGGCAGGTTGGATTTGAATTGACTTTTGATACAGGGACTTTACCATCTACTATCAGTTTTTGTGTTGCCTGAGCCCTGTCCTTTCCCATGCAGAAATTAGTGCAAGTTTTAGGTTGTGTGGGATGGTGTAGGGCTGTGAATTCTGCTGCAGAGTAAAGGAGACACAAGGAAAAAAACATACACTGTTTCCTGAGATTTGGGATGTTTTGTACCAGGGCCCAGCAGAGAGGAGTATTTTATGCTCATTTTCTTCTCTCCCCACCTCTGAGATGTGCAGAAAATGACACTGAGCTCAGCTGTGGATGTGCAGGTTTTATTTCAAGCACTGCATTTTGGAGTTGCAGCCCACTGCTGCAAATATTCCCATTTCCTGCTGTTACCCTGAGCGGCCGACGTTCTTTATGGAAAATGCATTTCTAGGTTGGAAGGATTTTTAAGTAGGTCATAAATTTTTTCCTGCCTGAGCTGACCCAGGAAGTGATTCTTCAGCTCTGACCCGTGATTCGAGCCCGTTGCACTTTATGAAGATGTTTATCTGGAGGTTTCATTGCCTGTTGCTTGGAGATACAACCCCTGTGGCGCCTCTGCTTATCTGACTCATCACTTCTTCTTCCTATCAAAAGATTTCAAGTACATGTTTATCATCTCCCATTATCCTCCTGCCATTCTTGATGGCTTCCTTCCTTCTCCCCCATTGGTGACAACTCTAAGAAATTTATGTGCTTTTTTTTAATCATGATTTTCACTAATGACAATCAGGTCATTTTCAAAAACCTGCCTTTAAGAAGTATATCACGTGTTTTAGATTTCCTTACAAAACTAATTACCAGTAAGGAAATTTTGCAATGCTATTTTCAACTTGGATGGTTGTTTCTATAACCATTCCTTGGATAAATTAAAAAAAAAAAAGGTACTTTTCAATATGGCAGTTATCTCAACTCAAAATTCCCTTGAGATATCCTTCTCTGGTTCATTTTTTTAGATCAAATCTTTAAGGGAAGTTTGCAAAGCTGCAGTCACCTAAAGCTACTGGACATTTGTCCCTCAGTGCACACATTTTAGTCGTGTGCATCATAGAGAGAATATACCCTGGAGGATTAAATGTGCTGTAATTCCAGATGCTGCTCCAGATTGGCAGTTGGAGATGTTAAAGGGTTTAAATCTGAGTTTAAATCTGTATAAAGCAGGAAGCCTTTTCTGATAATGCAGCAGGAGAGGCAGTGCAGTGCAGGTATAATATCTGCTGATTGTGTGCAGCAAACAGGAGTGTCTGTGTGTCTGTCCTTCCCAAAGTGTGCTCAGGCTGCTGCTCTGGCTTTGGCACAGGTGGGGTGAGTCTTAGTAAGTCATTTAAGACTTAATTAGACACCAGAGATGAAAGAAAAACCTGAAAGGGCCCCGTGTGCAGGAGATGCTGCAGCTGAAGGTCACACTCTTTACACACCCAAACCAACCAACCCTATGACTAAAATCTGTGGTGTGACCAAAAAAAAAATCTGTGCTGAATGACCTGTCTTGTGTTTGAAAAAACCACCCTGCAAGCAGGATTTGGAAATCTTACATTGCCTGTGTGCATTGAATGCTCTTCCTTTCTTTGCTGTGCATAATATCTGATTTTGGGCCAGCTGAGCAGAGCTACAGAATGGTGGGGACTAATCTAGAAAATATGAGCACAGGCCAGATGTGCAGCTGAGTATTTCCAGGCACCTTTCTGAATTTTCATGCTATAGCCTGTGGAGAAGTGATGCACATCATATATGTTCCATACCTGAGCAATCAAACCCGACAGAGCTCGATGAATAATACATAATACAGAAATTAAGGGTGTAGGGAGGTTAGAATACCTGTACAGGCAACTCTGAATGTTCAGAGCTAGAAAACCTCCAGGGGAAGGATCTGCAGCAGTTCCTGAGCACAGTGAATTTGCTCACACAGCTGCACTGAGTGTGTGGGCAAGTGTTTGCCTTAAACTACAGCACATGTGTGGGCTCAGGTGCTCAGGTGTGCTCAGTGAGTCAGCCCTGCTCAGCCAAGGGAAGTGGCTGCATTTATGTGTGTGAAAAGTCGTGTTTATTCCCTCACACAAAGAGGTTTTGGACACCTAACAGCCAAATAATGATTTGGTTGCATCGTTGGTGGAGTAGGAGAACACTGACAAAGAAGTTGTCTGATCCCTTCTTTACATCAACCTTTTCCTGCTTGGAGGAAATCATAGAATAAAATCTTTGTTTCTTTCTTGCTTAGGACAAAAGCAGAAGTTAGAGTGGGAAGGATTTTAATGAATGGTGTTATTTAATGAACAAAATTAAATTTGTAGAAGAAAAAGATCCTGAGGATTTTTTTTTCCCCGTCTTTGATTGTGTGAGGGGTGGGGGGCACCTTAATGTTCTCATCTGAAACCTGGCTGTGCTTCTTAGGGATGCACATAATTTTTTAATGAAGATTGTTTATTGCTGTTGTATGAAACTCTGACAACACTAAGCTCTCTTCTGGTTACTTCAATCAATGCCCACTTAAAATCAGCTTGTAATTTAGTACTTCCCTTTCTTTTGTGTGCGACTGGCTGGTCATGGACAGATAACTCTGTGCCTGCAGAGGGTTTAATGAACAGGAGAATTCACTTGGGTTCTGTGGGGGAGGGAATTGGCCTCCCCTCCCGCCCTCCCTGCTGCCTCTGAAGGCCCTTTCATTGTTCATCCCCACACCTGGGAGACAGGGACCACAGGACAAATTCTTACTGTCCAGCAGTGCTCTCACTTGGAATTTAATAAACACTTGTGCTGTCACACCTCAAACCATCTGAGCTCTTTTCTGTTGTCTGCACAATCAAATATTCATTCCCAAGCTCTGCACACCACAAAGTGCTGCCTGGCAGCAGCGCAGCTCAGTTATTCAGGTAGTAAAGATGTGTGAATGCAGCTGGCAGATGAAGTCACCAACATTACCAATTCCCAGGCTGTCCTTCCTGCCACAGGCAATCACTGGCAGGCCTGGGCCGTGCCTGCTTTCCCATCCCAGCTCTGGAAGGGCCGGGAGCGTCACGGATGCTTGAGCTGCTGTGCTTGGAGGGTCCTTGTGCAGAGAGATGAAATCAATAGGGGCTGAGTCCTTGACCTCAACCTGTAATTACCTGGATGGGATAAAGGTGGGTTGTTGGGGCAGGTAGAGATTGCACTCAGTATAATGCTGGGCTTTGAAGCCCAGGGGGAGATTTGGCCCTTGGTCTGTTCTTCACAGCAGTTGAGAGGTTTTAATAATGGGCACAGAACAAGCTGCTCTTAGAGGGCATCACCTGTTCAGTAACACAAAAATGTACCCAGCGCTGCTTGGTTTGGATTCCTTCATCCCCTCAGCTTAAAGTTGAGTGAGTTGAAGTTATGGTTCTTTCCTGGAATAACTCCTGTGCCAGTTCTGTTAATATATCTATTTAAAATGCTTATTATGTTACTTATTTGCATACCATTGTGCATTATTTCTTGACTAGTGACAGCATTGGGATATATCAGGTACCTGTGTTTCCTCAGTGCAGTAGCACACGCTCACATGTGCTCCTGCTCCCTCCATCCTGCTCATCTGCCTTGCTGAATGTGTGTGTGCATGAGCTGCATAATGCAAAGTTCTGGTACTTAGAATGTTTTCAACTTGATTTATTTCATCTAATTTGAGAAAATGTTATCTGATGATTTTTGAAGAGAGCCTTAAGACAGAAGTGACTTCAACAGGCTCCAGGATGCCAATGCAGTGTACATGATTACATCTAGAAACAGCTATGCCCTATAGACTGGGGAGATGTGAGGAGAAATTAAAATGACCTGACACTACTGACTGGGCACTTGCTGCTGGATCATTGCCTGGATTGGGAAAAGACTCAGCTGCAGGGAGACATGGAGTAGCATTAATGTCTTGAAACACCAGTGGGTGTTTTCTCCAGGCAGGAGGAGTATAGTGGAGAGGACAGGCATGGGAGCAGTGACTGAAAGGCAGCAGAATCGTTATATACTGGTTTGATTTCCCTCTCTGTGATGGTTGGGGGTGGTTTAGTCAGTTCTGGAGATGGGAGCTCACTCTGCACAGCACAGTGTAGTGATGGGGGGGACTGTTACCCTGCTGGGGACAGAGGAGGCTGTTAATCCTCATGCAGTTTGCCTTTGGGGCAGCTGAGGAGGCTCACAGAAACTGAAGCAGTTCATCCCTTCTAAGATGGTTGTGCTTCAACACACACGTGCATATCAGCTTAAAAAAATAGTGCAACACGCAGTTAACTTCACTGATGGAAGTGAAAATCAAAAATCAGCTATTTCTAGACACTGCTGCCTTGAGGTTGGACCTTAAGCAATTTAAGTTCCTCAAGGTGCTTAATCCCCCAAGGCTGGTCACCTCGTTCATCTGGCCAATAATGGGATTTTTTTGACCCAGCAGTTTTCTCGATGAAAGCTGAGCTGTGACCTGACCAGCAGCACAACCAAATAAAAGCAAGGGAATGGGGTTTTCCTTGCCCTTATCCGAAGATAAGCTGCAGTGGGGCCTCCAGGGGCCACACTAATGGTCACTGGCACAGTCCTGCTGCTGCCAGACAGTTGTTCTCGTGTCACACAACCCGCTCGGCGCGTGTTCCGCGGGCCGTTAATGCGGACGCTGCGGTGTCTCGTCGCTCCAGTGTTGGGAACTGACTTCCAGTTGGGGAAGCCACCTTCAGTTCACATAATGGTTTGTCAGCTGAAAAACAGCAGCAGGTCCAGCACTGAAGTGCCTTGGGTTTATTTATGGAGGGGGGGGGATCTTAATATCCTGGGTGTTTTGCACATCACTAGTTCAAACTCATTCCTAATATGATGTTGTCTTATGTGCCCCTTAATTACCTGTCATTAGCAGTTGTTAATGTTGTGTGTAGGTAGCTTTAAAGCTCTGAATAAGTGGAAAGTGTTGATTCTAATCATATCTGACACCACAATCTTCTGTGGAACAACACATGAGCTGAGATTCCCGATGGGCTCCTGTAGGATACAATATTTATTATAGCTTGAGATCTAAGAGCTCCCAGCTACTGTTAAACTTACAAGAGATCCAGAAACCTCAGTGTCTGTACTTGTGTTTTTAGAGATTGCACAGAAATAACACACCGTGTGGTATTTGTTCATTGACATTTCTGCTCCTTTCCTGCAGTGCTTAAAGGAGGCGTTTTGCAAACCTTTATATTTTTATAAGCTTGTAATAGATTCTTAGCTCATCTATTAATCTGGACTGCTTGAAATGGCTTTAAAACAGTATTACTTGTGTGCATTAAAAGGGGAGTATTTGAACATCCATCTGCATTTTGGAGTTACTGTTGTTTCAGGGCAAGCTTTCATTTCTAAGCAGTTTTCCCAGTTTATAATGGAGAAATTCTTACTGAGTGATTTCACTAAATAAGGCATGGAGCCACCTCCAGGAGGGATTTTGGGGTTGGTTTTTCAGGGGCAGTTGGAAGTGGTGTGGCAGCTGCTAAGCAATATCTGCTGATTCCTTAGTGAATCCTACTTTTTTTTTTTTAGTATTTCCTCATACTGCAGATAATATATTGTTTTGTGGGTAATACTTTGTTCTTTAATAATGAAATGTTTGACAGTTAATATTTCCAGAGCCACAAAAGCTTGATGCTTTATAAGCCACCACAAGCTTATAATAATATCTGATTTTTGAGGTTGTCTGGCCCAATCCACTGCTCCTGGTGGAAAGACTTTACCTGGATCTTTACTGAAATGACTTTGAACAAGAGCATCACTCCCCACACATGGGGTTTTTTTACTGTAATATCAGCAAATGTACCTGTTTTCACCATTGTTAATCCAAAATGAGTGGGTTTTAGCAATTGCCCATTGGGGTGTAACAAGGATGAGTGAGCACAAGTGTGAGTTTAGGTGTGTGACACATAAAACTGAGCTATTTGGCATGATGGATCAAATGGCTGACTAATCTGTTTTAAGGTGGAGTTTGATACTTTGAGGGTGTCACAATCACAGCCTCCTCACCCCGGCTTCTTGCTGAAATAAGGATGTTCTCTGCTGGGAGTAAATATTTATATCCAAGTTGAAATATAGCCTGTTGGTACTTACTTGTGTATATATTTTATTGCCTCGGTGACGTAAGGGGCAAAGAAACACATGGAAAATATTTTGTTTTCCTTAATTATCCAGTGCTGTGGAATACCCATTGGCTTGGAATTGTGGCTCCTCCCCTGCCTTGGACTCCATCCCTGGCACCATCCCAGCCAGTTTTTAATAGTGCTTTATCTGCTGCTTGCCCTGCTTTTAACTTTCACTTTTTATTACGACCCAGGCTAAATTGGGTGCTGGTTACAACTCCAGCTCCGGGTGCAGAGCTCGTGCCAGAATGTGGGATGAGCTGGGAAGGGGAATGTGGGGTGAGAGGAACCCCTGTTTGTCACCATCCTCCTCCTCAGCCAGCTATCATATGCAAGTAGGTCCTGGCAGTGCCTCCAGCTCCTCCAGCTGGGGGGCTCTTACCCCTGAGCCCCTCTGGGACATCCCACCCAGGGCTCACGTCATTCCAAAGGGAACATGGAGTCTTTGAATGCGGGGCATGGAAAGCCAGTTATTCCTTGTGCACAAACCTGCTGGTGCTGCTCCCCTTGTGAAGGTGAAAACAAGCAGGTCACAGTCAGTAAATGGCAGAGAATAGGTTTGGGATTATCAACATCACCAGCAGGGGATTTCTCCAGGTGAGAGGTGCTCTGCCTGAGGCCGGTGCCGTGCAGGGAACGGGCCTGTAAAACGGAGCAGGATCAGGGAAAAGCAAAAGGTGGTGCTATGACTAACATATGGTTTTTTTTCTGGAGTTTGGCCACAGATTTAAGGCCTCAGAGTGGATTCCTGGGGCCTTCATATTGCTATCCCAAAACCAACACAAAAGCCTTTCCAAATCTGTTTTATAAGCCGTGCGATTGTAATAGTCCTATCAAAAATCCCTTGTCCCCAGGTCAGGTGGGGTGCAAGCCCTCCTCTTCTGAAATCCCAGGCTTGCCAAGTCTTTCTTCCCTGCTATTCCCCTCCAGCAGCAGCGGGCGACCATTTGTGCCTCGTGTGCCGGGTGGAACAGCCCACGGGGGCTCCGGCACAGCTGCTCTCCCTGGAGCTCACATCTGCTCACAGGAGCAGGGCTTTGTCCCAGCACAGCTGGCCCTGGCTCTGCAGGACCCACCTGGATTGCTGGAGAACCCCTGGAATTTGCAGGGCTTTGGCACAGGGGCTGGGCTGGGGTTGGAGGGTCGGTTGTGGTGACTCCGTCGTTCCCTTTGTGTCGCGTTTCCTCTGCTCCGGGTTACGGTGGCCTTGATGGGAACTGCGATCTCTGTAACTTGTGGCCTCTTTTAGGACTCTGCAAATAGTCCTGTCTGTGTCCCTCTGCAAAGATAATAGCTGCCTAATTTTGCCCTGATACAAAAAAAGCAGGAGAAGCCACTGTTGCAGTCAGAACCTTTCCAGCTCCTTGCAGTTCCCATTCACTGAATTCCCATTAGTTGAAAAAGTACCTCTTCAGACTTCAGCCTCTCTTATTTACGTCAGGAATGCTGAGCAAACCACTGTGTGCTCTGCTGTTTGCCCATCACTTACAATGTATTTTTAAAGTCAACATAATGTTCTCAAAACTTACTTGTGATTGAGTGTCAGATGTAGTAAATGGCCATGGAACATCTGCAGAGTTTTTGTGTTGCTGGTGGATTTTTTTTTTTTTTCCTTTTTTAAGAATCAGAAAGTTGCCATGAAAGAATTTGGAAAAGAAAAGAAATGCTCTGGTGTTAGTCTTTTGGTTTTGGTGTTCCTATTTCAACTCTAAAAAACCACCCAAAATAAAACCAAAGCAGCACACAGTATGCAGTGAAACACTTACAAAGAACTACATTATACCACTGAAGTTCAATAAAAAATTCACTGTATCATAAGTGAACCATTTCCCCCTTGATTTGTGTCCAAAATATGAGGAAAAACCTTGCAGCTGCATGTTGCATTTTACAAAAGAACATATGCATGCATTTAAATCATTTACATTTCATCTTTGCTTTCTCTTTTTTTTTTAACCCATATTATGGTGAGTGACAGCGTGTTTGGAAAAGCGAGGCTGAAAGCAAAGTTTAAACTTTGATGCCCAGTCAGCTGAACTGCAAGCAGGGCTTCACCATTTCAGTATTTTATTTCAAAGTTTGGCTCGTGCCTTTTCCTCTCTCTCCAGTGAAGCACGTGACTGAAACTTTGGGAATCTGGCTGGCAATAAAAAAAATGAAGCTGTGCTGCAGTTGGTCTGTGCTGGTCCTGCAGTGCCTGCAGGTCCATCCTTGGGAGGATGCACAGCCAAGTGCCTAAAGGTGCTCTGGCTCAGGGCTCAGTGAGGTCATTAACTGGTGGTCATCAGGGGGCATCAAATATTCCTTGTGCTATAAAACTGGTTTTGCTGGGATGAGGAGGGGAAGGTGGAAGGGCACCAGCTCTGCCACTTTTAACCTGCCACTTTTTAAACCTGCCACTTTTAACTCACCTGCTTCTCTAGCAGGGGCTGACAAAGGATTTGGGGTTGTGGGTGTGATGTTCTGTTCCACGCCAGCAGCAGGGCAGCCCTCCCCCTTGGCTCTGTGTGAACAAATGAAATTCAGCTTTATTGGCCTAGTTATGGCCTTTTAATAACCCTTGAGTGGCACATTGTGCAAGCCGTGAAGTGCTAACGTGTGCTCTGCAGTGATGGAACCTGACGGGAGGACACGGATCTGTCAGAGGGGTGGCAGGTGAGAGGGTACAGGAGCCCACCCCCCCTTTCCAGGGGAGCTGGGCCCCCAAGAGCAGCAAAAGGTACCCAAATGATGCTGGGGAGAAGGGTTTGTCACCTTTCCTTCATCCCTGTAAACGTGGATTTGACTCAGATATTTCCCCATGCTTGTGAGATTCAGAGCTCAAAATACACAGTGACCTTATCCCTGAGAGCTTGCAGAATTTTTTCCTACCTTCCAGATTTTGTAAGAGCAAAAACCCAGTGTTCTTCATTTATTTTGCTAGTAAAGATTGACTTATAATTAAGGATATCACGTGGAGGACCTGTTACTTATTTGTACATCCATCCTTCCATGTTTAAAACCAAGTCGAGAACCTAATGAGGTTACAAAAATATTGCTGATCCTGAAGCAAATACAGTTGGAGAACATATGCTTTGGTTTTACATTTCTGCCTCTAAAAGGTGACATGTCCCGTGTTTGTCATTTAATTTAACATTCTATATATTTTTAAACGGCTGTATGATTTGAAGTCTCCAGATGCCAGGCTTTGTGCTAAATGAGGTTGACAGTTCAGTGATGTGGAAGGCCATTATCTCACCTTTGTGCTTCTAAACTGTAGCCACTTGCCTTTGCCTGCTCATAATGCATTTGCTGCCTTACAGCCCGGGAGTTTTTAACACCTATTGAAAGCATTAATTAGCTATGCCATACTGATGAGCACTTGGGGTGAAAAGCAAGAACCCACGCTGCCCTTCCAGTCTGTGTTTCTCCCATTGCTTGTACTGGGGGTGCAGCAGATGACTGATGAACTCCAGTGGCAAAGGCTGAGTGGGATGCTCTGCACTCTCAAATTTCACAATTAACAGCAGCAGTTAGGTGATATGTTCAGTGTGTCACTGGGAAGGGAGTGGAAAGTGATCCCGTGCCAGTGGCAGCTTGGTGAGATGTTCCTTGGATGATCCCTGTAATCCAGAATCCTGGAATGGTCTGGGTTGGGAGTGACCTCAAAGCCCATCCAGTCCCACCCCCTGCCCTGGGCAGGGACACCTTCCACTATCCCAGGTTGCTCCAAGCCCCGTCCAACCTGGCCTTGGACACTTCCAGGGACGGAACAGCCACAGCTTCTCTGGGCAACCTGTGCCAGGGCCTCCCCACCCTCCCAGGGAAAGATTTCTTCCTAATATCGAATCTAAACCTGCTCTGTCAGTGTGAAGCCATTCCCTCTTGTCCTGTCACTCCAGGCCCTTTTCTCTCTTCATCTTTCTTGTCAGCTCCCTTCATTAATGTGGAATTCCAAAGCACACCATGGGAAAGACCACTGGATTTTTATACACTCGGTAGAAGCATTTCCCTAAATGCTGTGGTCACTCACACTGACTAATGAATCCTAAAGGAATATGATTTGATCAAAAAAAGTGATTTAAAGATAAAGTAGTAGCATTGCAGAGGTTTATCGGGAGGTCGATTTGCTCAGAAATGTTACTCCCGTTTTTAAGCAGATTTTGTGATATTGTCTGTTCTCTCCTGATGTTTAGTCATCAGTGGAAGGGATTTGTGTATTTCCACAATCTTTGTTAGCATAAAACCACCAACACAATGTCTTAGCAGCCAAGAATGCAAGCTTAAAAAACAAAGTTCCATCCTGATGTTTGTGGACTGATATAACCCCATTCCCGTAAACCGAAATCCCTTGAAGAATGTACAAGTTCCATATGGTTTGTCCTTTGCAGGGGAAATTGGTCCCATTTCTGCAGATTATCGTGGTGTCCTTTCAGAGGACAAAGAGTCCCCAGGGAAATCAAACCCCCCCCATTCCCCAGGCCCCCTGGAGCTGTGAAGCCCAGGCTGCTCCCGAGCTGTGCTGGCCCCTGAAGATGCTGTGGAGGTGCTTCTGTCCACGTCCCATCCCTCTGTGTGCCTGCAACACAGGGCCATGTCTTGATGAGCAGCTCTAAATGGCTCTATCCATAAACCAATAAACCAAAATTCAGGCTTTTTGTATCCCATTACCTCTGTCCTGAGTCAGCAGATCTCTCCGAGAATCATTTTTCTCCAAACTTGGAAAACGGATAATCGTTACTTGGACTGTTAAAGTTCAGTAATACAAGAATAAGTCATAAATATGTCACTTGTATCTTAAAAGCTAACCAGCTAGAAACTCTCCCTCCTGTCTGATCGGGCCTCCAGTGCCTTTGATCACCATTTTCTCCTCTTTCTCAGCACCACAGCAAACTTCTTAGTTTTCCACGTTCTCCCCTGCCCCTGTGACAGTGTTCTGCTGCAGATTACAGCTGTGCTCAGGCACCATAAGGTTTACATGATTAGTCAGCATTTGGTTTCCATACGTAGCAAAAGTACGTCTGGAGAAAATATTCTTGTACATATTTCCAGGCAATAGGATCAAAGCCCTCTGTAGGTTCTCAGTTTTAATTTATCTCTTCTTGCTCGCTGTCTGAGGAACATCAAACAGAGCCCGTGTTTGCGGGAGGGAGGGGAGGGAGCCCTTCGCTGCCGAGCTTTGGGAGCACCGTTCATCCCAGCCAGCTCCAAATCCTGCCCTTTCCTTCCTCCCCCTTGCCCAGCTGTGAACTTTGGGGTCTGTGCCTGGGTGTTTCTACCCATATATTCCTCCTCTTCTTGAATTTTTGCTGCCTTGATCCCCAGTTGCCCCCGCTCTCCATCAGTCCCAGTTGCAGCTGCTGGGCACGTTGTCCTCCTTTGTCACAGTGTTTTCTGTGGTTCTTGATCCCTGTGCTGGCTCCTCTTCTGCCATAACATGCACAGTTCTTACTCTTGCAACTAAGGAATTCTTGTTCCCATCTCATCTTTGGGGTTTTCTGGTAGATTTCCTCCAATTTCTCTTCATACTCTTAATACCTCTCAGTATTTGCCCAGAGAAGCTGTGGCTGCCCTGTCCCTGGAAGTGTCCAAGGCCAGGTTGGACAGAGCTTGGAGCAACCTGGGCTAGTGGAAGGTGTCCCTGCCCATGGCAGGGGTGGGATGAGACAGTTTTTAAGATCCCTTTCCACCCAAACCAATCTGTCATTCTGTGATTTGCTTCTCCACAAGAAGGCCCCTCTTCAGGTGTCACCTCCCCAAACTGAAGCTCTGATATCTCCCAAAAATATGAAAACTAACAGCACTTCCAGCTGTGTCTGTGTGAGGAATCCCCTGTACAGGTGGATATTATTGGATTAGGTGCTGTATTTATGTCATCTCAATTAGATTTTATTTTTTTTTGGAGCTTTCATTAGATTCTTACAGCAACAATTTGTAAACCTTGATGCTTTTGCAGCGTGGGCACTGCTGGAGGCAGCCAGAGGTGACTGTCATTAGTGAGTAAGCAGGATACTTTAATCACACAAATCCTGGAACATTTTCATGGGAGGAAGTTTTCTGAGCTATTAGGAAGCTCAGCAAGCCAAGAGATTCGAGACCTTTTTACATCACCTTTTTAGAAAGGCCTTTTTTTTTCCCCTCCTGATAGAAGATCTGCATTAAAAAAAGGAGAAAAATATATATAATTAGTTTGATTTCAGTCATCTACTCAGCATTTCTAAGCCACTTGCCAAACGATCCCAGGTGTGGGATTGCAGCAGGTAATTTCCTGTGCGGTATTTGTGCGGATGATTTTCTGTGTCAGAAGATGATATCGGCTCACCTGGCCCCTCAGTGACAGAGAAATCCTTTGTTTATTCATTTAGTAGGCAGATTAACCCTAATGAATATGGGCTTCCTGGAAACAGATACAGGGGACAATGGCAGGGTGAGGAGCGGGGAGAAACGGGGCAAAAATTCCCTTTTCTTTCTTCACTTTTAAATAATGGTGGCTTTCAGGGGCAGGGTGTTTTAAACCCGAAAGGAACGTGGAATATGTCAGCCAGAAATTCTTGATTTTTGAACAAAATCTTCCCTTTTGTGGTTCAAAGGGGTACTGGGGCTTCCTTAGCGTGTCGGGTACAATTGCGCCCTGTTGAACCTGTTGGAATGTTTTGTCGTGTCAAAAAGTGGGATAAATGGACATCTGAGATATTGCACTGAGTAGCACTTAAATCCTAAAACTGGAGGACCTCAGTGTTTGTTTTACATGGTTAGTCCTTAATTTTTTTATGGAATAGGGGTGTGTTTTTTTAATAATTATTTCACTGAGTTAAGTATAATATAACCCGCCTCTGAAATAGTTCATAAATTGTTCTAGACAACCAGAGAAAAAGCATGAGAGTCTTAATGGCTTAAATAATTTTATTCCATTTCCTTTTATTCCATGGGAATAAAGCTGTGGGAAGGTGTGTTAAGGAGTGTGTTGGATTTCTGTTACCTGAGTAGCTGTGCTGGACAGGGAGGCAGCGCCCACACAGGTTTTAGGCTGCACATCTTACTTGCTTTTCAGTCTTGGGGTGGCACAGAAAAGCTTCCAGAAGCCTTTCAAACAGCACAATTCCTTGTGTTCCTGTTGTATGATGTCTGCAAGTGTTCTGCACGAGGCTCATGAAAGGCTGCACCATTACCACTGATTTAAATAAATGAGGAGTAATTTCTCAGCTGTTGTTGACGTGACATTGGACTATTATAATACAGTGTGAGAATCTGCCCGGAAAAGTAGTGGAGGTGAATCCCAAAGCCCTGAGAAACAGAGGGAAAAGAGGGTCATTGACTTCAGGGCCATAAATCAGGCTGGTCCTGGCGTTACATGCAGGTTCACTGCAGTATCACTCAGCTGGGTGTTTGAACAGCATGAATAAATTAACTTATTCGAGCTCAAAGAGGGAATAATGTCATGGTGAATTAAGATGTGTATATGTTAGTAATTTTGTATTTTTTAATGCATACACACGTTAAATAGCATTTGAAATTAGGGGAAAGCAGTCTGCTAGCTGAGATCTCTGCTGTGAGCTACCAGTCAAAGTGTAGACATGAGTACAATGAATGATTTTGCTGCATTTGAGAGGGGAACAATTTCTTGCATTTTTATGTGACTGGTACTGGAGATACATTATTCCCAAGGCATGGATGTGTAGACACAGATGTGAAAATCTCTTAACTTCCAACCAAACTTTTCCAGATCTTATCGCTATAATTTATCCTTTACTCTCTGTGGACTAGAAAAATGTCTTCTTTCACATAACTTTATACATTGGAGGGAAAGGAAAGTTCTGTTCTACCACATGGTGAGTGTTGAAGATCGGATACTGTTGGCTTTAACACGCTGACTTTTGTAGTTGCCTGTAAAAACTCTAGAGTTTCAGAAGGGGAGTGAAAAAACAGAATTCACCTCTCCACAAAGAAGAAAAGTTCCCATTGTCCCTTAATTCCAGCACTAGAAAGTGCAAGTGGGCAGGAGCAGATAATTTTCTGGAGGGGAACATCTATACATGGGTCTGTGTATGTGTGCATCGGGCAGCAGTAAATCACAAAGGAATATGTTTGCTTTGTATGGAGATTGTTTTATCCTTCTTAAAGCTACTATTTATATAACCTTTAACCAAACAGAGAGTAGCCAAAGTATTTCTGGGAGGGAGAGCTGTTTTTCTGGCCGGGGTGGGCAGCAGCTCCATCCCCTCCCCTCGCGCTGTGCGGGAACTCACCACGTTGACACGCAGACAATTTGCCAGAGATTATTCCCCCCCTCGCCCAAGTGAGAGCTCAAAATAGATCTCTGTCACATTAGGTGTCATTAAAATAGAGCTTGTGATAACTAAATAATAAATTTAGTGGTACCTAATTACTTTCAGGAGATGTTGACACAGTTGCCGGAGACGACTGTCGTGGGGAGCCCTTGGAAGGAGCAGAGACTGTCTGTGTTAGCAGGAGGCTTTTTGCCCTTTTAGTGGAAACCAAAGGACAACAGTCATTATACGATCCTGTACTTTAAGTATTTTCATAATCCAACATAAATTGGCCCACCCAAGGATTATGTCTGTCTTATAAGGATGTGTTTATATAGTCATTGGGTGAAAGATTGCAGAAGTTGAACCGCTAGTTTTGAAAGTCGAGCCAGACCAGGAAAAATCAGGATACAATTTGGCACTTATGGAGACTAAATGATTTCCTTTTTAGCTGCTGATTTCTACTGGGAAATGTATCCTTGGACTGAAAATTGCATCCGGAAAAATGTTTATGTAGTGTTTTTCAAATGACTGATTATTCCTCTAACCTTTAACACGCACTGTGTGTGATTTTCTTCCTTATTAACTCTTTCACAACCAAAGGGATGATTTCCTTCACTGTAAATAGAATTAAGTATGTATTTCAACTCCTGCAATATTTTAATGCTGTAATAACACAGCGAAAGACAAGCTGGGGATTTTGTTGAGTCAGTAACA
The DNA here is from genome assembly GCA_035041135.1 of Platyrinchus mystaceus. Taxonomy (NCBI): domain Eukaryota; kingdom Metazoa; phylum Chordata; class Aves; order Passeriformes; family Tyrannidae; genus Platyrinchus; species Platyrinchus mystaceus. The sequence continues at coordinate 2,253,554 of JAWWLV010000053.1, forward strand.
CAGGGAAATCCAGCTCATCTTGAGTCAGACTCTCCTGGAAGAGGAATACCCTGCTTTGACAGGGAGGCAGGCAGAGCACATGAACTTTTTGTCCTGATCACTGCAGAGAAGGAGAACAAAAATGTTCCTAGCATACCACTAGATGCAGTTTTCTGCCAGCCAGGGGAGACTTCCCCAAGGCATGTGGCTGAGGTAGAGGGACCGTGCTGCCAACTACTGGCTATTACTTGCTGCTGAATATAGTGAATTACTTCACTGTGGGCTTAGGGTTTGTCTGCAGGGGAATTGATTAGTGCAGCTAGAACAGAACCAGGAGTTTTAGAGACATCCACAGATGCTCTGTCTGGAGCTAAAATGTTTTCAGTGGTGGTGTTCTCACACAAAGACACACCATAACTCGCTATGATCACATCACCAGTATCCTGGTGTAGAACAGCCACACGGGGTGTCTTTCCTTGCATCCAGAATGCTCTGGATGCAGGATGGGAGTTGGGTTTCAGAGCAGCAGCCTGACCTTGCTCCCCTTTGGCTGAGGCGACCGTGTAAACACGACAGGGTGGGACTGAGCCTTTAAAAGGCATCTCCAGTGATCCTGCGTGGAGTGGATCCCACGCTGACAAGTGGGGCTGGAACCAGAGCTTCCATTCTGGCAGAGCTGTCTGTAAATTATGGTTGGTGTTTTCTTGTGTAGAAACACGTCAAAGTTTAAGGTTGATCCGTTGGGTTCCTGTAAAAAGCATCACCCAGCCCATCACGAGTCTGTAAAAATTGCTTGGGCGGAAAAGGTGACAGAAGAAAAGCACAGCGAGGACGGT
>JAWWLV010000053.1:2254468-2292659 GCA_035041135.1 Platyrinchus mystaceus
ATCACCCAGCCCATCACGAGTCTGTAAAAATTGCTTGGGCGGAAAAGGTGACAGAAGAAAAGCACAGCGAGGACGGTTTTATAATTTCAATTAATCCTGATGGTCTGGTCCAGAAGGACAGGTCTGTGCCCTGTGAGGGGAAGCAGAGTTGGAAAGAAATGGAATTCCAGCCCTGCCAATCCTGATGGATTCATGCAAAGATGTTCAGTGCTCCACAGCTCCCCGGGGCCCCGCAGCGTTCGTGCTCCACGGGGGGATCTGTCTGTCCTTCTGGCATCAGCTGGGGATTAGCTGCTGAAAAACAAAGGCTGAGATTCCTTGTGGCAGCAGCGTGGGTCATTCTTGGCGTGGTGGGATGAGGGGAAGTGCCTGGCAGCTGCTCCTCTCTTTCATCTCTTCTTCCAACTCTTTTTTGATGGTTTTCTCCTGCAAAGTTTGGGGTTTGTGCAGGAAGGTTTGTGTTTATGAGCAAAGAGAGGATGCAGCCCTGCTTACCTCAGATAGCTTTTCCCAGGAGCAATTCCCAGGCAGTCTCGTGCATTTGAGGCCGTAATGGGTTTAGGAAATTCACAGAATGTTAACAGTCAAACGGCTTTTAACCACCTATGGATGGAGTGAAATTTGGCAGATGACAGAGGAACCTCACGTTTTATTTCTGAAGTCTAAATAGCTTGTCAGCCATGCAGAGCCTCTTGAATTTATGAGATCTGAATGTTGGGGTTTGAGTTCTGTGTTTTTGGGTTTTTTTTTTTTTCATGTGGAACCCAGCAGAGCCTCTGACGGAAACTGTTGACCCTTCCTTGTGCTGTTTCTTTACTGTCTCGTCAAACATCTGGAAAACAGCGTGTTTGCAGTCATTTCACAACATAATTTTGCATTTACATCATGTGTTATCTGGTAAAAGTTTTCTTGTTTTTTCAAGGAGGGGGAGGGAAATAAAGAAAAGAAGGGCAGGGAGACATCAGCGAGTCGAAGGCTGCCGTGAGGTCAAGTGGTGACGGTGGGCGCCGCCTGCCCCCAACATGTGTGCAGCTCCGAAAAGCCGAGGCAGTTCCCAAAAATTTGGTAACCATTAGAGCACTTCCTAAGTCAGTTCCGGATGTCAGGCCCGGGCTGGAGGGGGAAGGGGCAGGGATTTGAGCCTGGCAGCTGAGGAGGCCGAGCTGCACATCACGCAAGGCTGAGCGAGACAGGAAAGGGCTGTTTGGGGAGAGGATCAGGAGATCAGCAGAGGAGCTGCGAACCCGCCGTGCGACCCAGGGCAGGGAGCGCCGCCCCAGCCACCTGAGGGCTCAGGGATAAGAAAGGAAATTAAAGGATCATTTAAGTGGAGTGGGACCAGACAACTTAAATGACAATTTTCATCTTTGAGAAGGGAACAGTGGAGTATATTGAATTCTTTGAAGTAACGGAGCGCGGTTGATGGAGAGAATATTTTCGTTACATTCCACGCTCTGGTTTAGCAGCTCCTCGAATGTAACCCATCTCTAACTCTCCTAAACCACCTATTTATAGCACTCAAAAGGGCTAGAGACTTTAGAGCAGAGTTTGGACTAAGGCTATAGACTTTAGAGCAGAGTTTAGACTAAAGCTAGAGACTTCAGAGCAGAGTTTATCAAACTGAATACTCCGTGCTCCTTCTAATGATCTGAAATTAGCTACCTGGATAACTTCTAAATCCAAATGAGTATTAATTAGTAAGCCTGATTAGCAGATTATTTACTTGTATTTTGATTCCATAGTAAATATTTTTGTGTTGCTCGTGGTAACCCCTGTAATTGTGATAAACCTGAGTATGAGCCTCAGACTCTCCAGAAGTTCACGATGAGTTCATAGCAGAGGTTGTCTCTTCTTGCTTCCCCCCCTTCAGGATCAGACCTTTGGGCAGAAGCTGCTCCATCCCAGTGCTGCTCTCTGCTGCTTTGGGATTAGTTTGGCAGAGGTCAGGCACGAGGTCCTGCCACTCCAGGTCCTGAGGAAGCCTCTTAATACCCTGACAGAGACCCTCTGCTATTGGGGCACTTGCAAAGAGGCAAAATCATCCTGTCTTAAATTAAGTCAGTGCTAAACCCAGAATCCAAAACCAGTGTTGTGTGAGGCTCAGAAGCTGACTTGACTATGGCTGTACCTCCCACCAGGGAAATACCAGTGGAGCACATGCAAGACCTCAAAATTTGGGGCATGTAGAAAGCACTTTCACGTGCCTTCCTTCACCTCCCAGCTCTAAGTGAATCCATTCTGCAGTTTATATGGTCCAAAACTTCAAGGAAAAGAAAGCAGATGACAGTAAATAGCTCTGGTTTGTTGGTTTAGGAAGGTAAAAGGTTTTTCTACAGTAATGCTGAATTTCAGGGCTGGAGTCAGCTCTGGATGTGATTCCTGGGACCTTCCTGAGCTTTGGAAGTGGAAGGTTCTTCCTTTCCTGTGATCTTTCCATGTGTGGCCATAATCACTTTATCTCCATGGGCCAGGTTTCCAGGTACCATAGAGATGAGTCTTAACAGGGGGGGGAAAACCATGGCTGGCTGCAATTGTGGTTTTGGAAAAGCTTGCTCTGGGATTTTTGTTTAACAGCTGTTGGATGGGAGGGTGCTGAGGTTGCTGATTTGGGTGCCAGTGCTCCGTAGGGTTGTTTCAGTGGTACTGGCTCTGACTGGGGGGAAAGGCAGGAGGGCCTGGGTGTGCACACAGCTTTTTTCTGTGATGTGCTTGGCAAGAATTGGTGCAGACTTGGGAAGTTGGACAATTTTAAGGAATAAGAACAACTGTAGAATATTGTTTCTGCAGTTGGAGGATCGTGCAGTAGTTTTAAGGGGATCACATGGAGGGAGATGGGCCTGAGCACAGACAACCTGTGCAGATATTTTCCTTTCAAGATGACATCTGTTTGGTTGTGTTTATAAATAACCTTTGAAAACAGGAGAAATGAACAGAATACTTTCTTCCTCCATTGCAGTGATACAGGAGGTGTCTTGGGAATGTGTTATCTTCTATCCATTTCCCTTCCCTCCTCCTCTCCGCTTTCATTGTATACTGATTTTTTTCCTCTACACATTGTAGGACAGCACCACAAGGTATCCATTACCAAGTTTGTTTCCCTGAATGCTTTCTAGTAGGAGGCACAAGTGCAACACACTGAATTAGTGGAACCAAGCTCAAGGGTGAGAGCTCATCCCCTGTTTATCAATAAAGTCCCTTTATGCAGTGAGAACAATCTGTGCGCAAGAGGCTTTTAAATAATATCTCCGAGTGCGAGTCCTGCTGAGCCTGGAAGGTAGAGATGGTTCACTGGGTTATTATTTTGATGTAGGCCGCTCTTCCTTGAGGCCACTGAGCCTTCAGGTTGCTCCAAGCCTTTAGTGGTCTGCACTTCTCTGTTATTCTTTCCCTGAGAGTGCTGATTAGTGACTTGCGGTGTGGATGCTGATTTATCGCAGCCGAGAGTCGCCCCTTGGGGGCTGAGCAGAAACACTCACGAAGGAGCCCTGATTAAAAAGAGTGGTAATGAAGACAAATGTTTCGGAGGGAGTCAAGAGCAAACCAGGCCTTGGCATTCCCACTGCTCCTCTGAGCTTTTGGAGAGGAGGTAACAGTGGCCAAAGGAAATATTTCCCCCTTGTTGTTTATTTCTCATGGCACTGGAAAAATTTTTCTTTTCCTCCTGGGTGTTCTAACTCTCACTTGTTAACTGCTTTTCATGCAGGGTTGCAATTAACCCTTGGCAGATACTTACCATGTTCCCTTTATATTCACTCTATACATAAAGAAGTTTTTATGTTTTGACCTGTTAACCATTTTAAGATTCTTTAAACTTGACAGTTTCATCTAATTTCTCACGTCATTAAATCGTACTTTATTTTCCAACAGTCCATTCACAGGAGGTTTGGTGTTTGTTTGATATCTTTAATCATCTTTTTTTTCCTCACTGCCCTTTTGAATAAGGAAAAGCAATGACAAAAAGTAGTGCTTACAACCGGGTCTTAAATCACAGAGAGGTCAGAAAGTTCCTATCTCGTGTTGGACTTGTAACAGATCTCAAGAGCACGTTGGTAGGTTCTGGATGGTCTGACACTCCAAACACAGCTAAATGTAATGGTTTCACCCTGTTGTAGTTTTTCTTGAATTCTGTGGGTTTTTCATTTTTAAAGACCAGCCTGGGCTGTAATTGGTGTATGAACCAAAGGCTGAGGACGTGGAAAAACACGTCCTGCCTTTATTGGTCTTTGCCTTCCGCATGCAGGGATTAGATGGGCCTGTTAAAATCCAGCACAGCCCCCAAGGATCCTCCACTGCTGCCAGCACAGTGTGGCCTGTTCATCCCTTCTTTCTGAGCTTAGTTATCCAAAGCAACAGGCCAAACCAAAAGGAAAGTGCAGTTGGGAAACTTTGCTGTGATCTGTGTCTCAGAGGGGGAAATCTGATGCCCAGCCCAGAGATGGGAGCACTGGTGAATGTGGGCACTGCTCCTGTGCCATCCTGGCAGTCATTGCTCCCTTTGGGAATGGAGAGTTGGACACTTCCTGATCAGTGAGAATTTCTGGATGGCTCTTTTCATTCAGTGAGATTTTCAGGGTATTTTCCAAATGTTAATTAACTTTCTCATGAGATTTTAGCTCATGCTTTGCTTTAGAACAACATTCTGACCTATCATGCAGAAAGGTTCTTCTTCCTAAAATAGTGTGATAAAGAAACAGTTCATCCCAGAGAAGAACAGGGAGCAGGGCTTTCTCTGATTGACTGGACTCGTTCATGATGCACCCAAAAGGTCAAAGACTGTTTTGAGAAAGTATTTTAAAGGATGGGTCTGTGTTTTCTCTCTGTCTGGGAAGCTACTTACAACTTCCATAGTAGTTCTTGCAGCATTAAATAAACTTACCGTACATCTAAGGCAGCTATTTAATCAGTCTCACACTGATTCTAATTCTAATACTTCCAAAGTATTAGAATTGTAAACGTTGTCCATCACTGAGTTTGAGAAAGAAAGCAAAAATTAATGTTCTTTAATATCATTTTGTCAAAGTGGATTATTTTGTGTGGTAGTGCCATAGAATGAAGCAGCACTGGGGACCCTGAACTTCGTGATGGGTGAAAGGTTGTGGTTTGGTGGCAGCTTTGAAACTTTTCTTTAAACTTGGAAAATCCAGATGAACTGGCTGAGGAGTCTCAAAGGCTTGTGAAATTTTTAGAAGTGGCTTTTGAAAGTTATTTTTTTGAAAGCGCCCACTTGGGTTTTAGTTCCCTGTGAGCTCCTCTACGTTCACTCCATGATTGCCCAGGGTTCAGGAAATGCTGATTACCTATTTCTAAGTGAAAAGTCATGTGAGGTTTGTTTTTTTTTGAGTGTACAGGGAAGCTACATCTCGTTAGTAACAGTGTCTGGGCCGTGAAGAGATCACAGCAACTGGTGGAGGCTCAGTGGCACCAGCCTTTGTCTCTGAGCCACTGCACTGGTCCGAATTTTGGAAATTTTTAGGTTTAGATCTGATTAACTTGTGGGTGTTGGAGAGTTAGTTTGAGGCTGGCATTGCTGCACTAGTCAGCTTGCATCACCATCAGCTGCCCACTAATTATCAGGAAATTTATAGCTGCATTAGGTAAATGTCACTTCACTGCAGTGGCCTGGAATAAGAGCGTTTTCTGCTCTGAATTAGCACCATGGGCACGTCTCAGTGAGGGGCTACCCAAGCAAGAGAAGGGCTTGATTTATGCACAGGCATATTAGGGTTTGAAGAAAGGGTAGCTGAGAGATGCTGCGTTGCTTTTTTGAACCGTGACATCTCCCCCTCGTAAATGTGTGTTTGTTTATTCATTAGGGCGTAATCACATGTCAAGTGTTTAAAAAGAATATTTGCTAATTCCAGAGTGGAGCTGCGTTCAGCAACATGAGGTTCTGGGTGTGCTCCATCTGCACGAGCTTCACAGGGATAATCCAGAGCAAGGATGGCTTGGTCTGTGTTCCTTTTGGTGACATTCAGTGTCAGGCAATGTGATACTTCTGCAGATCTAAACAACTATTCTCCAGTGTTGCAGAATTAAATAATATCCCCTGGATTCTTATTTCTGAGTTATCAGTTATCACTGAGTCAAGTTCTCCGTTCTGAAGCACAGGCCTGCCTTGGAAAAAGCTGAAGGATCTCACAACCCTAAAGGCTCAAGATAAAAGAAACTTGAACATTAAATATACATATATACATAAAAAACCCTCACCTTCATTCTTCATGCACTGGAAATAAGGTCCCCAACCCTTCCCAGAAGACCACTGTAGAATTCATGGTGCTTCAGAACGTTGCCAGAGCATCCACTATGAATTCTTCATAAATACCAGGGTGAATGATGGCTGTGAATGACTTCTCAGCAGTTCCAACACATTGTAAAAATAGAAGGCTCCTTAAGAAATGCTGGCTAAATTCTATACAAACTTATCCTCTGCATCTGTTTTGAGGAACTGAATAGCTTCAGTGGTCCTCTTGCATTTTCCTACCGTCAAATCAACTGCAAACTTATGAAAGTGTAAATTTTTCAGATAACTTCCAAAGTGATGATTTTTAGAAAATCATAAAGAGAATCTTTGAACTTCCCTTTTTACAGTGTTGTTTGCTTGCCTGCTTTATAACAAATAACATGCAAGTGGGCAGAAGAGCCTGGAATTAGGGTTCTTTCATATTGGTTTGAGTTGTCCTCCCAAAACACCTCTTTAACTATGGCTCACAAATCATGGGATCATTGCATATTTCTGACTGGGTTTAGATATCCTCCTAAAACACTTCCTTAATTATGTGTCCTTTCACAAACCTCAGAATCACAGAATTACTAAGGTTGGAAAGACCTTTAAGACGACCAAGTCCAACCCAGAGGCACCACCAAGTTCACCACTAAACCTTGTCCTCCACTGCCACATCCACACGTTTTTTGAACACTTCCATGGGTGGTGATTCCCCTCCTTCCCTGGGGGTTCTAATGCTTTACAACCCCTTCCATGAAAAAAAAAATAATTTCTGAATATCTAATCTAAATCTTCCATGGCTGTAAAGCAAAAAAAAACCCCAAAATTGGAGGCAAAGCATCACTTTCTTTCTGCTCTGTGCCCCAATGCACCTCCTTGATTTCTGGATGTTTGTGGATGCAGGAAGGGCACCCACCACCCACTGCTGTGCCACAGGAGAGTCACTGGAGTTAATTAGGGACTAGAAGAGATTTAAAGAAAGTCACTGTCCAGTACTGAGCACTTGCCTTCCCTTCTGTTTTCACTCTTTGCTGCTTTTATGGTTCAAAGTGCTGCAGATCAGACAAAGCCTTTGGATGCTGCATTCAGGAGGCCTTTCTTCTGCGTCAGTAACACGAGCACTGGCACAGGCCAACCAACCACTTACTTCAAAAGGCTCTTTTTATTAGATAAGAGCAGATACTTACACACCACCGTCAGAGGAATATCATTTTTACAAAAGACAATTCTGCCTGCAGCTCTGTTTCAAGGTTGTATTGAAGTTGCTTCCCTTTGTTCTTCATAAGATGCAAACACCACCCCCCCCACCTCCCCCCCCCTTCTGCCAGACCTCCCAGTTGCAGCATGCAAGGGAAGGGTTGAAATCCTGCAAGTAAATTCAGCCTTGAACAGGTTTACTGCAGGCATTAAACCTGTCCTGGGAGAGAGGACTTCATCTCTTCCCCCAGCACAGTTCATGGTGTCGAGTTCTTCCCGGTGCGTCCAGCAGGGAAACAGGGATTGCTTTGGGGTTTATGTATCGTGTGTCTCGGTGTTTAATCACCCTGTCTGATGTGAGGGATGATTATTTTACCTGGGAATTTTGAATTTGACTCAGGTGGAGCAAGATCAAGCCATAAAAGCAGACCTCGGTCAGCTGGACGTCGTAAGCAGGTTTATGTTAACGTACCAAACACGGTTCTGGGGCTCTGTGATTCCAAGTCTGACTTGCTCGGGGTGGTTTGCTCCAAAAAGCAGCTGGGGGAAACTCTGTTCTCCCCTGCAAAGTTGCATTTAGGTGTTTGTACCTGATCACTCAGTTTTCATAATGGAATTTCCTTTGATTTACCGTGGTACCAGTCAGATGTTAAGGGATTGGTAAGAACTAAATATGAATCTGCTGTTTCTCTGCTCATTAGTGCTTGACTAATCAAAGTTTTACCTCCGTGCCATGTGCAAAAGAAGTTCTTTTTCCTGGCTGGAGAAGTGCTTGGTTCATGGCAGAGTTGAAATTCCCTTGTTGTAAATGGGTATCTTCAATCCTATCCATCCCAAAATACTTGGAGTTTTTGCTCAAGGTATTATTTCACTGTTTAAAGCCAGTATTTTAAAGGGCCTTGAAGCCTTTGCATGAAAAGACAAAAGAACTGAAATAAATCCTACAGTGGCCTGGATTGGAAGGGATCTTAGAGCTCATCCAGTCCCACCCCGTGCCACGGGCAGGGACACCTTCCACTAGCCCAGGTTGCTCCAAGCCCCCTTCAACTTGCCTGGTGCAGTAAATAAATTACTATTTAGTAGATAAACTGCACCTCCCTGTTTAGTAAATAGGATCTATTTGGATAATTTGTGCTCACCAAAGTCTAAATTGCTGCTCTGAATGCTGATAGATCTCCCCCCACAACTTGGCAAAAGGAATTGTGTAAATCCTGCAGCCTTTGCAATCAGCTGAGAAGGTTTGGAGCAGTTCCTTCAGCACCAGCTGATGTTTTAGGGCCTTGCCTTGGCCATTAGCAATATGGGTTGTGAGAAGACGAGTTTTTAATCTCTCCCTCATATTTTATAGTATATTTGGGATTCATGGTGATTCTAAGCTTTGGGGTTCGGAAAACAGTCAGCAAAGTAGATTTGCTGACAAAATTTACCATTCCCAGGCACTAGTGATGACCTGTCCAAGGATGACTCTTCCCTCGTGGTTCTCCCTCCCCATAGCCCTGAGCTTGCCCCATCTGAGGGCTGCATCAGATTCTTTTCCAACAGAGACCATTCCCTGCTCCAGAAGTGAAAACATTCCCGAGATGGCAAATGGTTTGGAAGGTTTGCTTCAAAAGATGCCCAATTACTGCATGTATTTATAGCCCTCGTTGTAAATGCCTGTCTCCAGGGAAACAGGGAAGCACAGGGCAAGTGCTGGGAGAGGGAGACGTGGCTCCTGTGTGGATATGGGAAGGGAATAAGCCTTGGAGCCCCTTCATGCTGGAGTTTTGGGGGCTGGTTAATGTTCTGTAAGCTGGGCAGGTTGCTTTTCTGGAGTGTGTTGTGGATGGCCCTGTAACAGTGCAGGGTTTCTCATCTGCAATAGTAAATTAATAAACAGCCAGACTGTTCTGGCATCAAACTTTTATACTTGTGCTTTTCTATAAGAAATGACCTTATGTAATTAGGTACATTACAGTCGTATGAATTTATAATAAATATATAGATATGATGGGGCACTGGATACTGCACCATGTGAAATCTTATTATGTTCTAATTTGGAAGGGTTCTGACAGACACTGGCTGGGTAAAAGACACGTTTTCCTCTAAATTTAACCTGATTGATCATTTTGCAAATGTGTTATTGCTTTGATGCAAATAGAATTCCAGGATGGATGAACGAACTCCTCATGCGCCACAAGCACAGTTCTGATGGCGGTGATTTATTGCTGCCTTTTACCATGTTTCCTACAGAGCTGCTCAGAATTAAACATGGTGCTTTAAAAAGACTTGGTACAGTGATCCCAGAACATACATAATTTTAAGCAACTTTACTGACAATTGCTTTTTTATGGGCCTTGATGGAAGTGAATGACAATCTTCACGTTCCCCGGAGGAGCGTCTGTCTTGGCAGACAGAGACACTGTCGTGGTTTTATTCAGGATCTAAGTACAACCTCCCGATTTGGGACTAGTCAGGAAGGTTGAGGTGTGGAGCAAGGATGTGGCAGCTGTCCCCTGGGAGGGCTGGTGACATTGGAGCCTGTCTTAGGCCATTTGTGTTGGATTTGGTGGGATCCTCAGGACTTACCCGAGGTGCTGGGGAGTGGAGCCCCCAGTACACTTCCTCCCCCCCCCCCCAGCTCTTAAATCCTCATTAACCAGCTGACAACATGAAAGCAAGACACAGGACACTTGTATTTGAAGTTTTGGGCACTGTTGAGTGAGTCAGCAAGGAGGGAGCCAACCCTTCCCCAAGTGTCCCAGCCTCCCCTGTTTCTCAGGCTGGTGCTGGAGCAGTTCCTGCTCCACAGGACAGCTCGTTGAATGCAAATAATGAATGTTAATCCAGCCTCATTGTTCCAGGGTCAAACACCAGAAAAAAAGAGCTCAGGCAGGGTGACAGTGTGGTAAATCGTGTTTGTTTGCTTTGTGCATTAGGTTGGGCTCAGCCTCTCTTTTTGGAGCCATCGTTTCAGCGTGTGCTTTTCATTCCCTGCTCAAGTGTGTGTCAGGGAGCAGCATTCCAGCTGGGTTCACTCTTCCTCCCGAGGTGAGGACTTCTGTCCTCTATTTGTTGTTATGCAATACTGTGCTGCTTTCAGTGATGAAGAGGGGGAAAAAGATTGTCTGCCAATAGGGCTGTGATATTTGGATGATTTATCTCATTCCTCTTCTGAGTAACCTAACTTTGACATTATTCGTGAACTCCGAGCCTTGCTTGCGTTGTTCTTGCTAGTAGAAAACATAGCAAGGATGTAGTGGGTAATTGAACCCAGATGCACCGAAGGCTGCTCAGCCAGACTGTTATTTTAGCCTACACTAGTAGGTTTTTAATACGAGTTTGACCTTACTTTGAAACATTCTCAAAATACCATACTTTAATATCAATTTATACCCTCCCGCTTCGAGACGGGGCAGAGCCGTTCGCACAAGTAATGAAACACTTTCTACCTGTTAATGCAGGAGATACAGAGAGAGTTTGGGAGTTAATTTATGTATCTGAGGGACAAGCTTTACATGCTGCCTGTCTAATTGGAGCGTTATCGTGTGCCTGGGGTTGGGATCGTGACCATCAGGGAAAGCCGATCCCTGGGCTTTCCCTGTGCCACAGGGCTGTGCCTGCTCCCTGCACGTTGGCCAGGGAGGCTGTAGGTGCTCACTGATAGGAAGATTTACCCCCAGTCCATGTCAGTAAGTTATTAAGCAGGGTTTAATAGCCACGGTACAAATTCATCTTAATTATTTTTAATGGGAGGGGAAACGTTTCGTGTCCGTTGCCGTGTGAGGTTAAGCTGCATTAAACAGCTTAGAAATGCATTCCTGCTTTAAAAAAAGGAAAAAAAACCCAACAAACCCAAACCAACCCAGAAGGTTCCTCTGCCAGAATGGTAGTTGGATTTTGACATACATGTAATGTACTTTCCATATCCACTCTGTGTTTTCCTAAAGGAGGAGCTGCTGATGGCAGGACGGAGCAGAGCCGTGTTTCCCTCCTCAATACAGGCTTTGTCAGTAACAACTGAGCACAAAAAACCTTATGTATAATTAAATTTCCTGTGAAGATAGCATACCTTTTTCTGCTTAAACAGAACTGGGTTTCATTCATTATTGCTCCTCTCAGGTGGAACTGAGGTTGCTACCTTTCTAACGTGTCTGAGTAATTATTCTTTAACAAAGAATAATAAAGGAATTAAAGTTTTGTGGTTTTACATCAACAGCTTGAAGTAAAGTAACACTGAAACAAGATTTTGTGGTAGATGTGGAAGTTAAATACTTAACTTGATTAATTTTTTTTTCAATTTCACTCTAATTTGGGGTTAATTCTTGTAACTGCTCGTGGTGAAACAGAGAAGGGATATTTAAGGGCTACTGAAAGCCAGTGGGTTGGAGTTATTTTAAATTATTCTCGAGGTACTGCTGTGCCCCCTCAGTGTCCTTCAGCTGACGTGGTGCTGCCTTCCCTTCCCAGCCCTGGTCCAGTGCTCGGTGTAAAAACCGAAGCTTTAATCGCAGTGGTGGTGGCAAACGGCTTTAAACCTGTTTGGCTCTGGGCACTGCAGCTTAAAACATAGAAAGCTAGAAATTAAAAATGGGTTAGTGTTTTTCTTTCTGTTCTCTTATCAGAAATGTTCACTCAGACTATAACAACTGTTAGAACAAGATAACAACTTCAGGCCAGCTGTCAAATGTTTACCATTATCAAACCTCTCCCTAGGGTAAGATGCGACTTTGGCTCGCCTCACCGGCAGTAATTTAATTTTTCCTTCGTTCTGACTCGGAAATGGCAGCATTTTTCAAAGCTTCCTCCCACTGATGGCTGAAATTTTCCTTGTGAAATGATTTCCACCAGTCTTGAATCTTTCTTGCTTCTGCCGTCTTCACCTTTCCTGATGGTTCTGCAACTCATCACCAGCTATGCGAACTGACAGTTCACATCCTGGGGCAGCAGCCGGGGCTGGCCTGCAGAAAGGAGCAGCCTGACCAAATTTACGCTCACAAGATCTCTTAATTCACAAAAGCATTTGCTCTAGTTCCTGCTCTCTGCTGCAGGGGCTTTTGGGGGGGAGCGGGAGCGGTCGGAGGGGAGAGAGGCACTCTTCACACTCTGCTGAGTCCACAGCCTTCCGAGATGGAAAACAGACGGAAAGAGACATTTCCAGCCATCTTGCTGATCTGTGCAGGGGTTCACTGAACTGTGCAGCATAGCACCAGACCCATGTATCATTTAATGTGCTAATTTCTTCTTTCTTTCATTCCGTTTTTTTTTTTTTTTTGTGAGTGAAGCAGTTTCTCATTTTGTTGACAAGCATATTAAAATTAAAAGTGGAAACAGTTAAAAGAGAACCTAAAATGTAAACTCAATACCCACTGGTTCCTTCCTCCTTTGACATTGGAGCTAGGGAGAGATCTGCTTAGTTTTGAAAAGCCTCTGACAAATGAGAATAGTCAGAATAAGTTTTCTATTTGGTCTGAACTGCACGGAACATCGTGATTATTTTTTTTTTTCTCCCCTCCCTCACAAGCTGAAACACATGCCATATGCTTGCCCAAATGCTTCCCCTCCTTGCACTGCAAGACAGATACAAAACTTTTGTTCCACTCTTTCCCTAGACAAGGATTTTGTTCCTTCTCCCACCCAGGGCAGTTTGCAGCCAGAGAAAAGCGATGCTTCCTCCGGCCCGGCCGGGTGTGCTCATTCCATACCCAGAAGTCATTCAAACATGTTTTTTGGGGGGGGGATTTTTTTGGCTCTCCAAAGAATAACCCATTTTACATTTTTGTGATTTACTTTGGAGTAAAAAAAAAAAAAAAGTGCTATAATACCAGAATGTAAATGTGGGGAGGGGGAAAACAACATTCCAAGTAATCTGATCGCACTCCTGTAGTATTTGCTTTTGGTACTTTCCTATCATTAACTATCCAGTTGCTTAAGGAGCAGCTGCACAATCTGGTAAATTAATATATGTTGTAGTCAAAAGTTTACACAGAAGGAAAAGTTAACTTGGTTTGTACTGACACAGATCCTGATCCCGCTAACTGGTATTTTAATTGAAGGTGGAGGGATCTTTCTTTAAGCTCTTTTTTTATGTGCAAAGTAGTCCTGTCTCTCAGTAGTGGTGGGGTTTTAAAAAATAAATATATATATATATATTTCTAATGGCATCTAATGTCCTCAGCATTAACTCTACTTGCATGCTCTGTTTTTGGAGCTTTTTAGGCATTGTGAGAAATATATGAGAGATTTGCAAACAGGGGCAAGGAGGGGTCAGATGTATCAAATCCATGGATTCTAGCAAGCACAGACCCTGCCTTAGACATGTGAATTAATAGGAGAGCTTCCTCCTGCACAGACTTGGAGGAGCACAAACTGGTGGTGACTGGTCGAGGTATTTGTCATCTTAATAAACTGACAACATGGAAAAATAAACACCAATCTTATCAGTCCGCCTTTTTTTTTTTTTTTTGGTTGGGGATGAAAGTGTTTGAAGAAAAAATCATAAAGGAATCCATGGTAGCTCAAGGAGGTTAAACTCAACAGTTGTTTCCTTTGAAGTGTATGACCACGAGGTTAATTGCCAAAACTGCTCGTGGAAAAGGTGGTAACAATTTAACAAGACTGTACAACTGCAGCGACTCAGATGAATATCAGGTGTTTGCAGACGGCTCGGTTGGGCTTTGGGGTTGGGGTTGGTTTTTTTTTTTTTTTTACCTTTTGCCTAACAGGAAAAAGGGGAGAAAAAACCAGAATGAGAACCAGGGGAGCGAGAGGGAGAAGAAAAGCCCGACTAAACAGCCAATAATTCCTTGTTTGCTTTGCCAATGAGGCTGTAATTGGGCGGGAGGGCGAGGGGAGCCCGTGGATTGGCGGCTCCGTTCCTCGGGACACGCGGTCGGTGGAGCTTTTCCCTTCTCTGGGCTCGGGTTTATTAATCCCAGCAAGGGGTTTACAGTTCGAGGCACTGGGGTTTGTATTTTGGTTGATTCCAGAACTTATTCCTCCAGCTCTGGATCGGGAGGTTCATTTGTCCCCTCCTGAAGCTGCTGTACTTCCACATCTTTCTTAATTTAGTGGGAACAAAGTCTTTAAGCACAGAATTCCCTGAAGCCCTGCAAGAAACCCAATTAGGTCAATGCAATATCATAATTGGGAAGCTGAAATCCCTTACCATTAGTTACAGTGGGTAAACAGAGATGCAGTAGTGTGATATAAACAGAAGGAGAAGAAATTCTTTTCATGTTGCTTGGCACTTCCAGAGAGGGGAGAACCTTTATAATTTTTACAATATCATCAGGGTATTTTAATTTTGACATCTTTCTCAGGATTCAGCAGTGGGGGGTTTTTTTCCACTGTTGTATTTTATATCTATAGCCATTTGTGAAACTTGGAAAATGTGTACAAGGAGCAGCTTTTTCAAGCTATTTTCTCATGGACAAAGAGTTGGCAATGCCTGAGAACAAGGAGAAAAAAAAAATCTTTAAATTGTTAACTAAACTCTTTGAACCTCAAAGAAAGATTGTTTATGATGGAAAGCTTGCTCACCACTCACAAATCCCTATTCACATGGATTTCTCTCTGTCAGATACCCTTAATGAACTGCAAGTTTTATTAACAGTAACTCCAATAATACTTTCATGGCTCGTTGTTCAACAGAGTGACCAGTAAAACATTGCAACCTTTGTAATCCAGCATCATTCCCTTGCTCAGCTGTAAAGCCAAAGCAGCAGCCTGGATCCTGAATTTAATGCCAACAGTAATTTTTCCTGTGTTGCTTTGCTGTTTACATGTTGTGTCTTAAAAGCAAAACCTCTCCTGGGAAGAATCCCCCCTTTGCAGCCCAGACCTCTGTGCTCCAGCTGGAGCATCCTGGGGTGCTGCTGGTCACCCCCCACAGCAGGCAGGAAATGTTCTGTGCTGGTGTCTGGGGTGTAACTCAGGAGATCACATCTCCTGGTCCCTGGGGAGGAACTGTGAATTTGAGTTGGGGTGGAATCCCCCAAATAGTGACACTCTCAAGGTACATCTTTTAACCTGTGGCTCAGTTTTATAAACAGAGCCACTGAGTGACAAAGTCAGTGGGAAGTGATTGCAGGTAGAGGGTGAGGGTTTAGAAACCTCTGGGTTCATCCTTTCCTGTGAGATCTAACTACAGAGAGGGCTCAACTGGCTGCCAAACACCTTTAGATCTGCTGGAGTGTCTTGTCTGTCACAAGCCATTTATGTTTTTACAATTCAATTATGACTCTTACACTGTTCTTGTGCCAGGGATGTTTCACAGGTGGCAGGAACCCCAGTTCCAACTCTCCAGAAGGTACCTGCCAGTCCTGCATTCTGATTAAACAGCTACAGCATTTATATAACACCATAAAGCATAACTCTGAGAGGGGGAGAAGAGCTCAGTTTACAAGGGTGAGATCTCTGCAATATTGATTTAGACTCTGCTCGTGAAGACAATGGCATGTTGAAAGGATGTGTGGCTTAATACAGATTGTATTTTTCTTATTTTTCAACCTGAGGTGGTCTCTGATGGTAACAGGTCAATGTGACTCAGCAGACAGAAAACCTTTGCCTTTTTGGGATGCCAAGCAAATCTCTGCTAGAGCAAAGAGAAGCCAACCCTCATTCAGTTTTAAACTTTAATAATATTCCTTCTTCATTACAAGAACACAAACTCACTGCAACAGGGGGGGAAGATATTCTTCAACATCATTTTTATTTATTAAAAAGAAAAAGGGAGGGGGGAGAAGAGAGAAAACCAGGCTTTGCAATCTGCATATGCAAATCCTGCCCTGTTCCTCCCAGACAGGAGGAAACTCTAACTCTCAATAGATATTTATTTTCTAAATTGGCGACAGACATGCGAGCGAGAACGTTCAAATGACTTCAGCTCTCCCTCTGCCTTCGTTGTGGCAGGAGAGCAGATCACATATGGCATTATGGAAATCACTAAATGAAAACCATATTGATCAGCATTGAGAACAAATGTAAAAAAGCTGGGCTGAAGGAGGAGAGGTGGAGAAGTATGTTCCTCTCTTCAACCAGATAGGCCCTCGTTAAGGCCTTTAATCATTTATTAATGTAAACTCCCTCCTTCCCTTTCCACTCAAATTACCTCAGCCATAGAGCATCCTGCTCCATTTATCTTTTAATGTTTCCTTTATTTAATTTATTTTTAAGCTATACATTATACTTTTATTACAAAATCAAGGTTTGTTGGGGTTTTTTTCTTCTTTTCTTTTCTAAAAGACAGTGTTGAGCAACTAAATCTGCTATAAATGCCCCTGCTTGAGCAGTGAGGGGCAGGAGCAGGAGCAGGACTGTTTTTTCCGTGGATGGCAGTGCCAGAGGACTGGCAGTGAAAAGGAGTGTGTGTTACAGAGCCTCCCCCACTTCACGCTGTTTGTAATTAAGGTTGTGTCAGCATTTCCATCATAAACCCTTGTTTACAGGGTTTATAATTCAGCTGTGAAAATTTGCTCCAGGCCAGATTTGACATACAAGGGTTCAACCTCACAGTAAAGGAGACTTTTACCCTCCCTCCCTCCTTCCCCCAAACTTAAAAGCTACTCAGTTCCAAAAGTATAAAGAGAAGAAAAGGTGTAGTGCCGGGGCTGGGGGGAAAATTGAATATATTAACCAAAAAAAAAAAAAAACATTGGGGCAATATACGTCTTAAAACTCCAGTGGAGAGCTGTGTGTGACTGGGCTGTGCCAGTTCTGGGGAAATGGGGGTTTTTTTTGGTCAGGCAGTGGATCACCAGAGCTTAACAGTCACTCATCAGAAGGCTCAGTGATGGACATCTCAATCCCAGTGTCTTCTTTCTCCAACGCTCTGTCCTTCTCTCATGGTTTAGTTTGCAATTTCCATGACAATAATTAGGGGGTTCTGCTCTGAAATTTGTGCTGGTTTACGCTCCCGGCAGAGCTCCCGCTGGCCCCTGGGGTATTTCCCAGTACCCTCTCAGCTGTGTAACCTAGGCTGTTCTTAGAGATAATAATATACTTCTTACTTGGAGTCTGCCTCTTTCCCACAGCAGAAACAGTTGCACTGGCATTTTTTTTTAAAAAAGCCAGATTTGTGTGTGTGTGTTTGGAGCAGTTGGGTGTCTGTCGCACGTTGATTTAAAAATAACCAACAACAATCGTGGAGAGCAGCCAGAATGGTCTCCCCATGCCCAACACAGATGAGGAAGGTGGGGATAAGCAGGAAGCTGCAACATTTGGGAGTCTTGGTGTGGGTCTGGCTCCGGCAGCCCCACGTGGATCCGGGCACGGCGCTCCAGGAAGAGCACGTCAGCCTGGGCTGGGAATTGCTGGGCTGCTGTCAGCTCTAGTTAAATCCTTATCATTGTAACGTTTTCATATTCTCTGTGATAACAGACTTCAAGTCTCAGTCGTGGAGATGGCTCCTGATTGATCTGGAATGATCCTGGCGTCGCACGCTGCGCCGTGGACGTCTCATTTATTTTAAGTGCTATTCCAGATTTTTTTTGTTGGGGTGTGTGGGGAGGGAACAATTCCTGTGGGGCAGCAAAGATACAGCGATGTATCTATAAAATATGTGTGTAAAATGCACTCTGTCCTTCCTCCTTCTTGCACACTCACCCACTTCCAACTTCTTTTCCTCTTTGACTCGCATTACAATCCTACTTTCCTCTCCCCGCTCTCGACATCAAACAGTATATAAATTACAGCCAGAGTGCTGTCTGTGGCAGACATACAGTCCTTGTTTGTGGCAGAAGAGCAGAGCATTAAACAGTGAGTGGACTATGCAGAGAGCTCTCTCTCTCCCTCGCCGTTCCCAGTGGGAGTGTTGTTTATAGAGCATTATAATTTATAACTGAGGAGAGTGGATTTAATTTCAGCGGAGGGGGCTCGCCAGCGGGGCGCCAGCCTGCAATCATATGAATCAGCAAGCTGCAAACTCTATTGAATGGAAAGTATTATCGCTGCCCACAAACGGACACTGTTTCTCCTTAAACAACTCCCTCGGTGCAGGAAGACGTTGTCTTCATTCATCTATTTTACATATCTACTCCTGGTTTAATTTTGCTGTTTCCTAAAAGTCTTGTCTTTTTTTTTTTTTTTGAAGGCATCTTTTTTTTGTGTTGCTGCCCGAACTTCCTGGTCTGACATTGGAAACTGATTATTGTCTGGATGTTGCTGATTTTGTAGCTCTTAAACTTGCCTTGGCTTTTTTAGCCTGTGTGTGTGTGTGTGTTTTGTTTTTGGTCTCTGAAATGCCATTTCCCTCTGATCCTGTGTACAAGCAACTTTTATGGGAACCGAAGTTAAACATGCAAACAAGAGGATGATAATCCATTAGCATTAATATTGTAAAATGGTAGTCAGATTCAATCACAGGAAGTTTTATTTAATCATGGATGTTTTGTGCTTTTCTCTTGCACAAATGGAAACTCTTTTTTTTCCTCCCCCTCTCTTTAGTCTTGGAGAAGTTTAACATTTTGTCCTTTGAAATGAGACCATCAAATCCATAACGAAGCCGAACAACTTTCTGAACTACTTTCAAGCCGTCTTTGCTTTGATTATGTTTTGTATCAGTTGTTCCTGTGGTGTTCAAGACAGGGCTGACTCGTGGGCTGATGTTTCCTATAAGGGTTTTATGCAGCCCTTGTAATTTATTAGACATTTGCAAGCAAAGCAGTAACACAATGCATTAACAGCCTATGGCAAATACAACTTTTACATGAGTTACTATTTTCCTTTATCTTTCTTTTTGTAAAATAATAGCTAAGGTTTGAAAAAAAAAAAAAATCCACTGGAGTGATACAGGGCAGACTGGGTGGAATTATGGACTTGTGAGCTGGGTTCCCAGGGGGGTGGCTGAGCAGCAGAATCCCTGGGAGCTGCTGCCTGTCCCCCCTTCAGGGGGAAGCTTCTGGTGAAGTTTGGGCATTTTTTAAGGAATAGAAACTTTTTTTTTTTTTTGTTAAATCCTAAGCCACAGGCACCACTCAGAAATCACTGCTGGTGTCACACTGGGCTGGCCCTGCCTGGGGAAGGGGTGCTCAGAGGGCACCACTCCCACAAAACCCCTCCAGAGCTCCTCTCCCACTTCCCAAAGGAGGATTCCACCGTGGAGGAGGGAATGCTGCGTTAGGGGAGTGCATGTTAATTATCCAGCTCGTGTCCCACACAGCTGGATAGGAGGATGGTCTTTCTTTTCCCTGCCCTACATTCTGATCTTCAGACCTGACTAAGGAGCTTTGTGTGTCTAGTGATGATTGAGCTGGGGGGGGGGGGAGGGGGGCGACCCTTCCCCCGCTCCCAAATCTGTGCCGGGGCATCCATTTGTGTGGATTCAGGAGCGGGATCAAGGCTATGGGATAATTGGCCTCATTCTGCACTCCTTTCCCAGGAAAACCAGAGCCCTGGGATGGCAGCTCTGCTTCCATGTGTGCAGCAGTGCCAGGCAGCTCCAGAGGTGTTTCCCCCGCACGAATGCCGTTCCCGTGTTCCTTGCAGTTTTCAGCAGTGACAAATAGCAGCTTATCTAATGTATTTTAAATAATTGTGGCTTTTTTGGTTCCATCTGTGCTGTAATTTGGCCTCAGTTGTGCAGCTCCCCAGCCCCTGATGTGTCTGATCGAAGTCGTGCTTTTGTTCAGCATCTCTAGCAGGGGCATCAGTCTCCCTTTGCTTTGCGTTGCATTTATGAGCATAATAAAGTTATGGCCCTCCTTTTCACAGAGAGATTGTCCTGCATTAGCAAAAAAAGCCACATAAATTATTTGCAAATGAGTGGCTTGGGTTTTTTTTTTTGGCTGGTTTGGTTTTGTTGTGTTTTTTTTGCTTATTGATTTCCCAGAAGTGGCAAAATGCTTCAGCTTCTGTTCACGGCTATTTATAAAACGTAAAATGTATTTTTCTCTCGGCCTCCTGGCACGGACAGTGAAGTTTGTTAAAGGATTCAAGGCTGCATCCTCCTGTTCCTTCCACAGGCTTTTAAACCGTCTCCTTGACTGTATTTTCCACGCTTAACTTCATCCTAAATTCCGAAGGTACATGAAATACTCGTAGCCCTTTAATTCCGTGGCACCACATACGGCTCTTTTGGTCCCCTCAGGGGGAAAAAATGTTGTAAAAGCCAGACCTGTAGGTAGATTGGAAAGATACAGCTCTGTACCTTCCAGTTTCACCTCATTACCTCTTCTGTATGTGTAAGAACTGTGCTGTGCTCCAGAGTGATCATATTTTACACTGTTTAAATCTGAGTCAGTGCTAGTAAATATTTTGGGCACGCAGAGTAAACTAGTTAGTGTTTAACTTGGGCTTGCAAAAGCCAAGATGATTCACAGTGTTAACGTTTTAATTTCTTGTTCATTCTGACTGCAACGGGAATGAATTAGATTTGGGGTTTTAATTCAGTAAGGATTTAGATTATATTCCACCTTTCTTGGTATAATTTTCCCGGGACTTCCGAGAAAGCTTAAAATACTGAAATACTTTAAAAATATTTTTCATTTGGGAAATAGAGTTGCCTGTATCTGGAGCCTTCCTTTTCTCTAAACTAATGTATCTGCAGCAAACATGAGCAAAACCTGTGTTGTGTTTCAAATGAACAGGGGGAACATCACCTGAAAAGTACAGTCAGATGCCACTGCAGCATTCGGTGTGCAGCAGAGCAACCTCTTGAGGAATGCTCGGTTGGGGAGGTCTGGCTGGTTTTATGTAGTTCAAAATTACTTGATCAAAGAATTTTTAAGGAGTAAAACGCAGGGCTAATCTTTATTGAAAATATACTTTTATTTTACTAGGTGACTTACTACTGTATAGCACCACTTACCTTGGGTTGCATGTGCTTCTGCTGTAGGTCCCACTATAATAAAGACATTTTGGGGTTTGCTTTGATGAAACTTCACAAGAGGCCGTCTGGAGGGGGAGAAATACAATTTCCCCCCGTGCTTTAATTGTGCTCTGTCGTGTGTTTGGCTCAGTTAACCCAATCAGGGGAGCTGCAGTCGGGGATCTGAGTGGATCTTATCAGCACTGGACTCTGGTGCTTTTCCCTCGCTGCCCGTTTGACAATTGAAATGTGCTGGGAGCTTTTATTCCCCCTCTCTGATTCGGGGTGGGGGGGGAAGCAGGCACAGCAATATCCCTCCCTCACCCCTTTTATGTGCTTTAAAACTTAAAAAAAAAAAAAAAAGGTCGTGTCCTTATCAGTGATTGTAATTGATAACAATGTGGTGGTTGGAGTCAGCCTGCTGACCTTGGCCCCGGCTCCGGCCGCTGCTTTCCTCACTCCCTCCTGCTTTGATGTGATCCGGCAGCTGATAGGGATGCACACGGGTCAGGGCTGCTGGCAGCACCACTTTAAAACAGTTCTGACCCCCAAAAAGTAACCAAATGCCCATATTTCTTCGTTTAGCATAATTAATACCTTGTATTTCCATTGGTTTTGGTAAACGGAGGGTTTCCCCCCCCACCCCCTTTTTTTTTTTTCTTTGTTATTTTATTCCCCGTAGCTTTCAGGAGATCTGCACTTAAAATGTGTTACAGCCCCCAAAGAATAACTCAGACCAGTAGGTTCCCAGCCTTGCAGGAAGCTCCTGGCCATATTAAAATGGGGAAGTTATTTCATTTTTAGCGTGTTGTGTTTTCAGTAGCCAGCGCAGGAGGCTGAAGGCAAAAAGAACCAGGTTGGATCTCTCACCAAGGAAATCCTCTTGCCCTTATGAATTTTTAATTAGGGAAGATATGTACAATAAGTACAAGTGTTCAGTGTTTAATGTAGATCCTTCTGGAGGAGAACTGACTGAAACAGCAGCTGGAGGAGCCGATGAAATACTATTGTTTTCCTTTTTTTTTTTTTTTTCATAAATATTCGCTGTGAATTATTCCTGTCCCCGTTTCAAATGACTCTGTGAGAAGCAGTGGTGCAGTGAGTGCCTGGCTCTCCGTGGATCAGCTCCGAGGATCCCATTAAAAGATCTCTCTGAGTAAACCTGAGAGGATCCACTCCGGACCCGCCCGTCAGCTGAGGGCTTTATTTACAAAATAATAACAAAACCGAGGGCAAAGCAGGGGCCATCTGGAGGGCTGACGTTTGCTGTGGGCGATGATATTTGTAGCTGCTGCTCTTTCTTTCCTGGATTTGTGGCAAGGTGGGGAGGGCAGCCCCGTCCCCGTTCCCGCTCCCGCTCCGTGTGCCGCAGCACGGCTGGAAATCCCGGCCCTGGGAGAGATTAACAGCACTGATTTGTTGTGATGGATTGAGCTCAGGTGGTTTGCTCTTGGAAGGCAAGAAATGTGTTTTATGCCATAACCGAATTTGATTCCTTTTTACCGATACATTCGGAGCTGCGTTTAACAGCCAGATAAATGTGGAGCTTATTTTATTGCAGTTATGATTCGAGATATCTGCGTTACATGGATTTCTATTGAACTGTACATTAAGCACAGTAGATCTTCTCTGTCAACAAATAAATTAGGCTTGGACCCAGTAATGTTTTCTTGTACGTGTCATGGATCAGTTTTTGCAGCGTGTTTTTGTTTTCCAGTGACGGCAGCATCAGGATACGATACCTGTGAGGGTTCTGCATCCTAAAGTACTCCTGAAAGGAACAGGTCCTGAGCTGTTACCCTGCCATTAGTGTAGGGAAATCATCTTTGCTGTAACTATTGCAGGGGAAAAAAATTAAATAACTGGTGGAGGCAGTTTTACAGAGAGACACGGAGTAGGATGGACAAGGGGCCAGAAATGTCATCTCATTTAATCCCCAAAGTATTGGGGTTCAACTCTCCCCTTTTGAAACATCAGAAGTATTTTATACGTTAAATTCAGTTCATCCTGTAACTGAAGGATGTGCATGGAGAAGGAAAATGAAAATAGAAATTCAGTAGTGTTTGACCAGTTTGCTGGGAAGACATCATGTCTTTTTGAACTAGCTGATCCTTGCTCACCTGACTGGATTTCCCTAATTCAGGAGTTCTCATTCTTTTCCACATCTCAGATCCCTCCACCTTCCCGAGGTCTCTTATCCCTGTAAACCTGTGGTGCTGGTGTTGGATTCCAGGTGCTGCAGCCTTTGCTCCACAGCAGATTTCCAGCAGCACCAACACAGCTCTCACAGGCTGCACCTGCAGATTTGGCATCTCCTCCACCCTGGTGAAAACTAAAACAACCCAAACTCTTTGTGTTACATCAAATGTGGCTTCACATTTCTTGTGAGTCTGAATTTACTGTGAAATGTTTGATAAAGTGGGGGAAGTGTTGAGTCTGGTAGAAAACAAGTGTGTGAGAGCTAGAGCTGTAAAGGCAAGCAAGCTGATTTTCAAAATCAGAGGAAACCCCGTTGGAATTTAAATTTTATCTGAAACTGGTGCTGCTTTGGTGCTCTGAATGTCTGTCATCTCTGCCTCAGTGACTGTAACACGACTTGTGTGTGTGGGAAGTGTTGGGTGTTCAGGGTTTGACAGTGTTTGTCGTTACCGATTGCTAATTCTGAGAGCGGCAAAAAATAGAAGCGAGGATAAAAACACGAATGTCAGGGGATTCCTCCTCTTTTAGGGGATTCCTCCTCCTCCCCTGTGCTGGTAAAAGCAACAGCAGCGTGTGTGAGCTTTATTTAACCATCCAGCCAGGCTGCTGGGAGGCTCAGCACGACGTGTTCCCGTTCTTCCCCCTCCTGTGTGACTGGTTTTTGCACATGCTGGGCACAGGCGTTTCCCAACATGTGCATCACATCCAGGAAGCATCGGAGCTACCGGGCGTGTGGATGAGCTACTGCACATGCCGGGCTCTGTCAGCACCCTGGCCTGGCCAGCACACACCATGTTTGTGCTCAATCTGCTTTTTAAACCAAAGCAAGGAGCTGCTGGAAGGCTGAGGGGTCGCTGCTGCCACCGCCCCAAATCCTCCAGCCCAAAGCTGGCTCCTTGGGGAAGGGAGCTCTGGGGACTCTGCTCTTGGATCCACTGCCCTGTGGGGCTGTGTGAAGCCCTAAAGCTGGACATTCCACCCCCCACAGCTGGACATTTATCCCTTTCCTTTTTCTGCTTCACTATATGTTCTGCACTGAAAGTGGTGGTGTGGGGGAATTAAACTCAGCTCATGTGGATGTTTTAATAAGCATCTAACTTAGGTTGCCATTAGTTTTAAGTCTGTGAAGCTACTCCTGTGCATAATAATAAACATCTGTGTGGGGGTTTTTTTGTGCCCTAAGATTTCAGACAAGGCAATGTCTGAGGAGCTCATGGCTCGGCGTAGATGATTTAAAGCTCAGGTCTGTATTGATGCACAGAACACTTGGGGAAGCAAAAACAGAAAACATCCAAGAAAACAGAGTGTTTTGGGGATGATATTAACAGGTCTGAGCAGGATATGTATCTGTGCTTGCATATTCCATAGAAGCATTTAAAAAAATCAGTTCAGACACGGCAAATCCAGTATTTAAGTGTATTTTGTGCTAATTCTTTCAAAAGAAGCCTACATTCCAGCATGTCTTCATTCACTAATTTAATTGGGATGTGGGTCTTTGAGCTAGTGGCTGATTAGAAAACATGACCTGCTTGAGAGATCAAGAAGGTAAATTGATAAATGTTGTAGCAAAGGTTAGTAATGTGTGAGAGAGTAGAAGCTGCTCTGGGCTTTGAATCACTGATCAAGGTCAGCTGCAGTTCATTAAAATCTTCAGAGATTTAGATCTGCTCTAAATGTCCCCACATACTGTAGTTTATCTTGTAAATCCTACATATTGTTGTTGTTTAGTAATATTGCATATTATGGCAAAGGTTTTACGGTGGTAAATTTACACTGAGGTTCAAAGCTAAAGTTGAAATACTTCAATTAGAAAACCAGGCTGGACACGGTGATGAGATTTGTGTCCCTGTGTCTTCAGGCAGAGTATTTTGTACTCAGCCTTTTAAGGTACACCTGGGTTTGTGCTGGTGCTGTCCTTGAAGTTCAGTAGTTTTTCCTTCCCTGGGGTGTCTGTGGAGTGTGGTCGTGCTCTCATCCTGGCTCCCAGCTGGAATGGGAAGGAGCCCTGCTGCTCTGCCTCCTTATCTCAGCCAGGGTTTCTGTTCCCCTCGTCAGGCTGCTTTGTATCCCTTTCAAGTGTTCAGCTGGAACACGGGGATGGGGTTGTGTGTGTGAGATGATGTCTCACCGCGGTGCTGAACAAGAGAAAATCCCTGTTTCCTGCGGCGGGTGCCGGAGCACGGCCGTGCCAGCCGGCCCAGCGCTGTCCTTGGGCCAGGAGGCATCTTCTCCAGTCCCTCATGGCCTCTCCCCCAGCCTCTCCAGCTCCTGCATTCCCAGCCCTGCACTCTCTGTTGACAAACCTTTTGCCTGGGTTGGTCACAGTCCAGGAACTTCCCTCTCTTCTGGATGGTCCCTCCCCATTATCGGCATCGCTGTCCGGGTTTCTCCCTTCTCTTTCCAAAAGCCTCATGTTTGAAGGCCATGTAAAGACCTTTCCCTTAGTCATGTTTGGCCAGCATGGTCTTTTGAGTTCTCTCCAGTTCATCCTGACTTTGCTGGAGCTTGTTTGGGTGCTGCCACCCTTTGCAGTGTCACTTCCTCAACCTGTGCCCATGTCACCAGCGCCAGGTCCTGGTTTCATTCCAGCCACTCGTTTATCTTTGGAAGAGCACCCATGTGCTGCTCCCATGTTTCCTGTTTCCCTTGTCCTTCACAGTGCTGGTCGTGTGCTGGGCTGATGAACTTCCAGCAGTGTGTGGTTCCACAGCTCACCTGCACCTCCAGTTCTGTTGGACCATCAGCACTGGAAAGGCTTCTGGGGCAGGATCCACGTGCTCGTTGCAGCAGCACTTGGGCATTTCACTGCCCATTTCTCAGTGCTCTGAGGAATCAGATCCACATTTCAGGGCAGCAGAGGCTGTTGGGGTGACTGTGTCCATCATGTCCCATCGTGTGGTCCCTTCAAACCCCATCTTTCCACTCATCCCACAGCCTAACTTCACGAATCCCAACGTCACACGGTTTTATGTCCCCACTGCACGTGGTTCTGTTGCTGAGGAAAATGCATTTGCAGGTGTTCAGGGCCGAGCAGACAAATGTTTTTTAAAACTTGACCAAATACCTTTCCATGAGGTTATTCCTGGCTCAAATCTGTTGCCATGAGGTTAAAGTGATGTTAAATCTACTAAAAAAAAAAAAAAAGCCTAACAGAAATACTTTGAAAGTACTTTTCTTGAAGCATAACTGCGAATCACTTTGAGCTTAATGGTTTTCAAAAAAAAATCTAGAACAAAAGAGTTTTTTCCCTACAACAGCTGTGCAGTTTTATTAAAAATTTAAAGAAATCTTATGTGTCTAATCCTTTGAGCGGATGTGTAATTACTTGGCTTGGGCTCTTACACATGGATAACCTAGCTGTACTGTGAGACAAGATTCTTATGTTTAATTTAAAGAATCATGGGTGTGCTTTGGAGATTATCAACACCAAGCCTCGTAAAGGAACACAAACCCAGAACAACTATTCTACATTATCATTTGTTATACAGATGTTAGGAACCATCTGACGAGCAGATAGGGCTGTTTGCAGCAGTATCAGCCAGGGGTGGTGGGGTATGGGGAATAAAAAATGGGGGGAAAATGGCTTTTTGGAGGTGTTTCCACTTGCCAAATTTAGGGGTTTTTTCCCTTGTGTTTGGGTATTTATGTGCTTTAGGTGAACCTGTTGCTTTTCTAATCAGTTGTTCAAAGGGAGTTGTCACCTTCTTTGACTTGACAGTGGTTGTTTGGTACAAAGCCCCATCAGCAGCATCCTGGAGCTTGAATAAACTGAGCCTGACCTGGGTTATAAATGCACCTGCACTGAAGGGAGTTTGGTACCTGTCACAATGTGACTGCCACAGGTTGGATGCTTTCAAAATTAATATTTTAAAGGTCCAAAGAAAGGCTCATCTAAACCCAGTTAAAACCCAGTTCCTTTTGCTTTAGGTTCTTTTAGCAGGATGTGTACCTTGGGTGCTTTTATCAGAATATGATTGCTAATTTAAAATGGTGAAGAACTAACCCACATCTGAAATGAATTATAATCTCTTTCAATCAAGTTTGAGATATCAGTGAAAATCACCCCTAATGTGGGCAGGTACAACCCCACTGAAGTCAAATCTGCTTACAATCAAGCTGATTTTAGCCAAGGGACATTTTTTTTTCCTCGTTTTCTTTCTTTTTCTTCCCTTTTCCCCCCACCCTGAGTAATATCCTTCGTATTAGTTGCATTTTTTTCCTGTTCCATTTGGCTGCAGACACTTGGGCAGGACAAACACATATCCTACAATTTCCTTCCCCAGAAATCGCGTGTGCACATTATTTTCAAAATCTGTATTACAAAGTCTTTTATCCTTTTATTAGTTTAGTACTTAAGCCCTAGACATAAGAAAGAAGCCTATCAGTGAAAATCAATTGAAATGCAGTTAGATACAGATCTGATGTACTGGGCAAGGAGGCTTAGACACAGCACAATAAAATCAATTAAAGCCTTTCCAGCCCCATGGAGTTTTACCCATCCAATCACTTTTCACACATTCCCTCCATTAGTTTTGCAAGAGGGTTTGTTTTTTTTTTTTTTAATATGAATTATGATGAATGAGACCCTTGTTATGAATATATAGATGGGTCATTACCCTACGAAACCCAGACTGTGCTGGTGCTTAGTGATTAAGGCTTTCTGCTTCTACTGTCAATAAAGTTCAAATCCATCCACCTCAATCTATGATAGGGAAGCTGCAGCCATTGTTGTCTAATTCACTTAACAATGTTTTAATTGTGATTTGGGTTTGTTCATCACAATAATTTACATAAACCCTTTTGTATTTGTTAATAATTTGGATTAGTCGTCAAGCTTAAGGAATGTAACAGATCAAATAAACAAAAGGGAAATAATAATATATTAAAAAAAAAAGAGGCAACAGGCCTACCCAGACAGATGTGAAGAGCAGATTAAATACTAGTTGTGTACGATGCCAAAAACTGAAATATTTTGTATTGAGAAGTTAAATAGGTACAAAGTGCAGGTCAGATCCCGGGGCAGGGGTGGAATACTTTCCTCTCAAAACTCTTTTTGCCTTCTGGGAGAGTGGCTGGCTTAGCTGAAATTGAATTTTAAACCTTAAATATTAGCCAAGCCAGGGCCAAGTGGCCAGCCCGCCGTGGTAGATGAATGTTTATGCAAATGAAGACGCAATAAAACAAGGCTCCTTGAAAAATCTGCCCCAGTAAATTAGCGGAAAATGCACCGCCATAAACAGCTGTTGCATTTTAATCAAGCATCTGTAGAGTATATTTTGCTTTGTGTTACAAACAAAACAAAAACACCCAGATTGCAGCAACCTCATTTTATATGCAGAAATTAACCCGTTCTGCACTGCTCCAAAAGAGGAATCCCCGGGTCCCGGGTTTCCAGTCGGGTGGAAGGGCGTGGAACCCGCTGAATTTCAGGATACCTGGTTTAATTCGAAGAGCAGCAGTTTCTGAGTGGGAGAGTCATCTCAGATTTTACTTGTCTGTAATTCTTGGGAGGTTTTTGCCCGTGCAGTCTGGTCGTTGGAAGCACATTTTACACTGAAGGTGATGCTGGTGGGTTTAAGGAGCGTTTCTTCCGCACTCCTCAAATTAGGATCGATCTTGCAAAGCAGCTCAGCTGCCAGGTGTGGCCAGAAAACGTCCTATCTGTTGAATGTGATACAAAACGGTGTGTCTTGGTTTTCAAAGAGTTAATAAACACCCCGAGCTGTGCTGATCTTGTAGCTTTAGCGAGCCTTAATCTGTAAGCTTGATTACCTCCTAACCCTCAGTCGCCTGCCTCCCTCCTAACGCAGCGGGAGTTTTACGGCAGCATTAGTGGCATTTTGCCCAGCTTTGGCTTTAGGGAAATCATTCAGTGAGAAAGAAAAGCAGAAGGACTGGATCTGTCTGCTGCTGCGAGGTCATTAACGCGGCGGCGCGGCCGGGCGGCGGGGCCGTCCCACCGCTGCCACCCCGGCACCCAGGACCCGCACCGGGCACGCCCTGGCACGTAGGGACGCACCCACGGATGCAGCAACCCCAAAGCCACGTCCAGGAGAGCCTTGTTTTCCTTTAAGTCGTGTCCACGGCGTGTGGGCACCGGCCTGTGCGTGTCCCGGTCCCTCTCGGAGCAATATTCCCCCAGATTTATGTGC
Source organism: Platyrinchus mystaceus (assembly GCA_035041135.1). Taxonomy (NCBI): domain Eukaryota; kingdom Metazoa; phylum Chordata; class Aves; order Passeriformes; family Tyrannidae; genus Platyrinchus; species Platyrinchus mystaceus. Next base: position 2,284,026 of record JAWWLV010000053.1, read on the forward strand.
TCCGGGCTCCTCGTGCACACGGGGGCAGACAGGAATATTTAGTGGAGTTTGCTCTCGCTCCAGGAAAGCTTCACAAATGGGAATAACTCTTGCCCGTCGCTCGAGCTGGATGGCCTTTATTTATAACACCAGCCCGAGCAAGAGCTGCCTCTGCTGCCCTGCTCTGAGGAGGAATTCTGTCAGGAATTCTTCGGGTCCAGCAGTGGGTTTGCTGATTCCCAGCAGGAGTGGTTGGAGTTGGGCCATTTAATCCATGTAAGGTCCCCGTGCAGTTCAAAGCAGGGATTGTTCTTCTGGCCGCTGGTTTTTATGGTCCCATTCCCAAAGCTGATTTGCTTCTCCTCTCCCCCCTGGGTTTTCACTCTCTGCTTCTGGGAAACAGCCACGACACTTCCACTCTTAACATGGGCTGTTTCAAGGGGAATGGTGCTGTTTGGCATCGAGCCCAAACTTAACCACGAGCTTGTTGCTGAGTTGTTTGGCAGGAGAGGACCCTCTTTGTAGCATGATGTTGTAGGTGTGGGATGTCAGCTCTGAACAACCATCCTTACACCAAGAGGGACCCTGGGCAGGGATCAGGACAGCCCAGGCAGTGCAGAGCTGGAGGACAGGGCTGGGCCCAAGCACGGATCCAAGGAGAGAGGGTGGTCTGTGCTGTGAGGGCCAAATGGGAGATCTTCAGAAGTGACTCAAAATTCTGCCTGGTCACCAAAATGTGAGACCTAAAACCTGTCAGGGGGTTTATATTTTCAGCAACTCATTTTCTGAGTGAACATAGACACCATCCTAATTAAAATCTATTGAGTTCACTTTTAACCTGGGTGCTTGTTTAAGGGGGCAAGTGTGTGAGACCACTGATCTAAAACTAAACCTGAAAATGTGCCAGCTCCTGGCTGAGGTCTGTTGTGGGGAGAGCTGTGTGTCTCTTACTCCTCCTCTTGTATCTGAAAAGCAGCAGCAGAATTGGAACATGCAGCTTCTACTTGGTATTTTCTGCTCTTCTCTGGTGGCTGGTTAGAAATGGCTTTGGACTCACCAACGTGCACCAGCTCTTCTGGCAGCATATTGGCTGAGAAACCAAAACCAAATTGCATGAACTCCTAATTTACATTTTTTGAAGTGAAGCTGTTTGGGTTGATAATCTGGATAGTCTGGAGAGGCTGTGAGGGATCTCCAGTGAGCTCCAAGGCAGCAGTGGCAGTGAGAGGAGGCACATTTAGAGCCCCTTGTTTATCTGGAATTTGGCCTTGGTGTGGACATGTCCCACCGTGCTTTGCTCTGCAGTGCAAATTCAGATTTAAACCCCTGGGGTGCTCCTTGACACTGTTTTATTCAGGAGGAGCTTCCCAATGAGCTGGTCAAGGACACACCTCATCATCCTCACCTCCCTGTGCCAGAGCCTCTTGCCTGTGGGCTGGAGCTCACTTGTTTGCCGTGTTTGTTTAATAAAAATTCAGCCTTTGCTGCTGTTTTGCAACAGTAGGCATGTGTTTATCCTCATTTCAGCGTGCTGTCAGCAAGTATTTCCTTAAAAATATCCTTCCTGTAACATTCCCTGCTCTGTCATTGACTGTAGCACCTCTTGTTACGCAATGAGGTGAAGAGCAGTGGCCAGAAGGTGCTGAGGGCACAGTCCTGCAAATATATTAATGCCTATTTCTCCTTGAAATGTTGTTTTTGTATAGTAATACTCTACAGAGAGGGTTGTTGCACCCCTGTATGGTGCTGCTCCTCGTTAGAGTCACAGCTTGGGTGACACCATCTCCTTTAGACCCTTGGAAAATAGTAGAACATGTTTAAAATAAGCTTTGAAGCTGTTGCTTTCTGTTCCACTGTGAACCTCTTTGCCAGATTAAATATATCCCAATATTCCAGGGTATTCCAGCTCAAAGGAGAGGGTTATACCACTGCTGAGAGCAGAATTGTGTTCCAGGTAACTATGGGTGTGTGCAGACTCACACTGACCTGTCACAGGCTTCACACCTTGTCCTTGTATAAATAAATAATAAATGTAATAAATTTTGCTGGCTGGGCTATTTCTGTACCTATTTCCTTTACAACCCACAGAAGAGATACATTTGGTGCCCTGGGTGTAGCAATTCCCACCAATATAATATAAATCCTATGGGAAACAGAAAAAATATCTCTTCCTTAATGTCCTTCCAAGGAATAAACACACAATGCACTGAGTTGCGTTGTTTTAAGAGGTTTTTAAAGGTGTTTTTGTTTGTTTGTTTTTTTAAAGAGTGGTTGCTTTAAAGCTTTAACTTCCAGCTACTGATAGCTAAGAATAAAAACAGCCTGTTTGCATATAAATTTCATTTGAGTTTAAAACCTTTTGATATCAGCCTGCAGTTTTGCAGTGTTGTACAATCCTTGCCAGCATTTAATATCCTCTCGTCTTTTCGGTGACCAAGCCGTGACCTTTCAGAATAAAAGTTGCAGATCGGAAGTAACTGGCTGAGAATTAGTGGTTGGTATATTCCAGTTTACATAGAAATGTCCTCAGTTAAAATATGGTTCATTCATCGGTCAAACCGTCCTTACTTCCTTTAATTGAATTAAGATGGGCAAATGAGAGATGTGTGTGCAGGGCAGAGAACCTTCCCCTGCAAGTCCCTGTTATCCCTCCCATAGTGTAAAAAGAATCAGTTAGAAACGTGTCAGAGCACCTTCTGCAGGGGCACAACTCGGGAGCGGGGAGCACTTCCCCAAAAAAGTGGGGATTTGAATGGAAAATGGCAGAATGTAAATTAGATTTCGCAATTACGCGTAATGCGATTCTTTTTCTTTTTCCCTTTTGAGAAGGATAGACGGCTGTTACTTGACCGTGTTTTATAGGATGTTACATCTGCTGTAATCATTTTTATAACTTGGCCCTCCAGGAGAGTGCTCATGGACCTTTTGTCTCATCAAACTGTAGCAGCAGCAAGAAGAAGAAATGGGTTTTAGCTGTTCACTGTTAAAATGCGAGACTCTGCGTGGCAGTGACAGGAGTCTGAGAAACACATTCTGCTGTTCTGTTTTTCTGCATTTCCTGATCAGCTGGTTGTCAGGAATCCACTCTTTTCCACGCTCTGTGGTTTTGGTGCTGTTAGTGGCCTTTGCAGCAGGATTTCCTACTTGACAAGTTGCTTTAGATGGTCAGAATAAACTGTTTCAACTCCAAAATGTTTAAACCTTCGTGACATTTTAGAGTTGGTGGTTTCCCCTTTGTTTTTTCCCCCTCTGTGTTTCCACTTGAGCCACAAAAGGAGTCCTTTGGACCTTTATACCCTACATACTTTTTAATTTGAAATCATTTACATCAGTTAAGAAAAATATATGTGTGGTTGCAATATCTTCAGTTAAAAGGGTGCAGATTTCAGTCACAGAAATTTGTGTTCTGGTGTGTTTGAATGTGTGTAAAATATGGTTGTATATATTGAAAACTTCCTCACTTTTTAGTTCTAATCTGGTTTAAAATTGAGTTTACAGAGTTTACATCTTAGAAACAAATTACTTAATTAAAAAAACCCCAAGATGTTTGAGTTGTTTTAAGAGATAGGTGAAAGTTACGGTCTGTCCTTTTATCTTAATTTTATGCAAAGCATTTTTCTATAGGGTTGCTTGTTGGTTTTTTTTAAAGTTTGCTTTGGTTAACTTGTGGACAGCACGGAGAGCAGGAGTTTTCACGGGACCCCACAGCCAGGGACCTTCAAAACCTGTATTTCCATCACATGGATTTTCACTTGGAAGCTTTTAGAAAACAGACTGTGGTGCAGCAGATTTTCATGGTTTTTTTTGGTATTGAAGGAGTACCTTGGCATGTAGAAAATCCAGCTGTGGGGTAATGCTGATGGCAAACCTCCTCCACCAGCTCTCTTCGTTTTGGTTGGTTTCCTTATTGGAAGCTTTCTGTTTGTCCCACAAAAAAACAGACGTGGAGGAAAAGAAGAAAACCAGCCCAAATGACACGAGCACTGCAAGAAGCTCTAAACACATTACCAACAGCTTTGGAGTTATTTATTGATGGGTTTGCCCACTGGCGGTGTAAAATGGGTGTCAGTTGTCATCACCAGTAACAATTTCAGCACATTGTGTTCCTTTTTTATTTACACCAGTGGCAACATGCTTATAAACACCGGCACCGGGGGCGGGTCAGGAGGTCAGAGCTCGGGGTTAAGAATGGAAGGGGTCATCAGCTATTAACCTAAGTTTAGCAGCAAATAGTGCAGCCCTGGATGGAGCGGGGCCTCAGCACCTTCCAAACTTAGTGAGACTGGTGTGTGCCTCAAGGAACTGGGCTGAAGTGGTTTTGTAGGGTTTGAATTAGGGTTTTTTTTTTTTGGGCAGGGTAAAAGCCTCTTGTGTTTTTGTATCTATCTCTGTGTGTTTTTATGGGCTTCCTGATCTTTGCACCAAAGGCAGCCTACTCGTTTAGGGTTTAATTCCCTTCTGCTTGGAAGCAGGGGGAGTTTTCCATTGGCTTCGGCCGGAGCAGAGTCGGACTAATCCGACACGTCACAGAATAAAAGCCATCGACAGCGGCCGTGCTTGAAACCTCAGCTTGGGACCGATGGCTAACGTTCTAAAACTGATGGCTGATGTTCTAAAACAAAAAGAGTGAAGTTAATCTTTCACATGCAGACGTTTTCCACCTTTACCAGGTTTTTTTTTGGAATTTGCAGACCTGAAATAACCCGAGCTGGGGGGTTTGCAGCGGTGATGAGCAGTTTGGGTGAGCAGCCCGGCACGTTCGAAGGGACCTGCCTTTGAGAAAGTGCAGCCCTCTAAAAACACTTCCCCCGAAGGTGTTTCCAAACGAGCTCTGAGAGGGAAAACACGGGAGTGCTGCCCAAAAATATCCCGGGATGTGTTTGCAGAGGGTGGTCGTTAGTGCCTTGTTTATTCAGTGTAGGCGCTGCAGCCGCTTCCAGGGAGCCGAGTGTTCCCTGAGGATCTCTCACCTCCTTGACTTTTATAGATGCTGTTGCTTTGAATGCTCTGAAGGCAAAGTAATTTTTTATTATATACTTTGTTATCCTGTGTTTTCTGGGACCGTCGGGGGGGGATTTAAAAATTCACAGCGAGGAAAGGAGTGCGAGGCTTCACCTGTTTCACACGCAGCCCTGAAATCCATCAGCGCCGGCAAAAGAGACAAAACTGTTCCCATTAATGTTCCCTGTATTTACAAGTGACACTGTGTTTGGAACCGTGTACAGCCCTCACCCTGCCTGCACCACGGGCCGCTCTGAGAGCAGATGTACCTGTTTGAAATCCCCTCTGCTCCCGTCCTCTCCGTGCCTTTGACACAGCGGTGTCTCCCCTGTGCCTGCTCTGCCAGGCAACCTCTGCTGCAGCACCAGAAAACCCTCTTTAGAAACCCTTAAAGAAAGCTGGAAATTCACAGTTGCAGTTAAACACGAGCTTAGTGTTTCCGAAGGTACCTTGTGGATTTGAATGCACAGATCTAATGAATTTTAATGGGAATAAGCTTTGAATTATGTAAAATATAGTAAGATGTTCAGCTTGAACCAAACTAAAATAATCTTTTGAAGTAACATTTTAATACACAATTTATCTAGCATAGATAATTTATACAAGTTTCTTCTAACCCGAAGTCTGTTCTGGGAGGCAGCAGTTTTGCCAAAAAGCTTTCTTTTTTTTTTTTCACATAGAATCAGAGGGATTTTGAATTACACCCAAAAAAAAGAAGTTGTCTAAAGCTGCCTTTAAATTCTTCCAGTCTTGTTGTTTGGATGTTCAGAATTTGGTTTGTAAATAAAACTTGCAGCCTGCCTCTACCAGAGCTTTTTGCTCATCCATGAAAATGTCTGGAGTGTGATAGTCCTAAAAGAAGGATTTAATTCCTCGGCTGATACGTGCGAGATAGCACTTATTGAAAGGAGGGGGCTGCATTATTTATAGACATTATATTTGCATAATACATGAAAGCAGAAAAATATTTTTTCCCCCCCTTTTTGTTCCGAGGAGAGTGCTCCAAGTCCAGCTTTTCCCCATGAAATGCGGGAGCGAGGGGTGAGCGGAGCGGGGCAGCCCCGGGCTCAGATTGAGTGGAATTGCTCACTCGTTACTCCCGTGATTTTATGGAAACCTTTTCCCAGGCAAACATGGGCGTTTTCAGCGTGTCACCTGTGGGGGGAATTACAAACCCTCGGTGTGGGGTTGTGTAACTGGCCTACGTGTCTGGACTGATGCAATACGTGCACACCAATGGTGTTACTATTAATTTTCCGAGTCAAATCCTGTGCGAGGAGCCAGATGGCTTGGGAGCATCTTGTCATCCCAACCACTGCAAACACATCCAGCCAGGAAAAAAAGAAGATTGAACTGTGATTTCACAGATTTTGCATTAGTTAATCTGGGATAGAGAGGCTTCAAAGATCCCATCAGTTAATTCTCTCAGCACTTGCGGAAATTTCTGGCACATTGTGCTAAAGCTGGTCTGAAATCCAAGCGGAGAATCCCGGCCTTAAAGGAGCTGATCTCCAACATGTGCCCAAATTAAAAAAAAAAAAAAGAGAGATAAAATAACCCACTCCTTGTGTAGAATTGGATTGAATCTGATGTTTGAGAAAACACTTTGAATACTTTCAATATTATCCGAAATAGTCGGGGTCTGTAATCGGTTTCAGTCCAAAGGCTTCTACAAAGTGTTTGCTAAATTGAAATATTTCTAATCATACAAATCATAAAGGGTGTTTTTTTTCCCTTTTGGCTGGCTGTAATGCCACTTTCACCTTTGCAAACAGACCTACTAAATAATAATCACTTGCAATCTGTGAATTTCCCTCCCCTTATCAATTATTAAGTATCATAAACCTTCTGTTTGGATAATCTTGGCACCACTTTAAGCGTTAACAGTAAATTTATTTTTAATTAAATCTGTGCATTGAGAATAAAATGAGGCTCTTCTGCATACTAAACAGAACACATATGCCACCTCCACTTATTATCAAAAAATCTGATAATGCTTATGAAAGTTGTAAGGGCTGGATGGAGTTCATTGTCTGTGTCCCATTTAACTTCAGCAGTGCTGGTTAATGAGGTGCCAGCCAAGGTGAGCAGCTGCTGGTGCTTCAGAAGGGTTTGTTGGGAGAATCCCCCTTTTCCAGAGGGTTTCTTTACTATAGTTCACACCTGTTTTGTTCCAGCAAAGCTACAGGTGGTCGGGATGTGCGTCGTACGCAGAGCAGTGCTTTGGGATACACACACTGTGGTTCTCCTGCTCAGATGCACTTGATGTGAAAGTTTGAAATCATTAGAGTAGATGTTATGATCTAGTAGTAGTAGTAGTAGTTAGTATCAGTTTAGCTGGTTATTTAGCTGCAATTCTTTTCGAGCACTCCAGTGAAGATCCATCAGCTTGTGGTTCCACGGGAGGAAAATCAAGTCTACAAAAACAGCCCAGGAATGTTTTGACAGTTCAGCTCAGGAAACTTTCTGCTCCCAAACAGGAGAGCGAAAATGCCTTTTTTTCCCTGTGTGTTTTCCTTAACCTTTTCTGCTAAAGTCGAGCGGGGCCTGAAATCGCCGAGCGCTTCTGCCGGGGACAGGAAGGCTCCGGCCGGCGCTGGGAATCTCATCATTTATTTTTCCTAAGCCCTTCCAGCTTCCAGCTCGGGGCTGTGTGCCTTGAGCCCGGAGGGAAGCAGCGGGGCAGCACTGGGCACCCATTGTCCTGCTGGGGAGCACGTGGGGGCCGCTGGCAGGGCGTGGAGAGCCGGCAGGGTCAGCCCCGCTCCGCGGCTCCCGAAATGAAAACCATGCCCCGGCCGGGCCGAGAGCGGGGTCAACAGCTGGCAGAGGATATGGCAATCATTTGTATAAATATGCTTTCTCAAGCCCGCAAAAACAAAAAAACCCAAAGCCAACAGCTGGGAAGGGTTGGAAGTAGCCCCAAGGCTGGTTAGTTCCCTTCCAGATGGGGAGGTTAGAGTGGGGCTAGCCAGGCTGCTCCACATAGACTTCCGATTCGCATTAGGAATAAAGAGAGTGGAGGGAAGGAAAGAGGAAGAAAAGCTACAAGCATGACTGCTCTGTTTTTCACCTAACTTAATCAAATAAGTGAGGAGTTTCCGAGGCGGAAGGCTCGCATTTATTGGTGTTCACGCTCGGTTTTGTGTGTTTATCACGGTGTCTGATACACTCCTTAACTCTTGGAAAGGGGAGCAGATATATTCCATAGGATAGTTTATGTGCAATGTCATGGTCATTTGTAGGCAGATTGAAGAATCATGTGAAGATTTATGCTCGCTTTGTGTCTTCTGAGTGTTCATAGAGTCAGAGCCAGTGGAAGGAGAGGCAAAGAAGTTGCTGGTTGTGTCTCTTTGAGTTCTAAAAAACAGATACAGTTTGTTCTTTGTGCAATTTCTTTTACTCCAAGTGTGCTCTTAGCACAGTCAAGTCAAAGCAGAAACTTGGGCAGCCATGAGCCATTCAATGTTCATTCTTTCCTTCAGCATCCTTGCCATCCACATGGTGATGTCGGGGAAGTTCTTCCACAGTTGCTAACGGTGTTTTGTGATCATCAGTGTTACTTTTGTTTCCTGCCATCCTGACCAGTGGTGTCAGCTCTGTGACAATCATGAAGTCATCACTTGAGCATTAAAGTTAAAAACTGGGGTTTCA